>OY282642.1:5767500-6367500 GCA_958299015.1 Tetanocera ferruginea
TGGAAACTGAAACTGGCATTTGACAAGGAGCCTGATTAACGTAGTGGACTAAAAAAAGTTTTGAATACACAATATATGAATATTGTTCCTCGAAGAATTCTAAAATGGTCCTCTTCACATATTAATACATTCAATAACAATAGAGTTCAACAACTACAGCTTTTTCGCACTTTCTCAGCATTAACCCATTTGAAGCCACAACCCAAAGCATCATACAAATTTAATGTTTAGGTTTCCAATGACTCCAAACAAGTAAATGTGGGGAAAAATGTACCCACCAAAGTTTGGATTGGGCTCAAGAAACACAAGGGACATAACTACTTACCATGCATACAAAGATCTAATTACAGTATAGCTTTTAGTCTACTTTTGAGTTGACCTTTTTACAAGTTAACATCAAACGCTACAGTTGTTAACAAAGGTACTCATGCGTTTGATAGGAGCAGTTAGAATGTAGTACGTTCTACTGAATGGTTAATAATATAAGTTGTTTGCGTTTCTACTGCTTCTACGGTTAGTGTTAAAATTAATAAGTGTACGAAGTACTGGAGAATCGAATACACCAGTTAAAAGTTGATGTTAAAAGACGATATTGCAGATTTTCTTCGATGACTTAACGTTTTCATTCTTAACAGTTTCAAACGATCCTCATTGGGAGGAAGGTTTAAAAGGTCAGTTCCACTTAAGAACCTTAGATAATTTTTGTATTTTTATTTTACCTTTATTTATTAATTTTGAGCATTTTTTTAATGTCCTGTTCCATTTCGAATTTTTTAAAATTCGGGGGAAATTCTCTTCTGAATTTTCAGCCTGAAAAATTGGGTTGAATTTTATTGAACTTTCCACACCGAATTGTGTCTTGCCGATCTTGGGATAGAAGTCTTTTTTAAATCCACCAGTGGAGGAGTTAAAATGCTTTTTCTCTCATTTTTTCTGGAATACCAATGCAATAAGTTACGATCCTGGACATTCATAAACATTTTTGACAGTTTAAATCAGTTTTTATACCAAAATTTTCTTGAGCTACTTATAAAGCAAAAACTATACATTTTTGTACCTATTTCATCTAGAGAAAATTGTTTCCAGCTTCTATTTTTCTCTTTAAGAAATCTGGTTAAACATTTTCGAAAATAGTTAAATTAAAAATAACATGTTTTTATAGGTGAGTCTTTGATTATCCCTCCCTCGCTGCGCCAAATACCACTTCTACAATACTGTACATGTATTCAACCATCGACCTACGTGTACGACAATCTTTCTTTCATCATCAAGTATAAAAGAATAAAATGTAGTTCGAAACCAGTTTTATTTGGTTTGTTCATTTGCAAATCAATTATAACTCGCTCTTGTCTTCTCGTATCTTTGTGTTTGTATGTCCAAAAATAGCTCCAAAGAAGCTTGTTTGCCAATTCGTAGTGCTTTATGCTGTCTTCAAGACAACATATCGTAGAACTTAACGATGCTACGCTTTAGAGTACATAAGAGGCTCGCAATATATAAACCACTTTTCAGGTCCAAAGACAAGCCTTCCTCTCTATATCTCTTCTGCGCCAAAAGACTCGCTACCAACACCTAACACACACACACTCTTCAATGAATGCTTTTTCTACTACACACTCAAACAGCATGCTTTTGCAGTACAAAAAAAAGCTTAAATCTGAAGTTAGCCTCAGTTCACTTTGACAATCTTTGAGCGCAGAGCATTGACAGTTAGCAGCAGCAGTCAGTGTGCTTGCTGTCCGTCAGTATTTTTATTTAAATCAATAAAGTTTTTACCTAAGTGGTGCAGTATTTCGAAATGTGTTTTTATAATTAATACAAAAAATTAACTGAAGAATTTTAATTGTTTATATTGAGTGCAAAAGTTCAATAAGTAATTTAATAAAACAAACAAATGAACGAAAAACGTTGGTCGAAAAATTGTCTGCTGCTGTGTTGTAAAACGAGATAAACGTCAAAAAATAAAATCAGAAAAAAATACATACAGTCACAAGACCAAAAACGCAACGCAAGCGATTAGCAAACAACAATGAGCTTTATTTCAAAAGTAGAGTGCTAAGTTTAAAAACTTTTGCTCACAAAAGCTCTGTGCTTTATGCGCGTAGACAAGCAACTTTCATTAAATTGTGCTGCTATACAAGAAAAGTTAGTAAAAACATAACAGAGCACCAAAAGCTTTTCGTCTCGCTAAGAAGCTTTTTTTGCTTTGTTTACAAACAAACGAACTATAGCAGAACTTGCTCTTTAGACCAAGTTAGAGCACCTGTTGGTCTTCTCTCTGCTTCGGCTGCCAACCACATTTACATTCCACTACCAACATGTGGTTTGTCATCTCACTCTTTGCCTGTGTTGCCGCTATGGGCCTTGCCGGCCGCAAGTGGGGACGTTGGCTTTACCTGCGCTATGGGCGCTTCATTCTACCTCGTTCCATGCTAACTTCAGGCAAGAATCGCGCTGCTACACCACCTCTACCAACCACCACAACAAATGATGAGAGCCTCGAAGGTTTGCTCGATGAGAGCGGGGAAATGCACGAGACGGTAAGTTTGGAGTTGTGTGCATTCCAACAGTTTGTTGTTTTTCACGGTATTTCGCTATAGTTTATTGAAAATGCCGTGACTGACGGTACCACCTTAACGTAGACTACGTGTTATTGTTACTGTTATGGATTATTAAGTTTGGCGTAACTAATTTTAATATTATTTTTATTTTTTTTTTAACTGGCGGGCGAGTTGCTGAATCATAAAAGAAATACTTTTATAACTATGTGTAAATTTTTGTTTCTAACTCTGGCTTAAATGTTTTGACTTATATTTTGATTTGGAGTTTGAAGTTAGGTTTAACTTAGTTGACAGGATCTTTTTTTTTATATAAGCTGTTTTGTAGAACGGCTTTGCTGAAATGATCATCGATGGCGAACAATCTCTCAACGTTGGACATCAGCTGAAATAGAAAAAATAGTTTAAAGATACTTGGCAAGCATGGAAAACTTAAAAATAGTACAATTTGGTCAAAAAAATGTATTAAAATAACAGTTATTTAAACAAAGACGTTGATTTAAACCTACTTTGTATCTTCAATTTTATTTTTACTTTGAAAGCAACAACATTTTTGTGAATTTTTCTTAAATAGCTTGCATATTTGTTAATAAAATATACACATATTTTCTAGTTAAAAATTTTTTCTGATATAATTATTAAAAATAAAAGGATTGCAAATCTTACAAACCTAAATTTGTCTGGTTTCGCAACTGACAAAACTTTTTTAAAATGTTCACCTTCTCTTTTTATTACTCTTGAAAACAAATGCGTTTTTTTGTTTTATTCCTTGATACAATTTTTTTTTAAATTTTTTGCAAATCTTTTTAGGCTTCACAACTGACGAAACTTCTTTGAAATTAATTTTAAAAACATTCTCTTTTTGTTTCTCTTTGAAGTTAATGTTTTTTTTTTTTAATTTTTTAAAAATTTCTTTGAACTTTTTTGACAAAATAAAACATTTCCTGGAACTTGCCGAGAACAAATTTTATAAAGAACTCTGAATTTTCTTCTAGACTTTGTACTTTGTATCCCCTTTCCATTCAAATGGGTTTATTATGCCAAGTACAGTTAAAGTATTTATCTTAAAAACGTTTGAAAATTATCCACAGTTATGCAGTCTTTAAAAAAGTGTTTTTTTATTTGTTTAAAATAAACTTTTTATATCTAACAAAGTAATGCCTTATGTAAAAATTTTCTACTTAATGAATGTTGAATGAAACCACTTTGCGTGTGTGAACAATAATTTTACAACTTGTAAATTTTTATTGCAAACATAAATATAGAACTAATTAAAGTGTAGTTGTAACAAATGCTTTACATAAACTGTTTAAATATTTATTTAAAAAAAAAAAAAACACACTTCAGCAGTACCGTAAATCGATTTACACAACTGCTTTGAAAAAGTTTATATATATATCAGTAGTTTTATAGCATATTTTTTTATATACTTCCTGCCTATTATGACCCTGAATTTTTATAGGTGACTATTTTCTTTGTCACGTTGTAGACAGTAACAATTTCTATGTCATGCGCTAGATGGAGAACTGAGCCCGCAATAATGTTTAACTAAAAATATTTAGCAATCTTTGTAGTTAGAACAAAAATTTTGATAAATCTTAATTTTAATGCATCCAACTCTTATAAGTTGGTAACTGAAAAAATAAAGTTTCTAAGAATGAAAAAAATTTATACCTACATCTCTTATCCATAAACTCATGTACTTCCAATTTTCAATTGTTGAGTTAACAACTTATTCTTTGAACGTACCGGTTAATAGAACACAAGCGTCATGCTTGGCACCCACTATCGCTCAATATTAATTTAATTATTTCTTGCTATTATAGTGCATTTCAAACTTTTCAACTTATTCTGTTCGCAAAAATTTCAGCCTGAAAATATGCACAGAAAATTTATTTGAAATTTATATACATCAAAATTTGATGCAAATGTAAATGCTTTAACTCCTCAGTTCTTTATCGGTCTAAGAACATTCTCACTTGCTTTAATTGTTATCTTTTAAATACATTTTGTTTACCTCAGTGTAGGTGGAATCTAGTTTCTCTCAATTCATAGCTCAACCAATTTAAGATTAAAACATCCAGAACTTGTTATTTTTTATATTTATTTAATAAATTTTTAACAATAGCTGGAATTGAAACTAGTATTTGCCAATTCGTAGGCATTGAAGAATTCAATTGTTCAAGCTAAATTAACTTATTTTTCTGAAATTCTAAAAAAAACAAATATTTAATATTAAAACGAAATTTAAAATTAATTAAAAAACTTTTTGGAAGTTTTATATAAATTAATTTGGCTCAAGCCTAAGTAAATAAATTGATTTTCACTTGTAATTTTCAAACACAAATTTTTTGTCAAAAATGCTTATAAAATTCGAAAGGTACTGTTACACAGATGTGCAGAATGCATAAATAAATGATATATCTGAAGGATGTGCTTTCCAACCTTCTAAGAAAGAAATGAAATTCTTATAAAAAAACGCGCTTTTTGACCAATATGAAGTTTGGTTGGGAAAGAGGTCTTGAGTTGATCGTATTTGAGTTTTTTTCAAAAGTAAAAATTTCTTCAAAAAATTGAGTTTTCTAAATTCATTAATTGTGAAATTTGTAAAAAAATGTTTTTGAATTTCATTTCAAAAGGTTTTCGTGAACGAATTTTCATGTCAATATCTTGGTCGAATATCTTGGTTAAACGATTTTCCAATTTTTCTAATTTTTAATTAAAAGTTTTTAAATTTTCTTTCAAATGTGATAACAATCACTATGAAGTTATTAACCAAAAGTGTTTTTAATTCATTTTCTTAATATTGTCGTCAGTTATTTAGCATGGATTTAAAACCAAATATCAAGAGAGAGAAAAAAATTGTTTCAAATTGAATGTTCTAAATTGGGAAGCAAATATCTCTGCCATCTTTGAATAAATTTGATTTATTTCTTTTTTATATTTAAGGTTTATCAGTTAACCTTAAAAAATTTATAAAAACTTGTTTCGTTACTTTTTGGTTTATATTTAAATTGGTACTTTTAAACAGAGACCACAAAATTAGATCTTTTCAAAACATGGGGTAAAATTGTTTTTGTTTAATTTTGGTTTTTGTTGTAAAAAATTTAAAAACTCAAATTTACATTTTTGAGTTTCTTTTAGATACATATGTCTTGACACTAAATTTATAAACTGTCCGTACCATCAGTATTTCTACAAGCAATAGAAAGTTGGTGGAATTTCGAGCCCAGACGATACTCATAAGCTTTAAAAATGTCAACTAAGCTCTGTGTTAGCTTTTGAAATGTTTTTGTTTGTAATTTTTGTTGAATTTTTGATATGGTTTGCACCATTTCCAATTACAATTCAGAGGAAATCAATTAAATCTTAGCAATTAATTCGAAAAAACATCCATTAAACTTAAAAAAAACTTTAACATAGCTTTATATAAAAATGGTTTTTAAAAGAATATACTTTCCATTCCGACGCGATACCATCGCAATACTATCGCAATACTATACTATGGAAAAAAGTAATTTTCTTAAAATTTTGCTCAAATCTAACTAAACCAAAGACACAATTGTACTCGGGAGACAAATCCGAAAAGGTGGGTTTTATTGCAGAACCAAAATTGAACTACAACAGTGATATATATCAGAAACGACCATCATGATAATATCAATATATCATTATCTCCACCATATCATGAGACCATCACTGCAGCATAACCATACCATCACCATACCATCACCATACCATCACCATACCATCACCATACCAACACCATACCATCACCTTACCATCACTTTAAATTTGGACGATTATAGTTTCGCTAAAACAAAAGATACAAAATTTGGCGATATTTCGTTTCATGATCTCTTAATTATAGCTCCGCTACAACACATAACACGATAGTAGTTGGTACACCGTTTAAACATTTCATATTTTTTCTAAAATACAAAATTTAATTTTTTATCTTATGGCGTGTTGTTTAGATTCTGGATTAATAACACAAGACAAGTGTAAAAAGTGTAAAACACCCTGTATCTTAAAAATCCTACCACAACGGTAAAAATTGAGTACAGATTTGGAATCAGCGTTGAAAGCTCATATATAAATTATATTGGGTTTTACGGATCCTACTTTTTTAGACAAGTATTATTTATTCAAGCATGTCTGAATTTTAGAGCACTGCTATTATTTTGACATTTTGACAGCTGTATATCATTACTATATCATTTCCATTTAGGACATTCTGCATTTAAATTTTTTTCGGTTATATACGTTATTTTCTTGATTTCAATTGATATTTTCAGAAATTCAATTGATGTTTTCTGAATTTCAATTCATCTTTACTGAATTTCAAATTGAATTTCTTAATTTCAAAATTTCAATTAATGTTTCTTGAATGAAATTTGTGCATTTCAATTGTTTATTTGTTAATTTCAATTTCTAAATTTCAATTGTTGTTTTCTGAATTTCAAATGCAATTTCTGAATTTCAATTGTATTTTTATAATTTCAGATTGAATTTCAATTGATGTTTTTTGAATTTCAATTGATACTTCTTAATAACTAATAAAATTTCTGAATTTCAAATAAAATTTGTAAATTTCAATTGTTTTTTCTTATTTCAATTTAAATTTCTGAATTTCATTTGATGTTTTCTGCATTTCAATTGATATTTCTGAATTTGAAATGGAGTTTCTGAATCCCAATTTATGTTTTCTGAATTTCAATTTGCATTTTTGAATTTCAAATGATTTTTTCTGAATTTTTATTGATTTTTCTGAATTTCAAAAAGAATTTGTAAATTTCAATTGATGATTTCTGAAATTCTAATAACATTTCTGAAATTAAATTTATATTTTCTGAATTTCAAATAAAATTTGTGAATTTCAATTGTTTTTTTCTTATTTCAAATTAAATTTCTGAATTTCAATTGATGCTTTCTGAATTTCTAATGAAATTCCTGAATTTAAATTTCCTTTTTCTGAATTTCAAATAAAATTTGTGAATTTCAATTGTTTGTTTTTAATTTCAAACTGAATTTATGAATTCCAATTCGTGTTTTCTGAATTTCAAATGAAATTTCTGAATTTCAAATTAAATTTCTAAATTTCAATTGTTTATTTCTTTATTTCAAATTGAATTTCTGAATTTCAATTTTGGTTTTTTTTTCATTTAAAATTTAATTCCAATTGATAGTTTCTGAAGTTCAATTGATATATCTGAATTCCAATGAAATTTCGGAATTTCTAATGAAATTTCTGAATTTCTAATGAAATTTCAGAATTTCAATTTATGTTTTCAGGATTTCAAATTTAATTTGGAAATTTCCATTGTTTATATCAAATTGAATTTCTGAATTTCAATTGACGTTTTCTGAATTTCAATTTTTTTTTTTTAATTTCAAATTTAATTCCAATTTATGTTTTCTGAATTTCAACTGATATATCTGAATTTCTAATGAAATTTCTGAATTTAAATTTATGTTTTCTGAATTTCACTTAAAATTTGTGAATTTCAATTGTTTTTTTTTTTTTTTAATTGCAAATTGAATTTCTGAATTTCAATCCATGTTTTCTGAATTTCAATTGATATTTGTGAATTTGAAATTGAATTTCTGAATCCCAATTTATGTTTTCTGAATTTCAAATTTAATTTCTGAATTCCAATTGATGTTTTCTGAATTTCAATTGATGTTTTTTAGTTAATGCATCTTACCAGGTTATGAATCTTTTGCCTTAAGTTCAGAAAGTTATTGTACAATTATAATTGCACTTTATATAAATTTAAAACTTAAGTTTAGAATTTCTTTAATTTTAAATAACGCAATTGCGCCAAAAAAAGCCGAAATGACAATGCGACTATTTCGTCTTGAAACGCTAGTTTTCAAAGTTAAATGGTTATAAAAACTAAAAAGTTCACTTTTTAATGCCATTTTATTTGTCGTGTTTTACTAAATTTGCAATTGTTAAACTAGCCAAAACTCTCATGTAATTTTTTAAATACGACAAATTTAATGTTAGTATTTAAATTTTCAATTACTACTATTTAAAAACAAAAAAAAAATAAATAAAAAAAATTGTTATCACTAAACATTGATGCAAAAGTAAGCAAATCTTACTCTTAGCTTTGCATTTCGAAATTTTGCTGCAATTAATTTGCTTAATGAAATAATAAGAAACACATTTGTTGCATTAACCCGCAATTAAATGAACTTAATACACAATTTTGAACATGCATTCTTAATTAAATGTTGTGCAACATTTTGTTTTTGTTGTTTTGTATTGTCAAATGAAAACATGTTAATTTTATAAAGCAAAAAATTTTTACTCACGGCATTAAGTGAGACAAATGCATGCATTAAAAAAAAAAAAAATTTTTATAACAAAAGCGAAAAATTTATATTGTTTTGCCCACTGCTGTGCATAAACAAATTGTGTTTCTTTTCGAAAGCAACATGTTGCCAGCACATTTGCTTACACGCCGCATAAAAATAGTAGGACTTGCTAAATCGTTTAAAAATGTCGTGTGTTTGCTAGCACTTCTCTAATTTGTGCTATGTTGTTGTTGTACTTAATTGTATTTCTGTTTTCTTGTTGTAGAAAAGAGAACGGCGCACTGCATTGTTTAGGTTTGTTGTTAACACAAAATCCGGGTCTGTTTTTTAGTTTTTATTATATACTGCCATAATTGCAGTTTATGAATTTGTTTAGTGTTTACACATGTTGTAACTATTTTGCATTTCATTGCTACTATCTCTTTTACTCTTTGAATGTTTTAATATTTTTTGTATTAGATTTTATTAAACTGTCACTAAGCCTCAGGAATTGAACACTGAAATTTTCGAATTAAATTTTCATACACAAGCATACTCATCCGATTTATCTTTAACAATTCACCGCAATTTTCCTACAGACCGAAAAATTTCTTTCAATTCTTGGCGAAAGTAAAATGTGGCTTTCTCCTTAACTAGTTACCCAAAGCTCTAGTACTAGTTCCAGCACAATACGTTTTTAGGTTGCTCGAACTGGCGCTTGTTATGGGTTGATGTCTTACGTTAGGACAATTATCACTCTAAGATCTCCTTTTTTGTCAATATCTGAACTAGTTCCAGCATTAAATCAATCGTGTTTTCGATTTCGAAATTTTTAATTTTTTCAACCTGTGCAACTTTCGTCGCAAGTTCAGCTAAAATATTGAACATTCGTCTTTAGCTTTATTTTCGTTCATTATTAGTTTAGCTTCTAGCGTCATACATGTAAGTGTGAAATCGCACAAGTTTAGTTTTATGTTTTATTTTGAATATTTTTTTTTTCTGTCATTTTGCAATTTTAAGTGTCACTTGTTGGTCAAAAAAGAAAAATCAATAATAAACTTAAGTATCGAGTTACATGTTCAATACATACTTTGGCTTTTTTTTTAAACGAAAAAATATTTCGCCGGCATTTGGGGCACTTTATGGCACAGTTGTACAAGAAACGTGCCTAGCGTAGGCCGCAAAAACTTTTCGCTTATTTTCAATTTTAACAGAATAAATGTTTGCAATCAAAGTGACTAAAAAACAACAGGTAATAAATAATTAATTATAGAAAATGATTAAATATGTTTTCATAAAAATATCAACATTAACTTAAATGCTTTTGGACATAATTGTTATTTAATCAATATCTTTTTTTTTGATTTTTTTTGTTTATTATCTTTTCATACTTCAAAACTTCTCAGACTTGTGAACTGCGGTTGCTTTTTTTTCAATAACTTTTGCATTATCTCAGCACTGCAGAGTAATAAAATATCTTATTTATTCTTATCAATAGCCAATAAATAAGCTCTTTAAAATTGTTTCAAAATTTCACCAAACTTTTCACAAATTTCTTCTGCAAAATATCTCTGTGAAGAACCGTGACCAATATTTTTTTTTATCTAAACATCAGTCTTTTCGGTAATCTTTATTTTTTTTTAATTTTATATATAATCTTTCTTGTTCTTTGCAAGCATCAACACTTGTTTGATCTTATCAATGAAAACATTTGCAAAATAATCAAATTCATTTTAATAACACGATAGCGAGCGCGCACGATTATCTATAACGTTTGCAAAAACAATTTTGCAATCACACTTCAATATGCCGGACGTCACCAAACAACTACTGTTAATGATTTACTGTGTTTATATCGAATAGAAGATGAAAAAAATGTTCGACTCCAATTAAAGTTTATAATTCTGAAATAATTACTTTTTAACTATTAACTCAAAAAATGCACAGTTTTATTTTTTTCGGTACAACTTTATACCAGTTGGACTTTGCATATTCGCACTCGTTAATAAATTCACTTATGAACCTAAAAGAACTTGGATTTCGGATACTAATTCTTCCACATTTTAAATTTTGTTTGAAAAAGGATGATTTTTTTCTCATATTTCAACTAAATTCAAAGTTATCTTACTATAAAAAGTCATTATTTATTATTCTGTAAAAATTATTTTTTTAAAAAACTACTGCTCCAATCGTATCTAGTCTAACCTCTGAATCGTTCTCAATAAAATAATATTTAATTACTATCAATTGTCTGTTTTTTTTTATTAAAAGGTTGATAATTTTGATAAAAATCAAGTCTATGCCAAAGTCTATTTCATTATTTTAATCTTAAATCTGTTTTAATATGTATTTTTTGGTAAAATTCTGCTTTTTTTTCATTTCTACGATATATCATAATACACATTTTTACTACCATACTTTTTTTTCATACAACTACTAAACATTTTTTGGAACTTATAACGATGAAATTGTTAGCTACTTTACTAGTTCATATTCGAACTAGCTACTTTTTTGACACATGACGCATTAACGGTTCATTCAATCAACTAAAAACTCTTGCTGATCTTCTCCTCATACATACTCATACGGTGCTGACTCATAAAATTCGCAGTTGAAATTTCGAAAACCGTTGCTTATATATTGTTTTAAGTTGCTTTGAAGACGTGATTAAAAAATGTTAAAAAAATTATTAACTGCATAATAACATCATGTATGAAATGTCGTCTTCGTATGTCTTAATATTATGCTGTTAAATTTTTTTATAATTTTTTAAAAATTTTTTATTTGTACCAATGAATGCTTTTTTGAAACCCAAGTGAAGTTCGTTGAAAACAAAAATTTTGCAAAATTTCCTATAAATCTTAGTATATACATAAATGTTAGTAACAAATTTTTAAAAACTCTGAAACTACAAAACCACAATAACTTGTAATTATTGAATAGCTAAATATATAAAATATCGTCCTATGACAGGTCACATTCAAAATAATTAAGTAACAGACGATAGACAACGTTTTTACATTCATCTCGAATGTTATGTTGTAGTAGTTGTTTTGTTGCATACTTTCAGGCGGACACTTTTTTCGTATAGTAAAAGCACTGTAATAGCTAAAATGACAGTTTGAACGATACAAGGTGCGAAGCAAGACGCTTGACTTTTATGTTTTAAGTTAGACATTGTATAAATATACATGAATGTGACAATATTTTAAAATTTCTTAGAGAGAAACAGTTCGGTTGTTCTTTCAAAAATCATCATAAAAAGATTAAATAGACAAAAATAACTACTATATAAATTCGAACAAAGAACACATGTTTTGTTGTTCTTAAATTTTCATTTTTTTAAAACTAATTATAGAATACCGTTGTGAATGGTATTGTGAATTCACACAAAATCGAATCAGTGCGTTAAAAAAAAAAGAGTTTCTTCGATTTCTTTCATTTTTGTGACATGTGCACATTTTTGCTCAGTCAAAATAATAGCACTGCGGGCATTTATTGTTATTAAATATAAAATTTTGTAAAGTTAAGATTATTGATAGTTTTGGGTGAAGAAACATTATAATTATTTGTTGCCTAATTTTAATACTATCTCAATAGCTGGTTGCGGCTCGTTTTTTCATTTAATATTTGCACTTTTAACTTGCGAACCCGTGTTCCAAAAAAAGCTAACAATTTAACTTTAAAAGAACGACTTTTAGAATGGAACAGGGGAAAAAAAATTTGTATGAGAGAAGTTATATTTTTCTATGACTTCAACCTATAAAAAGCATCAATTTGAGCAATTTTTACATTGGGTATTGTAGTGGGACTAGTACTGACCTTTTTTGGAGCTAGTTCAGAACCATTTTAAATTTGGTACATTTTTCTGCAGAGTAGCTCCAACACTGATGTTTCTCATTATTAGCCGTTTTTTTCCAACATCCAAATCTGGTTTTGTATTAAGATCTGCAACTCATGAAAAATATTTGACAGCTAGAAGTCGTTGTGGTTCGCGTGTGATAACCACGCCAATATCTAGAACTGCAAGTAAACAAAATTGTAATCAATGTTTAATTTTATTTGTACACTCAGCGAAAAAATGTTGTTATATCAAACAAATCATGTGTTGAAATAGCAGATTTCAGTGTTAAATACCGTTAAATACCATCCAACAAATGAAACTTTCAAATCAACAGTCGGTTGACTGTTGGTCTTTAGAACACGAAACCCATATAAAAACGTACTTATTGAAATTTTTTCACTTTTTTGAAAGTTCATGTTTAGCCGAGTGTGCTGATGTGTGCATCTATTACTCTACTCCACTGACCTAGGTTCAAATGCCGACCAGACCAGCAAAGAGGTTGTTTATTTAAAATATATTTTTGATTTTTTTTTAATAAAAAATGACATGTACAATTTTTTTGCAAGATTGTAAGCAAACTTATTTTGAAGGTTATTTTTTACCAAACAATTAATGAAACAGAAATAGAATTTCAAATATTAAATTAAAATTATTGATACTTACACAGCTAGGATACGAACCCACGACGTCCGCATGACAGTCTAGCACACTTCCACTGAGATATTGACAACGATAAGATAAATATAGCAAAACACAAAAAAACTATTGCTAAGAGAAGACTGTTGTTTCAACAAAAACAAAAAACACAAAAATATTTCAACAGATGATTTCAACAGCACAAAAACACTTTAAAAAGTTAATTTAACAAAGAATACTGTTAACTTAAACGCAAATCATTCAATCTACAACAGTGTTTTGAAATAACAGCGGCCGACTGTTAACAATACAGTTGATTTTTTTCCGAGTGTATGGAAATCAGATTTTGATGTTGGAAAATTTTGGGCTATTGTGCGTTTAAGCAGTGTTTATGTTAAAAAAAATTTCATATATGCGTGGCCAATGGGTTAACTGTTTAAAAAAAAAAAAAACTTTCCTATCTATAAAGCAAAAAATAAAGTGCAAACAATTCAGTTCCAGATCAACTTTGTTGCGAGCTTATTACTTAATAAGCGCAAAAATAAACACAACACTGTTGAATTGCGATCAATTATTTTTAATTTAAACTTTAAATTAAAACGTCTCATTCAATATATATGAAAATAGTGTGGAATTCTAACGCTACTACGATGACACAATGATCAAAAAGATCAATAATTTTTTTGTAACAAGCAATTTTCTGGAAATTTTAAATAATTCACTTCTAAAGCCTAGTTAGTACTCTGTTCTTTTGCGTGAAAATACTGTCAAATGTTTTGTTGGAAGTCTTGCCTTACTTCTCAAAACAGAGAAAAATAAATATATAAAAACAAAAAATGTACGATAACTGTCACTTTTCACTTCAAAATAAATAGGCAGTTCAATTAAATTGACGTGAAAAAATGTTGCCAGAAAAATGTTGCGAGTATTCTGTTCACAGCGGAACAGAGTACTACTTTGATGAATATGTTGTGAAAAATTTCACGCATATTTCACAGCTATAGCTTTTTGTATAAAAATTTGTGTGAAATTTCACATGAAATTGAAAAGAGTACTAGGCTTTACACTGACTACAACATTTCGCATGTCATAATTTAAAAACTGTTCGCATAATAATACAAAACTTTGAAAAGTGTGTTATTTGCATAAATAAATTTTTTGTATTTGTTAATAGAAACTTAATCAAAGTATGATCATAGCTTAACATTCTAAAGGATGCAACTCAAATTTTCAAATGAAGACCTTTTCTCAATTTTACAATTCGTACAGCAAGTATATCTCTCATCTAACAATGATTAGTTTATATTTTTTTCACTTCAATGGCGACCAAAACCGTCATGATCTCTCATGTATAAAGTTTATAATTTAAGTTTATAAATTCGGCAAGTTTATTGTTAGAACAACTTGTTCTTTCAGCGTGTTGTGTATATTTGAAGAGGTGTTTGGAGACTCGACATCATTTTTGTTTAAAATTGAACTCAACAAAGTCAACAAGCTTGAATATTGATGTTCTTTCCAAAAGCTGATGAACTATATATTGCAGTGACGCTTCTCTTTCTTTCAGGGGTCTCCAGAGAAATTAGCTCTCTTCTTGTTTTCTCACAAGCAAGCTTTTTAAAAAAATTTGAGTTCAAAAGTAATGTTTGAAACACATTGACGACGACAACGACATCATATCATTCGTCAAATTTTTACATGCTTTTCTATTGGAGGCGAATATGTCTTAACGACATTGCTACTAATGTTGTTGTCGTCTTTACAGAATTATTTCTATTTTGACAGGCGACAATTATAACTCTTTCATTGCTTAGAGAGAATGTCAAAAACATTGTTTAGTTCATAATTTCCATTACTTGTGGGACGTATTGCAGTCTTTTTCTGATTGTTTTCTTTTATAAAAGCAGGTTATGTATACACCAAGTTGCCGTCAATATAACTTCATGTCTCTCTTTTGTCTTGTCGTAAAGTCGTTGACGTCGTCAATATGTTTCATACATAAGTTCAAAGCTTGGTATTCAATAGAACACCCACCAATTTTTGACTTGATTTAACCCTCAACCCGCTCACTCGTTAGTCACTTATCTGTCATTCCACTTTTGAACCCACTCAAAGTTTATTAAATTAGTTGAGGTTAAACAAAAGTAAAATACATACTCACATCCATTACCGCCCAACCCATCTCTACAAACTGATTTGAAAAATTGTAGAGCATTATCATGAACAACAAAAAATGGCAAATTTGAATAGCTACAAATACAATACAATACAATAAACAATAATAACAATTAGCTAAATAAAATACGCCACAACAAAAATAAAACCAAAAACAAATAAAATTCAAATTAATTTACTCTTTATTGGAACAAAAAGCTTGCTCAATTTTTTTGGTTTTTGTTTTTTTTTTTTTTTTTGCAACGTGAGCAGATGAATGTCTACAGTGCAAGTTGTTGTGATGGAGGTGCGGAGAGAAAATATCTGATGACTGACGCGATCAGAGTCACGATGTACTTCCGTTTAGTATAAACTCAAACGTAGCTCAGAGTAGACAGAGTTGTTATTTTTTTATTGTGTGTTTCAATTGTTTGTTTAAAATAGTCTATAAAAAGAAAGTGTGTAAAAAAAAAGAGAAAAAAACAGACAAAACTTAATAAAAGAGGAAATAAATACAATGTTTAAAAATAGAAAAAACACAGAAAACAAAAACAGAAAAGTTCTAAGAATTTCAACGAATTGCTAACATTAATTTAACTTTTTTTTGTGTGCTAAGTTTTTGTGAATTGTTAAAACCAGTCAGGCAAGACGCCACAAACGACTGACACGACGTTACTCAAAGTCAAATTTTTGTTGTTACAACTTTAACTTTTTTCAAACATTTTAACCTTTGCTATGTTTTGCATGTGTTGCAGTGCAAAGTTTTTAAGTAACTGAAAACAATAACGTTTAGTGGTTTTGAACTGAGAAATTTTGGGCCAACCCCACTTATGAATAATTTGTACAGATATTTATTTACAAACGAGTAAAAGAGAATTAAAAACAAAAAATCTACAAAATGTGTGAATTAATTTTGAATACAGCGTTGGAACGCCAGGTAATATTTACAAAATGAAACATATTTTTTCGTGGGTTTTTATTTTAAGCTAAAAATAAAATTAAATAAAATAAAATATAAGATTTATAAAGAGAGCTCTTTTTTAAGAGAAGTAATAAAAAACTTTCTTCAAATTGAAAACATTGAGTAATTTTGTGCGCCAACGTGTTAATTAATTTCATTGTTATAAGTTTTCAATGACTGAAGGCTTTAATATTTTCTACAAACATATAAAAGCATGTGCCTTTAAGAATACCCAAGAAACAAAAAAAACACAAATTATACAAAAAAAGTACAAAAATCAGCTACTTTGTGCACAAATGCTAGACAATTTAACGGTCTGTCTTCCCGTCTGTGTGTCTGTCTGTCTGATTCACAGAGTTTCGAGCAAGCCAGCGTCGTCATTCGTGCTACTTTTTTTAGCTTTGCTTGATTAATGTTTACAAACATTTATTTTTTCATATCATTAAACTTGACAAAAGCTTACGTCTGACAGAAGCTGTCAAAAATTTGGCTTGTCTTTTATATTGTTTACCATTTTTATTATTTTTTTGTTTTTTTTTTCAACAAAAATATACGATATTTTTAAAAATATTATGATTTAGTGTCGCGTTTAAAAATTCTTATCTTATTGTTAAAAAATTTTAAGTAAGTGCTTGTTTGTCGCCCAACCCGTCGCTGCTGCTTGACTCATTTCTCACAACCCACAAACATGGTTTTTTTTTATGTTGTTGCTTTTCAACAAAGCAGGTTTGTTGAAAATCGCTTTAAATTAATTATGGTGGAAATCATTTGAAACAAGGTTAAAACTTTTTTTATTCTATGCTGTTAGTTTTTTTTCTTTTTTTTGCAATCTCTGCTATTTTTAACATTTTCAAAACTGCTATTGACATATGATGTTGTGCTTAAAGTTGTTCTTCTATAGTTAAAGTTGTTCTACTAAAATGTAACTCAAACAAATTTAATTTGTTTTAACCCTCTGTAGCATAGTGTGGACTGTAGGAAACATAACATTCTAACACTTCCAAAATTAATAAAATTAATATTTGTAATTTATTTCTTTAACGTAATCGTACTGTAACCCGTGCACTACACTCTGAGCTAACCAAGAAGTATCCAAAAAAACAACTAGATGGCGCAAATTGTTTCAAAAACTAGCATTATACGTTACATGTTCTGCCGTTCTATAGGTTAGCCGTTCTATAGGCTGCCATTCTATAGGCTTCCGTGGACGCCTTTGGTTCAATACGAATGCTTTATTTGCTTACATTTAACCCATTGCTTGTGTTGCCAAATAAATCTTATTCGTTTTAATTTATGTTTCTTCTCCGAACCATCCTGTGCTCTAACAGAACTTTCATATCTCTGGTAATGGTGTGTTCATCAACTCCTCCAAATATTTGAAAAATCTGTTTCCTGTATATCGTAGTTGACGATTCTGTAAACTTGGACATTGTTTCCGAGATTGTTTCCATTTCATCCAGATCATTACAGCTTCGACAAAAGTCTAGTGCTGTAATTCCATCCTATTGGTCATTACCCCCATAGGGCAGTGACCTACTAGGACTCCCACCAGTAACCGGTTTCCCGTTTTGCCAAGAGAAAAAGGCTCTTAATTCTGTTCTCGCTTAGTTCTGGTCAGAGCTTTCTAGATATAATCCAGTTACTTCTAGAAGTTCAGTTTTCGTTGGCATTATCTCTGGCTTGCAGGTATTCTTCTGATGACGCCTATTGGAATCTACACGTCTTTAGAAACGTGTTCTTGACGATAAATCTGATTGTAACTTCTTACCAGTTTATCCGTTTTGTCATTCCCTTCTACATTGCTGTGTCTAATCAATGTCTGGTCCAGCAAAGAGTGACTTTGTGGATATTACAGACACTGTTCAGAGCTTCTTTACAGTTTAGTATCGTTCGGGCTTTGGTCGTTTTGCATTCCACCGTTTTGATGGCTACTTGGCTATCTACAAAAATTATTAACCTTAGGGAGTTAAATTTTTGCTGTGACTTACCTGTGTGGTTTTTCAATCGCATACATCTCTGCGTGAAAAACACTACCATGGCCAGGGAGTTTGTAAGACTCTTCGATCTGTAGCATTTTAGAGTGATCACATGATTCTGTTCCATTCTCCTTTTTGAAGCCATCACTGTTAAATTGGATATAACCGTCAGGTTATATGGTCTTATCTTACCATTCTTGTCTGCTGCGAATGGATGTGGTATATTTTGTACCGAACTTCACGCTTAGTTCCTCAGTTCCATCAAGATTCAGAATGGGTTCATGTCCGAAAATGTACACTCAGGGAAAAAATGCTGTTTTATCAAACAAATCATGGGTTGAAATAACAGATTTCACTGTTAAATACCCTCCAACAAATGAAACTTTCAAATCAACAGTCGGTTGACTGTTGGTCTATGGAACACGAAACCCGTATAAAAACTAATTTATTGAAATTTGATCACTGGTTTGAAAGTTTATGTATGGCCGAGTGTGCTAACGTGTGCGTCTAGTACTCGAGTGTCCACGGTTCAAATCCGGCAAGGCCAATAAAATTTTTTTTTTTATATATAAAATATTTTTTTTAAATAAAAAATTAAATTTGCAATTTTTTTTTGCAAGATTGTAAGCATTTTATTTTGTAGGTTATTTTTGACCAAACAATTAATGAAACAGAATTATTATTATTTTATTTCAATTATAAAATTACAATTTTTGATACTTACACAGCTAGGGTTTGAACCCACGTCTCCCGCATGACAGTCTAGTGCACATCCACTGAGCTACTGGCAACGATAATATAAATATAACAAAACTCATATAAAAACTATTGCTTAAAAAAAATTGACAGTTCAATATAAGCACAACAATATTTCAACAGATGCTTTTAACAGCACAAAAATACTTTGAAACGTTCATTCATCAAAGAAAATTGTTTATTTAAACGCAAATCATTCAATCGAACATTGTTTTGAAATAACAGCGTCCGACTGTTAATATTACAGTTGATATTTTTCTGAGTGTAGTTTTTCCGGGCTTGTGACTCTAAGACGCATCGCGCCCTTGATTGTCGAACGCTTAAGAAACTCTTCTATGAAAAAATTCCCATCAGCATCATTTCTAGACTCGCCTGTGGCCTGTGGTGTAGAACTCATGGCTCCTGTTATCAGTTTCAGTTGAGCTAGGAACTTGAAAATTCTTATTTCATCTGTTTGTGGACTAATTAGAGGAAATTTTTTAAAAAAATATTCGAAAAAAATTTCTAGTTTTCATACTTATTTCGGATATTCAAGATTAAAAAAATTGTCAAAATCATTGTTTTTTTTAGCAAAGTCAAAAAAATGGGCCAGAAACCCTAACAGACTTTTAGAAATATGTTAAGTTAATTCAAAGTTTTTAGTAGGTAAGCTTCAGGTGTCAAATGGTTAAACTTAGCGTTTCAACGTTCGCAAAAACTGGGTAAAAAAATCAAAATCCAGAAATGGTCTTTTTTTAATTTTTTTATCTTTATTTTTTTATAAATTCCAGTTGATGTGTGATAGAGGGCTAACCATTATATTTATATAAAAAAATATTAGAACAAACTAATCAAACTTCAATTTAAAAGAAATTCGAAAGAAAAGTCTCACAAAACCACATTTTGAGAAAAATTGGTGTAAAATTACGGTGTAATTTTGAAATTTTGAAATTAAAAAAAATTTTCATTCTAATTTTTTAACAATAGATGTTTGGTAAATTTTTTGTTGAGAATAGTTTATAAAAAAAATGTTTGGGGCATAACTAACTTTGAAATATTAATTTTTTTTTTAATCTCACTAAAATCTTGTAAAGTGTATTTTATACATCAAATATTAATGTATAAAGTTTTAGGAGTGTCAAAAAAATACACACAAAGCAACATCACTTCTAGGTAATAAGCTTTGTAATCACTACAATTACAGCAAAAAAAACTCTGTTGTAGAGTCAATGCAATGCTTTTCCTCTCTTCTTCATAATTCTCTTATGCCTGTTAATTGTCTGTTGATTGTCTGTAGAGAGCAGACTGTTTGTAACACTCAACATACTCGTGACTAGTCATCGTTTTAGTTATTCAGCTCAGATGCGTTTATATGTCGCATTTCCTGGCGCCATCGGTTTAACTTGTTATTTTTTCTTCCGTTTTAAATCAATGTTTATAAATTTCAGTTTTATTTACCCTGTATACTTGCATTCATTTCTGACAATTTGCAAAATTTATGGCATTCATAAAATATTATTTTTTATTTTGTATAATGTATACACTAACCCTGAATTATATTTTATTTTTGCATTATTTTTTTCAAATTACTAACATGATTGCTGTCACGGAGCTTTTTTTAATACAAACCGATGTGGTTTTTAAAATAATGCGTTTAACAGTACGCTTTTTACAGTTCTTTCAAATACAGGTTGTTATGCAGAGTGTTTTCTTTTTTAAACCTTCAATCAAACAGTTTAGATTTAACAAGCCGTGACTGATCGACACTATTTTAAAGCTGTTCTTTTTTTCGACTTTTGAAATGATGATAATTTTTGTTAATAATTGACAGTTAATAGTTTGACAGTTTGAGTAAATAAGTCACATTTCAGTTTTTAATCAAAAAAATTTGTAAGCCATTTAATGTTTTCATTGGAAATTTAAACAATTCTTTTAAGCAAAACATTAACTCATCAAATATGATCTCATGATTTAATAAGATCATAATAAGAAAAATAGGTTTCTTCTACCTATTTATTTGTGTCCTAGATATGTATACGTGAAATATGTATGCAGTCGAGATATTAATTTGTTTATAATAACAAAATATGCTTTTTTTTATAAGAACCATTATTTCTAAAAACACAAAAACTACGAAATGCTTTAATAGCGCGCACTAATAGCCGGCTAAAATTGGCAAGTTAATTATGTTTAATAACAGTTATTAAGTTAAATCGCAAACCAGTTATTTAATTGAGTTATAATGAAGTAAAAATGTTTTATTTTTTTGTGTAAATGAAACGAGTTTAACCATTGATTATGATAAAAATATGCTGATAATGAGCTGAATTTATCTGGTGCTAAACAGTGATATCTCTTTGGGACTGTTTAAGCTTGAATATTTCAAAATACACTTATACACTGACAAAAGAGTTTTTTTTTCTATAGACCAAAATTTGGTTATAATTAACAAATGGCATACTTGCTTATGCGCAATAAATATTTGGTTATTGAAAATAAATTTTATAATTGAGTCTTCTAGTTGAGACATTTGCTTATTTGGTCAAAGTGTTACCAAACCACTACCGTGAGCGGACACTATGATTTGTGAAATGAAATAAATGAGCATTGTGTTGTTGAAATAAATTGTTATCTGAAAGAAAAAATTTTTATTTATCTTCATCACCGTGCATTGAACCCCGAACCATCGCAATCATCACATAAAAGTCGAACACTCTAACGTCGTGCCTTAACTATGTTGATCTAAAAGTATAAAAAATACAAACAAAAACAACTCATTTACAAAAAATTCCGAAAAATAATTAATCGTAATTTCTTGCCTTGTTATAAGATCTTGTTACGTTAAAGCACCCAGCAGGAAATCTAATGGTTTTTCTGATTGTACCTTGAACACAGTTTTTCATACAAGTATCCACCTCATCAGACCTCAAATTTAACATTAATTTTTCTTGTATTCCATAATTTTTATTTGCCATAAACCATATATTTTAATACAAAAATCTTTCAAACCCAAACACAAAAAATTGTTTTTAGATTCTTATTTTTGTTTCAAAATCATATTCTATGTTACTACCTTGAAATTAGGGTTTTCATAACCGGTTATTATACCCGGTGGGTTATTCGAGAAACCGAATTCTACTTAATTTTTTGGTTTATCTTTTTTCGGTTGTTCAAAATCAAAAACTTCGGTTTATTTGAAGAACAGGTTTTTTCGTGTTGGATTATTCGGCATTAATGAATATTTTCTTGTTCTTCATAAATTTTTCTCCTTAAATTTAAGAAGTTTTTCTTTTTAATAGTATTTTTTTTAAGACACTCTTAAATACTTAATTCCTTAAATTCTTTTGGTGAAATAATCTCTGAACTTTCCACACTTATATCTTAAAGACAAAAAAAAAATAATGGGAGAGTTAATGATGAAAAGTTTATGAATAAAATCTTAAAATATGGTTTTTTTTAAATTCAACTTTGAAGAAATTTTTTCGAAAGAAACCCAAAATTTTTAGATAACTTTAAAATCGCCATTAAACCTATCGGTACTTCTTTTGGGTGCTTAATTTTGAAAATCATTCATTTCGATTTTATTAATGTTTGCAGCCTTAGTGAATTATCAAAAGTAATTTTTTAAAAGTTTTTTTTTTTTTTTTTTTGCAAAAGTGGTTTTTGTGCATCATGCCATGTGGCATAGAATATATTTAAATGTAAATCAAAGATTCGTATTGAAATATATGTTTGCGATCTAATATTTTTTACACTGACTTAAGTAATGATTAGCTACTTAATTACATATATAAAGTTATCAAATAAAGTAATTGTTGCAAAAGTACGAAGTGATCTTTTATTGTAAAATAATAAACTTGATATGCAGCCTCGCTTTCTGAATTTGGACAATTTACCTGGTCCACTAACAAAATTTTTTGTGCAGAAAATTTAAAAAAAATAATAAAATTGAAAAAAATAGTATCCATATGTTTTCTGGATTTCACTTATGAAGTAAATTGTAAAAAATTCCATTATTAGGAGGTTTTTGGTTCCGAAAGGAGTCATTTGATACCATTCCCATCCCAATATTTTTGTACTCATTATTCCCGCGTGGTAGTGCACTTAGTCTGGACTTCCCTGTATATGGTTAATTGTATTTTATCTCAAAATATTTTTAAACTTCTTCCATTATTAAAAAATTATCAAATTATTGCATGAAACATGTATACATTTTTCCATATTTTAATGTTTTTAACAATAAACTGAAAAAGTACTTTATTTGTTTTCAAAATATTTTTTTTTATTTTTTATTAATGTTCTTTACTTTTTTATGCAATACTTGAACTTAAATAGTTATTCAAGAAGTTACACTATTTTTCACGTATTTTAAATTTTTATAGGGCATTTTATTCTATTTCACGTATGATTTTATTGAAATTCATACATTCGAAATACTGTTTATTAAGAATAATCATTTTCAGGTTGATTGAATAAACCGGGTTTTTAACTTTTTGTCGAATATTTTACAACCGAACTTTACCTTTACCTTTACCTTTACCTTTACCTTTACCTTTACCTTTACCTTTACCTTTACCTTTACCTTTACCTTTACCTTTACCTTTACCTTTACCTTTACCTTTACCTTTACCTTTACCTTTACCTTTACCTTTACCTTTACCTTTACCTTTACCTTTACCTTTACCTTTACCTTTACCTTTACCTTTACCTTTACCTTTACCTTTAGCTTTACCTTTACCTTTACCTTTACCTTTACCTTTACCTTTACCTTTACCTTTACCTTTACCTTTACCTTTACCTTTACCTTTACCTTTACCTTTACCTTTACCTTTACCTTTACCTTTACCTTTACCTTTACCTTTACCTTTACCTTTACCTTTACCTTTACCTTTACCTTTACCTTTACCTTTACCTTTACCTTTACCTTTACCTTTACCTTTACCTTTACCTTTACCTTTACCTTTACCTTTACCTTTACCTTTACCTTTACCTTTACCTTTACCTTTACCTTTACCTTTACCTTTACCTTTACCTTTACCTTTACCTTTACCTTTACCTTTAACTTTAACTTTAACTTTAACTTTAACTTTAACTTTAACTTTAGCTTTAACTTTTACCTTAAATTTTTCATTAAAAAAATCGTCAGCATTTGATCTACATCTCGATTGAACTTGTTGTTTGAAAAAACTATATAAATTACTTCTTAACCTTGTATTTCCAAAATGATGAAATATTCTTCCATAAACGTGTTTTTTTCTGTCATATTTTTAACATTAATTTTATATTAATTTTGACATACTGCGTACCATATTTTTTATGACCCAATAAATGACAGTTAATCTAGAGATAATAATTCTTAACAAGCTCGCAATTTGAAGACAATAAAATTATTTTGTTTATAGCAACAATGTAATAAAAACAATAAGAAATAATTACAGTGATAATAAACAATTGTCATATCATTTATTTATTAACTTGCTTGGGTAAAAACAAAAATGCTACCGAAATTTATGAACAATTTTTTTTTTTTGCTTTCTGTCCAACTCTTATTAGGAATAAATATTATGTTATAGACAATGATGAGTTTGTTTGTTGACAATGCTTGTTTATTGAAACCATTGTTGACATTCACATGCTTAGTTAATTCAGTTCGTGGGTGATTAAAAAAAAACAAAACTGTCATGTGTTGTTTAGAAGTTGTGTTTATTTTGTGTCCCTGACAATATTTTGTGTACTTACGATAAAAATCGAAATACGTTAACTCAAAAAACCAACAGTCAGTTTTAATTTGAGTGTTTTTTATAGCACTGAGTACAGAAAATATGCATAAATTTTAAAAATATATATAAATAAATATTATTTCTGTTTTTGGCTCATCAAATGTGACACTTGGCATGGATCTTCATTGAGTAATAATTTATTATCCCTATCACCAATCTTCGATGATAATCATTCAAACAATATTTGTCAAAATTCGAAGCGTTTTAAAATTTTAGACAGTTTTTTATAAATTTTTTTCCTTAACCTCATAGCAACGATATATCAACGTAAAATCAATAATTTTAACAATAAATTATTCTAAGCAAAAACTTTCAAAGATCATTTATCATTTTTTTTAAGCTTGCCCAGACAGTAAATACTTGAATTTACAATAATTGGTTTAGGGAGGGGGAGGAAACACCCAAAACAAAAAACAACTAGTTATTAGCTAAAAACAACAACATGCGTCTAACGTTCACCTTCAGTAGTTATGACCGATACGCCGTTACCAACCTAGAAAGTCATGGAATTTTCCATTCTCAAATTAGGTCATTCGATGAAAAAATGTAGCTTGGGTCACAAACGCACACGAAGAAGCTCTAGCAATTTTTGCACTCAGCCAAAAGCAACTCCTAGCAACAGTTGCTCTAAGATAACATTATAATTTAATTAGTAGAACATATGCATGTTCAAATTTACGCTTATCAGCAAAAATCTATGCAAATTGTTGTTTATAAAAAAATTGTTTTGACTAACTGATTGCTGCCAATCATTACGGGTCGCTGATAAGAGTAAAAATTGTTAAGCTCGTCAGACATACCTTTGGACAATCGTGCAAATCACAACTAAAACAACAAAAAAACAACAACTTGTATTACGCAATAAACTTTGGTACTAACCTACCCGCTTAGATTTATTGTGTCAACATGCTCTCCAGACAGCAGCCAGCACCACCTTAACATACATCATGAGAAATTAACCACATGTTGTTGCTACTGTTTCTGTTTTACTCATATAACAAAAACACTTGAACCAAAAACTATTTCAACTTGAAAAATATCGCTCTTATCACTCACTATTAATTTGGGCGATTCGATTTTGATAAACTATACGAACCCATTACGTACGAGCAGCACTGATTTAAACACGATAGAGAATGCTTTAAATAGCAAAAACGTGCATTCAAAGCTAAAAGTAGTCATTCCAACAGTAAACATTATGGTGAAAAGTTCATTAAAACAGAAGAGATTCCGCAGTAATTCACTTTGGGGGCGCCTATCGGAGGTGAGTGTCCGTAGAACAAGTGATGGTTTCGTGTAAGCCAATAAAATAAAAAAAAAAACTTACAGACACGCTTCAGTAATAATAAAGATTAATATTTTATATGAAAGATAAAATTCGCAGCTAACTTATAAAGTTGGTTCAACTTTACCTTAACTTTCAAATCAGTGGTTAATCTTGAGTTGGTTTTTTTTTTAAAAATATATATATTTTGCATATTATTTGCATTCAAATACATGCTTATAAATAGCCATAATTAATGATCACACAGCTAGCCAGACAAATGATTTTTTAATTGTTAACCAAAGAAGCTGTTGTGCGCGGTACAAGCTGTTACAGCATTTAATCATTTGTTGTTGTCATCATCGCTTGATTATTATGATTATATATGAAAGAGTTAATAACTGTGTGCAGTTGTGATTTTTACAGCATTTTTACTTCTAAAGTGTTAAGTGTACAGAATCAGAATCAGTATCGAAGGTTATAAAAGTTAAAAATTTAATTATTTTGCTGAATTGCTACTGTTAGTAAATTACATTTTTAGTACCTACCTCGATTTTAGTAGGTTTTTAAAAATTGAAAATAATAATGCTAATGAAATAGTATTTTTAAATATTATCAACGCTTCTGCTTCTGTTAAAACTATTAAATTTTATGGAGTTAAACATAAAAAAGTTAGCAAAACGAGAAAAAAGTTTATTGAATAATATTTTATAAAAATAGTAGCAATACAACAAATAAATTTCTTATAGAAATGTTCCTAAAATAAAAAAAATAAAATAAAATATTTAAAAAAACTTGTGAGGCTATTTAAAAAATTCTTATTATTACTTTACTTAACATATTTAATTCCATAGAAATGTGAGGGCGGAACGCTTGCTTTTTAATTTCATAGCATATTTTTAGACATTTTCTGTTTTGTGATTTATTGAAACTTTTTATATTTTTTTATTTTTATTTATTTTTTTTTATTATTTTATTTTTTTTTATTATTTATATATTTATATAAATATTAAAAATACTTTTATATTTATATAAAAGTAAATCAATATTTCATGTTTTTTTCTTTATTGCAACCGGGCTTGTCATTTTAAACGCGAAAGCACTAGTATACATATCAATAAATAAAAAAATTATTAAAAATTTCTTTAAAATTCAAAAAAGAAAATTGGAATAATTTTTTTAATAGAGGTTACGACCTATCAGAATAATAAATTTTTGTAAAAAATTTTTGTGTCAGATGGGATTTGAACCTGGTACCTTCTTTGCATACAACGGTCTAGGCACGCTAACACGTTTATTTATAGCCAACACACATCTAAGCAAAACAACTTAACAAAAATTTAAATTTCTTAAAGTTTAAACCAAAGAGAATTCGCTTAAAATTGAAACTCTGTTCTACAAAATTTTCTTTTAAAAATTTCGGGTTTGAAAAAATTGTCAAAGTTACAAAGTAATTCAGTTAAAAAAGCTGTTATTTTTAATACCTTATTCTTCTTTAAATCTATTTTTAAAATATCAAGTTAAACCAAATTTATATTTGAAAATAATTTTTTCCTTTTGTATAATTTTTTATAAATTTTTTTTATTTGAACTAAACTATGTTGACACACAACTTTTCAAAATTTAATTTTTAAACTCTACGTTATATTTCAGTTTTTAAAAAAACTCTGCTTTTAAAATCTTAAAAAAATTCAAAATACAAGAAATCTAATCTTTTTTTAAGAAAACAAATTGAATGCTAACTTTTTGAAATTTTATTCAACCTTATCATCTTGTTGCCAACTTTTTATTCTAAACAAAAAACTTTTGTTTTTAATAATTGTATGTCAAAAGTAAAGAATTTATTTTAATTATGGGGTTAGATTATTATTATTTGTTGAGGTTAAAACCTTCGACCAACTTTGGTGGTGTTACTGCTGTTTCCACCAAAACTTTCTGAAAATCCAATAAATAAAAATTTTTAGATTTCCAGGAATAGACAAAATAAGGCGAGAAAGCAAAGTAGGAGACAAAATGCAAATGTCTTTAGACGGTCCTTTAGAATGGGTTGGGACTAGAGGGTTAAGGTCTAGTAGGTTACAGGTCTAGTAGACCTACCGCACCAATGCGTACGCGATCTAAAACTTAAGTCTTTTATTTAAAAAAAATTTGGTTTGAAAAATGTCTAAAGTCACTTTTCATACTTTTCAGTTGAACTTTCAAACTGTTCAGATAATTTCTTCCACCATTGCTTAGTTGAAATAGCACATTTGATCAATTTTTTTCTCTTTAACGTTACACTTGAATGCATATTTCTGCAAATATATTGAAAATATTCCATGAAACCAACCAATTAAGTATGTGTACATGAAAGTAGGCCTCAAGACTTGCATTTTATGTGAACAAAATTTTCTTCTAACTCTTGTTGTTTCGAAGATATAACCATTTTTATGTCTTCTTTAACGTTACAGCTGTTCGAATTGAGTTTTAATGTTAGTCTAAATTTTTAAAAATTACCAAAATTAGCAAAAATAGAAATTAAACAACTATATATATTGAAGAAGAAGGATCAACTAATGTTAAAATTTAAACCATTTTCTTAACCCATTGTTGACTATGGTAGTTTGAATCTTACACAATATTTTACTAAACGCGCTTGACTAAATTTATAATCAGATTTTCAATGATTTTATTGATTATGTAACCAATTGTTGATATTTTTTTTAACCTATTGGTGACCAAAATCTCGCAAACTGAATATGGTTGAAAAAGAGAAAAGCTAAAATGAAATACAATTAAAATTCCAAACAATACCAATTTTATGAAATTCGACGATTGAGTTTTTCTACCAACTTGGTGTGAAATTTTCGAATTTGTTGAATGACTTTTCGAATTTGATATATTCTAATTTTCAGTTGACTTTTTCATCAATAATATATAACATTATGATAAACATTTCCATCTTCAATAGTTCAAAATTTCAACTTCTTGCCGGACTTTCATCTTTTTAAGTTGAAACTTCAAGTTTTCTGGTTAAATTATTTAACTATTTAAGGATTTTTTCACCTTTCCAGTTAAGGAATCAAACCATTTCAGTTTCATTTTGCAATTTCACCTTTAAAGCTGAATTGTTAAAAAAAAATCAAAATTCAAAATTCAAAATTCAAAACTCAAAATTCAAAATTCAAAATACAAAATTATAAATTACGAATTAAAAATTTAAAATTATAAATTACAAGTTACAAATTACAAATTACAAATTACAAATTAAAAATTCAAAATTCAAAATTCAAAATTCAAAATTCAAAATTCAAAATTCAAAATTCAAAATTCAAAATTCAAAATTCAAAATTCAAAATTCAAAATTCAAAATTCAAAATTAAAAATTAAAAATTAAAAATTAAAAATTAAAAATTAAAAATTAAAAATTAAAAATTAAAAATTAAAAATTAAAAATTAAAAATTAAAAATTAAAAATTAAAAATTAAAAATTGAAAATTGAAAATTAAAAATTAAAAATTAAAAAATAAAAATTAAAAATTAAAAATTAAAAATTAAAAATTAAAAATTAAAAATTGAAAATTAAAAATTAAAAATTAAAAATTAAAAATTAAAAATTAAAAATTAAAAATTAAAATTAAATATTTTCAACCGAGTACATTCCAGTTAGTTAGTTAGGCCTTGAAGATACGAAATTGATTCTCTGGTAGAATATTCTGGTGGATCTATCATAGTAGTATTGTTAGTAGAAGTAATTGTAAAAATATATCAGTGCCTAAGGGTTAATGCCTTAATTTTCGAACATTGTATATTTAAATATGTTAAAATAACTTTTTTGTGAATCATAATGAACCGAAAAAAAGTAAAATAAAATGTTTTTACTTTTCTGATAAAAATTTTTTTATAAAATTATACTATCACCAAAAAAGTTCAAAAATATAAGCGACGAAAAAAATAACTGCAAAACTTCAAAATGATAACTCTTATCGTTCTATAAGAAAAAAAAAAATTAAAAATATTGTTGAGAATATTTCTACCCTAAAAACCCCTAAAGTCCCAAATAATTCAATATTGAATTCTAAAAAAAAAAATTATGCTTTGATTGAAGCAATAATTTGCTTAGTGCTTGATATATAAATAAGCACTATTTGCTTGGTTTTTGGTTTTTGGTTTTTGTTCAAATAAACAATATTTTTATGAAAGTGTTTAACATGTTTCACATTTGCATATTTTCCAAACAAATTAAGAAAACACTTTTCTTCGATCTGCTCAACAATTAATTTGCATTAACTGCAACTGAATAATTTTACTTTATTTAACATTTTTTTACTGCTGTCACACCCCTTTTTTATAAATTATTTTTCTTTTTCAATCGATCAAAATTTTACAAACTCATGCGCGTCGCTTACGTCAAACCTTGAATTATCAAGTTTTGCATATTATAAAATTTATTAATATTTTTATTTTTGCACAACAAACTTATTTATTTTTTTTTATATTTCTATAACATGCGCTTTAAAAAGAATTTTTGAATTTTCTCTGCCTTTAAGTTAATGTTTAGCAGCTATTATGGCATTTCTTCTCTAGAAAAAAAAACCCACTTTATCATGACTATGGCTAATAGCATCAATAAAATTTTTTGTTGTCTACTGTGACACACACATTGTGTGATAATGATTCACTATATAATCAATTTATCAATATCATAAAATATTATAAAATATTTCGTCATAGCCATAAAAGTTGTACAATAGCCAAATCTTAAAAAAACACTAAAGGAAACTTTCTGCTACTTAGCTTAAAAGTTGTTGAAGAGAAAAAGGTTAACTTTTTCTTTAAAAATACTTTAAAAAGGTTAACTTTAACAAGGTTAAGGTCAAACTTTCACGATTTTGCATTATCACGTTTTTCACTTGGTCTTAAAGTGTCTTAAAGGCTTAAGATATGCACTTGTTGCTGATTTAAACAAGCCACTCGAAACATACTTACTAAAGAAGTAGTCTACAAAATAGTAGTTGTGAATAAGACAAATTTAAACAAACAACAGCTTAAAATATTATATAATGTAAGCACTTGTTTTTGAATAGCATTTAAATTGTTTCAAGTGGAATTTTTTTTTCGTTTTTTTTTTTTTGTGACTGTTAAATGTTGTATCAATATATAACATATTGTAAGGAAAATACGTAAATAATTTAAATTGAACTAAATTTAAATCTAAACAGCTGATAAAAGGAAGTTACAAAATTTTGTAAATTTATTTATTATAAGTAAAAAATTTGCAAATCGAAAATTAATATCAGAAAAATTATTTAAATCTTTATATCTAAGAATTGAAGATCATCCTACGACGGGTTGCATTCGAAATAATAAAGTAGCAGCTGATATGACAACATTTTTACATTCACCTCTAATGTTGCTCTGTTGTAGCCGTCGTAAATTTGTCGTTACTGAAAAATATTAAATTAATTTTGTATGCATACTTTTAGGCTGACAATTTTTTCGCATATTAAAAGCACTGTAGAAGTAAGAATTAACAATTTGAGCGATATTAGGTGCGAAGCAGGACGCTTGTTTATTATGTATTGAGATTAATTATCTATTTTTTTTTATGTTCAATATTTCTCATTAAACCGTTTGACTTGAAGATATTGGCTTTGAAAGTCAAATGTTTCCAATTTGAATCACCTTTTCACATATTTTATATTTGAATTTTTGTACTTTTTAAAAAAATAAACAATTTTTGTCCCATTTTTTGAGAAAACATTAAATTTTATTGGGTTCCTTTTTACAATATAATATAATAAATTAAAAATATATAATAAAATAACGATAAAAATTTCTTTTAAGTCTAACTAACTAACTAACTAACATGTGGTCTTGGGAAGCCAAATTTTTCGATTTGAAACAACTTTTTTCATATGTTTGTCAATTGATGATTGCTTGTAAATAATTTTTTTGAAGAAATTTTTACTTTTGAGGAAAATTAAAATTGACGAGAGTTACTATTTGAAATAAATGACAACATGTTAGTCGAATACGACCAAAACCGTCTGAAATATAGCATTTTTATTGATTTGTGGACGGTAAAAGAGGGTGTAGCAACATTTTTTTTTTTGTCCAAAACCATTTTTTACTTGAAATTTTTCTAAAATATAGCATTTTTATTAATTTGTGGGCGGTAAAAGAGGGTGTAGTAACATTTTTTTTTTTGTCCAAAACCATTTGTGCTTGAAGAAAATCGACTACTCAATCGGCCCTATTGTTTTGGAGTCTATCCAGACAGACAAGCAGACACACAGACATAAACACATGGTCATAAGCCAAAACCGCCTAAGTTGGCTTAAGAAAGAAGGGGCCTCGGTAGTCGAGTAGTTAGCGTGCTTGACTGCCAACCCAGAGGTTCCGGGTTCGAATCGCGGTCTAGCCATGGTCCTTCGTTTTTACCTTTCTTTAATTCTTTCCACATTTCTAATCAACTGAAATTAAAAATTCATGAATATATACGACTTTGTAAGTTGTAGTTGGTGGTAGAGATGTTTGTGGAATGAGATTGCTTAATAATTAGAATTGACTGAGGTAAAGGCTTAACACTTGCCTCAGATTCAAATTCGCATTCTATACTTGTTTCTCTTGATTTCACTTTCTCGCCTACTTATCTTTCTCCCCATTTCTGAACCAAGGCAGACATGAATAGGTTTGACACCTGAAATCCTTGGTTCAATGCTAAAAAAAAAAAACCGAAGTTATGACATAAAAGACGCACAACCCTTCATAGAACCTATATGGCGATTAAAAAATGTCAAGTAAGATTTCCCGAAACTTTGAAATCGAAGTTAGCCGATTATCGCTTATGACCACAGATATATAGATATAGCATATCTGTACATCCATTAGAGTATAGCAGATATTTATTAAATTTTTAAGTTAAGTTAAGCATACAAGAAAAATATTCAAATCACATTGTCAAGAGATTGTTATGACAACTTGTAAGATCTCTCTTAGTCTATCTCTTTCTTTCTCTATCTTAATCATGATGAATGCCTGAATTTGTCATGTTATGGCCTGCACACATTGGCGACTACATCGATATAGCGCCAAATGTCAAATTCTCTTACATGCATTTCTTACTAGCTGAACAGAATGATGTAGTTTGTTGCGCATTAAAAGATATTTGTTAAAAGTTAAAATGTGCCAGATTTAATTGGCAATTCTATTGCATTTTTGTTTTAAAAACTTGACAAAATTACACAACACCGTGACTACCTATTTCTACATTTTTTTTTTTTAAATGTTATTGTTTTTATACTTGTAAAAATTTAAAAAACTGCATTAAATTCTACGATTAGTACAGAGAAAAATCTTACACATTTACTAGACCACTTTGTGTATATTTATACATTTGCTGTCTTAGAGACCTATTCTGGTGAATGACTATTGTCACATAGTTGATAAAAGTCTTCACTCTGAAATGAAACATCAGAAAACAAAACAAAAAAATATATAAAATTTATTGAATTTTCAACTCTATGTAAATAAATCAAAAAACTTTAAATATTACGCTATCAATAAATTAACAATAGTCAATTACCAGAATAACTCTGTTTGTGCCTTTGAAATTTTAATTTTTTTTTTTTTTTATTATATCTTAGCTGAAATTGTAACTTGTAGCAGCGCCCTATCTTAATTTGTAGTGTGTTTGTTTGAAAAAATAAGACAAAAAAAAAACAACCATTGAAAAATATTTTAAACACTTTCTTACCAGAACGTTCACTGAATTTTTAATGCATTGATTTTGTTTTCGATGTTTTTAAGTTTTTCAATTGGTTCACCACTTCTAGGTTATGTTACACATCTATGTTTATTTTTGTTTTTAATGTTTTTTCCATCATATCATAAGCTTTATCTCTCTAAAAAAAAAAACTTTCAACTAATGTCACTTTTGTTCATATTGTGCAGGTGCTGTCTATGAGCAATGATGAATACCGGAAAACATCACTCTTTGGCACCGGTTCATTTGACCTCGAATTCCCCATACCAGATCTTATTGGCACAACAGAAATTCTAACCGAAGAGCACCGGTAAGTTTAACCGAACAAACCAGTTTGTAAACGTCTTATCATGCAAGTTTGAAGTGTATTCTTAAATTACTGCGCAGTTATTAAAATTCCAATATAAATTATCTTGAAGTTTATTAGATAAACATCTTATCTGCTTTATTTTTAATTCTTTTAAAAATAATGTTAATCTTTTTTAAATATTCAGCTATTCTGTTTTGAACACCTTCAGCAAATCTTTGGCATCTAAAGTAAGACACTTAAAAAAGCTTTAATTTATTTTTGAATTCGAGTATCGAGCAATTAATTCAATTTTAACTGTCAAGCATCAAACTTTGTTGTTCAATATAAGACTATTTTTAAGTATTTATTTAAATTTAATTTGTTTTTATTTACTAGATTTTATTTTTGTTTTTTTTTTTTTTAGCGAAAAACTTTGCGGTCATTTACCAGCAAGAGCCGAAGGCTACTCATGGTCCCTAGTATTCAGCACCTCACAGCATGGTTTCTCACTTAATTCGCTGTATAGAAAAATGCAGCGGCTCGAGAGTCCTGTGCTAATTGTCATCGAGGATACGGAGCATAATGTAAGTGTTTTGACAAACTTTTAACAAGTGTTTTTTAAACAATTCGTTATGAAAAATTTGGAAAAATTTGTTTTTTTTTTTTGTGCTTTGTATATATTATACAGACATTTCTGCTCTTTATATATAAAAAGTGCTCAAAACTTTTTATTTAATTTTTGTATAATTCAGTCTTATTTAACTGTACAGCTGGTAGTTTAAAATCTAAGCTTAATTTACGGCTTTATTTATCTTGTTTAACTTTAAATTTGAATAGCTTTAGCTTCTGCAATAATTTTTAAATTCAAATCCATTATTTATAGCTAACCAGCTTTAATTATTTTAATTTAAACTAATTCTTCGTCTTTACATTTTTTGTCTAAAATAATAAAACTTACTTGTTTTGTTGAAATTGCTTATTAATTTAATAATTTGTTTTTTCTTCTTTCTCTGAACAGGTTTTTGGCGCTCTAACTTCCTGCTCCCTGCATGTTTCCGATCATTTCTATGGCACCGGCGAATCACTTTTATATAAATTCAACCCCAGCTACAAAGTATTCCACTGGACTGGCGAGAATTTGTACTTCATCAAAGGCAATGTGGAAAGTCTCTCCATAGGCGCGGGAGAGTAAGTAGCATATTTGTAAAAGCTTTTTATGGCTTATTAAAAAAAAAATACAAATTCTTTAATCATGTACTTTCCTTCTTCCCACAGCGGTCGCTTTGGTCTCTGGTTAGATGGTGATCTCAACCAGGGTCGCTCTCAGTCCTGCAGCACATACGGCAACGAGCCGTTGGCACCACAAGAAGACTTTGTTATAAAAACACTCGAATGCTGGGCATTTGTTTAAGAATTTGTTCTACAAAAGAATTATTATTATTATTAATATTATAACTATTATTATGATCATTAATATTATCATTATGTTATTGCTTATGTTTACGTTAAACTATCATTAATTAATTATTATCATCATTAATCATCGCAAAACAATTAAACATCATTTATATAGTTATAGATTATTATAAACAAAAAAGCAAAAAACAAAAACAATTTGCAACAACAAATTCATGTGTTGATTGAAAACTAAAATATCAAAGAACAAAAGAAAAATTACAATAATTTGACACGTAAAAAGGCTTAAAATAAGTTGTTAAAGCATTTTATTTGATTGGGAAAGAATGAAAATACAAAATAAATTTAAAAAAATTTTTTTTTTTGTTTTAAAAGATTTGAATTTTGCTTTAAATTAGTAGAATATAAAAACAATGTAATACTAATTTAATAAATAATATAAACGTAAAAGTGAATATAATTTTGTGAAAAATTGTTGATGCATAAAAAAAGCATTGAAATTAGCTCTTAGTGATTAATACATAAATATAAATATTATGAAATACTTATTTTAATTTAATTGTTATTGCGCATAATTTTAAATTTAGTGTTAAACTTAAATGTTTTGTTTTTTTTTTTTAATTTTACTTAAATAATAAAAGATTAAATTTGATAAAACAAAGTATTGATAAAACACTTTTCGTTTTTATTTTATTTCTACACTATTTTATATGAAAATTTATTATTTTTTATAAAAAAACACGAGTGTCAAGCAATAGCACAAGATTGATTGCTGAAGTCTCAAGTTAGAGATCAGCTCGTTTAAGCTTACAGCTGGGTGGGCAGTGTTAAAAGTTATTATTTCTTTATCATTTTCATTAACCAAGAACAGTACAAAAAAGCTCTTAAGCTAAGCGTTAATATATTTTTTCAATTTAATTTTCTTTAGTAATAGCACACTGTGTATAAAGCTAAAAAAAAAAACAAGAATTGAATGCAAACTAGCTGTAACATTTCTACTTGATATGCTTAAATGTCACAGCTTACGTTAGAGCCAATTCAAAACACACAATTAAATTAATTATCATTTTTTTTATTTATAAGTCTTTAAAAAAATTTAATGTTTTTAATTGCAGCTTGTTTTAATTCAAACAAGTCACAATTGTTTAGAAAACATCAAACCAATACATGCATATATCTTTAAAAAAAAAAACACATACTATATGTACATACTACATACCTACAATACAAACATATTGAGGTGCATTCTTGTGCATGGCTTTAAGCTGTTTTTGGCTTTGAAAAGAACTTAATACATACATAGTTGGTAGTTTTTTAGTGAAAAAGCAATTTAGAGCATTTTTTTGTAGTTGTTGTTTGTAGTACTGTGTATATTATGTAAAAAACAAAAAATAAAAACAAATTACAAGCGAGCAAACCAAAAGCAACTAACACAAAAGCAACAACAAAAACACATATTCTAAATTAATTATATATGATTAGAAAAAGACAAAAGCAGTTAAAAAAAGAAAATGAAGAAATTTAAAACTAATAAAAAATAAAATATTTTGTTATATGTAAAAAAACATAATTAACGCAAAATAGGCATTTTAATAACATTAAAACATCATAGAGTAAACTATAAAACAATAACACAACAAACCTACAAAACGACATTTATACCATGTGGCTCTTATGAGCAACTGACAGAACATGCAATATATATGAAATTTTTTCAATTTGATTGCTATAGAAATATTATTTTTTAAAACTCTACTTAAATTACTTAAAACTTGATCAAACAACTATTGATTAAAATTCTTTTATAAACAGCTCTTGTGTGCAAAGCTTGAAACAACTTGTTGCTGCATTATAATCAGCCCGATAAAGGAAAGAATCTCTCAATTTTTTCTTCCTTTGCCTTTTTAAAAATGTTCGTATATTAATTTTGCAAAAAATTTGAAAATTTGCTTGATGGAATGTTGTAGAACTTTAGCTATCGAACAGCTTTTCAAGATGTTTTTTTTTTCATTCTAATTTGTTGCTGGTAGGTTATTATAGAATATTGAAAAACTGTTAATCATGGCAGTTTATATTATTGACCTTACTTTGTTTTGTTACGTTTTAGAATTCTAAGCTTCATTAAAGAATTCAAACTTAAATTGGGCGAACTTAATTTAAAAATAAAAGAAACTCTCGAACTAGGAAACTTCTTAAAAAAATTAAAAAGACAAACAAACGTTAGCAAAATCTTGACAAAAGATTGTAGATATTTTGTATAAGTTAACACAGTGCTTTTCTCAGTATAGTTACAGTAAATGGATTGCTTAATATCGAATCTAGTGTCTGTTTTGAAACACAGATCTTCAAACATTTTAACGAACATACGAGTACCATTTAACTAATCATAATTTTCTGCCCTTAGAAGCATTTCTTAAATTTGAAGTATAGAAATTACTTATATTTCTGATAACAAATTAAATTATTTATAAAGAATCAATAAAAATAATTATAAATTGCCCAAGAAAGCCAGAGATAAGCTAAGCTATATCAAGTATTAATGCTTTTATCTTGGCATGATCGTTGAAGTTGCTCGATTGCTTTGCAAAGGCTGCGATGGTTATCTTATTGTTGATCAAAAAATATGTTTCAATTTCTAATATGCCGATTTTTTTTTTTTTTTTTTTGCTAATAAAATTACGTTCAATTCAAAAAAAAATTTAATTTTTGGATTGTCTGCGCGTGTTTCATCAAAATGAAAACTTTATATAACAATTTATTTACATAAAATTTAAAATTTTGAACTTCTATTTGCTGGCGAAAAAAAACACATTTTTAAAATTTTATGTTTTATTTTAATTTTTTTCAACTTTGACCCTAGATTGTAAGATTATGTGATGGGGAAAAATAATTTTTGTACTAGCTATTCATAGTCCCCGAATTATAATCAAATCATTAGAAAATTTGTAGACTAAATTTATTGCTTAGCTGTGAATTTTTTGTGCTTAGGCCACTTTATTTTATTTCCGAATTCTTATGATTCAGTTTTTTTAATGTCACAGCTGACGCTTTTAAATAATTAAGTAAGGCCACAAGTTAAAAATCCCCACATATTTTTTAATATATGTGCAACACTTTTTTTACTTCGAGGGCCGTGAATGCTTTTGTAGGTGTTGTAAACAACTTTTTGGGAAGTCACAGATCTGCAAACTTCGTGAAGGATGAAGAAATCGTGAAGGAAATGATTTCTGCGTATGGTGCCATGAAAATAATTATATCATTAAAAATTTATTTTTAATTGCGTAACCATTTGGACTTTTTAGAAGACTTCAGTAACGAGCATGTTAAACGTGTTTACAAAGATATATCAAGTATGGAAAATTGATTTAAAGGAATTGACTCGAGACACATGCTAGCAAAATATTGCTGGTCTATTTTATATTTTATAATGGTCTATATAAAATGTATTTTTATTTTAAAGCTTTTATTAAATTTTAATTTTTTTAGCGTTGAACAGGAAAAGAACTAGTAAGATATTCTTCGACTTTCGAGATTTTATTATTTTTCGAGATTTTTCAATTTGGGAGTTTCTATTTGTGTTGTACGGGAGGTGGGCGTGTTCGTGAATGGTTAACGCCAATTTTCTCAGTTTTAATATAGAATACACAAGTACCGAATTTTAGTTTTGAAGCTTAAATATTAGCCTATTTATAGAATTTTCACTATTGTGGGCTGTATGGGAGGTGGGCGTGCTCGTAGGCGGATAGCCCACTTTTCTTTCCCGATTTAGTTTTGATATAAAATACAATACGCTTAAAGAGAAGCCTCTGTATCGAGTTTTCAATTTTGGGGTTGTATGGGAGGTGGGCGAGTTAGTGGATGCATGACGCCTTTTTTTCTAACACATCTCAGTTTTGACATAAAATTAACAAATACCGAATTTCAGTTATATTGCTTCAATATTAATATTTCATATTCGGGCTAGACCGACTTTAAACTTTCTTTTCTTATTACAGAATATATTGGAATTTCTCATGGGTGCAAACTTCTGTCGAACCGTGTTTTAAGCCTTCAAAAATACCTGTTTTTGTATATTTTGACTTTTGGATGCTATAGTTCCGTTATTTGTTGAACGATCCTCTTAATTCTAGTACCGACGTTAACGGTATTAATTCTCAACATATTCCCGTTGAGCATATTTTCAAATGAAGCACAAACATTTTTTGATTACAACCAGCGGGATCTTTAGCGAGGCATTATATTTGTATTGCCAAGGTAAAAGTTGGCCTTAACTTTTTTAAATGTAAATAAATCGTATAGGGATGGGCAGTAGAATTCAAAATTGAGGTGCTGATAAGACCCTCCTCATTTTTTTATTTCATAACAACATTGCGCAAAATATTTAAAAGGACACCTGAAATTTCCGAAAAAATGTCTATTTTTCAAATGCCTAGATCTTGTGCAAAATTTGGCCGTTTGGAACCCCCAAGACGTCAAAACGTTCGTACAACTGTCTTCGTTACGATATCTTGTCACAAGTGTACCGTACAAGTCTTTGAATCTGATGCAATCTCACATTACATTTCATTCTATTTACGACAGATGGTGCGTCATTGAAAAGAAACGAATTTTTTTATATGCACGGAGAATTTTTACCAGAAAATTGAAATATAGCAAATTTTGGGGTGTAATTTTGCCTCCCTTAGCCTTACCCAATCCCAACGAAGTGGACGTGGCGGGAACTGGATCCTTTTTTTGTTTTTTTTTAAAAGCTAAGAGCGGGAAATGACACCCCAATAACGAAAAATTGGATCAAACCATACTCAGCATATTTGTGTACTAATTTCGTACGCTTTTAATGCAACCCTGTTTTTCAATTCAAATTTAAATAAGTTGTTACTGATTTGGTTCACTCGCCTATTCCAGAAAATCTTGAAGATAGCAGTAAAAGTGGTGACTCTGGCATAACTTCATATGCAAGGTTCAAAAACTCAAATATCAACACAATGAGAGCCAAAATAATGGACTCAAGTCATGATCATGATAGAATAATAAGGTAGGCTCATATTTATATGGCTGCTCAAATGTCTAGTTTTACACAAACAATGCTGTGAGGTGCTATAAACGTCAAACGAAAAGCAACAACAACAAATTTTTACCAGAGCGGGAAATGACACCCCAATAACGAAAAATTGGATCAAACCATACTCAGCATATTTGTGTACTAATTTCGTACGCTTTTAATGCAACCCTGTTTTTCAATTCAAATTTAAATAAGTTGTTACTGATTTGGTTCACTCGCCTATTCCAGAAAATCTTGAAGATAGCAGTAAAAGTGGTGACTCTGGCATAACTTCATATGCAAGGTTCAAAAACTCAAATATCAACACAATGAGAGCCAAAATAATGGACTCAAGTCATGATCATGATAGAATAATAAGGTAGGCTCATATTTATATGGCTGCTCAAATGTCTAGTTTTACACAAACAATGCTGTGAGGTGCTATAAACGTCAAACGAAAAGCAACAACAACAATTAGAACAACTTAGATTCGAACAGCTGGTTTTGACATCTAGCTCACTTCCTCTTCAATATGCGGCTACCTTGTTATTCTATCATGGTCATAATATAATAACTTTACCAGGTAGTATTGACAAGTGTTGATTCTCTCAGCTACAAGTAAACGAACTCTTGTCAAAAACAGCTGTTCGTTATTATATGCTTTGACCACATTCAGCTGTGTCAACTGTTGTGACAGCGACACATCGGGGAGCGCTATCATCGGTATTGAAGTTTCAGAAAAGTTGTCAAGTTTATGAAATGTCTAGCTTTGTATCAAATACCAATGGAAATTTTACGAACAAATGCGCAACTTCATATTTATGTGCATAAAATTTTGACTTAACAGTTGCCAACTATTGAGTACGCTGAATGTGACCAGTGAAAATTCATTATATGCAATGACGCAATGTGAGCGCTCTCTTCTTTGTTATATTTTTTGACAAAAGTTCGTTTAGTGATAAAAGCCGTGTCCGTTTCACTTCAAAAGATTTTGATTTAAAAAATTTTAAGGAAATTTATGAAACAGAATATATCATATAAGCGATGATCCATTGCTATTGTGAAAAATAAAAAAATATAAAATTATGTTTGATGCTGCGTTGAATGTGTTCTTAGGAAAACCAGTCATTAGAGCTGGTTTAACATATTCAACGATCTTTGAAACCGAAGAAGAAGCAATAAAGCGTTATTTTAGATGTTTATAAAAAACAAATTACACTTAAATGATTTTTTATGTTAGCATAATTTTTTAAAAAGAATTTTAATTTTGCATCCAATTCTTTAAAATTTAAAATTAAAACTTAAATTTCAAGTAACTTTACTAACTGAAATATTTTGTTTTAATTTTATTATTTGTTGTAAATGACTTTTTTTATATCATAAACTGATTTTTGGCTAGAGTAAAATTAGTTTTAATAATTCTAAAAAATCCTCATCCGCAAGAGAGGGTACTATATAGAGAGGGTACTATATAGACCCACATGCCTATCCGTCATATGCTTAATCTTAAGTATTAATCATTTACACAGTGCTTCAAGAAATAAGTTACGAAAATTTGATTTTATTTTCATATTGCGCTACGAACTTACTTGCTGGATGGTCTGGGTTAAGATTTATGGGTCCTGAAAAACCCAATTAATGACTATAATTTAATCAAAAAATTGCAACAAATGATTGTTCCTAAACGCGTGGAGTCTGAGATAAAAGTAAGAGGAACATTTTTGTTAAATGCTGCAAATTTTTATCTACTCTTATAACTCTACTCTTTTTATCTACGCTTTTTTAATGAAATTTTTAACCAAGAAGGCAGAAACCTATTAACAATAGTTACCAAATAAAATTAACTCAGTTCCATTCAAACTACAATTTTAATTTTTAATACAGTTGTTCTAATAAAAACCTCCGAATTCCTCAATATTGTTATTTTTTTAATTGTGGTTTTTTCTTTTATATATTTTTATATATATGTTCTATTGCAAGAACCATATATATTTCAGTTTTTTTTTTATATATATGTTACTTTTATAATTTCGCCCCCTTATATCTTTTTTATTCAACAATTTGGTCAGCACACATGGTAAAATGTGCAATAGTGCAACTTGGCGTATGAGTAACTTATTTGAGGCAAAATTTAGATATGAACAACGCAGCTAGAAAATTCTCAAAACTTGCTATATGAGCTTATATATAAGCAATGCTTATAAAAAATCTTAAATAAACTTAGAAAGATCTCAACATATTATTGGAGTATATCGAGTCATAACCTCAAGAAATATGTAACCAGCCGAACTAAAATATTGCTAGAGATGATTTGTTTTAATTATTTTTTGGCTCAAAATTTGAATTTAATAGAATATTTTTGACTCAATCTTATTTATAAATAATTATTTTATTATTATTATTATTTTATAATTTTAAAAATTATCAATATTGCTAGTAACAAAACAAAGTTCTTTAAATGTGCTGGCTGCATTTTTTTTTGAGGTTATGATTAAATATGACAGTCACAGTTCAATAGATGCTTTATTTGTTAATTTCATTTAATTTTTATTCTTTTTTTTTAAACATAAAGCTTTTTTTAAAACACACTTTCAATGAAGTTAACTAGTAATCAATTAATATGCGCACATTGGAAAAAATGTTCAAGAAAATTTTTCAACATGTCAATAATTAAAAAAATCAAAATTAAGTGAAGTCTAAACAAAACAAAATTTGTGCTAATTCAGTAGCTAACAAATGCAAATATAAAGCTATAAAATAAACCTTAACATGATACAGAAAAATAATATTTCAAAATCCTAAGCTTAACCCGTAGTAAACTAGAGCTGTAGAAATTTGCACAACCACAAACAACATTTTTCAAAAAAAGAAAAACGAAAAAAGAAAACCACTAAAACACTGTCGCACACCATTTTTGTTCTTTTGATAAATGTAGTAGATTTTTAGAAGAACCCAAACCAAACCACAAAAACAAAAAAAAAAAACACAAAATCATAAAAGAAAACATGTTTAATCAACGAAAATTCTAGAGCTTTATTAATAAGACATGAACAAAATCTAAACTTTTTGCATAGATTTATATATGATGGATTTTTTTATCAAATTGGGTATGAAAAAAAAAAACAAAAAAATACACAAAACTGCATATGAATTTGTTTGTAAAAAATGTACCCCTAAGACTTTGTGTAACGAAAACTTTAAGCTTTGTCACATAAAGCCATTAACAGAATATCATTTTTAGAACAAAATTTCACTGAAGCCAAGTTTTTTCCTTACTCTTAAAGGCGGCTCTATAATATTTGGTATATATAAATAAAGCTTTCATAAAGTAGAACAAGAAACCATTGTTTCAAACGTTTTAGTAAAATAACCAAACTTAGGTAAATTATACAGTTCAACACATGAAAACACATGACATACTTTGATTAACGTTTTCTGGTAGAAGAAACAACAAAAAATTTACATACAAATTCGTATCGTAAATAACACACGAAAACTCTTTTATAAACGTTTTGAAAATTTATATTCGGGTTGAGTTTTAAGTTTATACTAAATTAAGTATGATAAATAGTACGAAATCTTTAAAATGTATGCAATTAACTTGGCTGTTGTGTTCACAGCCCTGTAGTAAAAATTTATGAGGAAATTTCAAATTTTTTCTAAAGTGACATATAGAAATTTCAAAAATCATTTTCATAGAGTATTAAAAAAACTCTACCACTACAATGAAGTGTTTTGTTTTTGTATTTCTTCAAAAACAGTTGTTGAAGAACCATTTAATGGTTCTAAAGACTTGAAATAAATTTGTAAAAATATTTCTCAAAGTTTTGCTAACGGTTACCGAACTCAACAACTGTGTCAAAGGTGAATATTTCGAAATTTTCTAACGTTTTAATAAAATAAATGTCAAAATTTGGTGTTAACTTGAATGACTCAGGCATAACATTTTTAAAATACTCATTTCTTTTATCTCTTCCGCCAGAACCCGTTGACAGAAGTATGTTATATCGATAAACAATTCGAAATTGTTTCTCTATCCAAACCAAACGATTTCTTAATGAACACATGTATAAAACCGAAAATAAAAACAAAAATTTTCACTATTAAAATGTATAACCATCACACGAACCTACATAAACGGAAAGATATTTTTTTGAACTTTCCTTGATTTTTGTGAAAAGAAAAAATATAAAAAGAAAAACTTTACAGTCAAAATTTTGTATACATATATGTACACTATAAAAAACGACCGACCAACTAATTAAACTATTCTTAAAAACCCAAAGAAAACAAACATTTTCGCAGCACATAAATGCAGTTTATTTATTGAAAAAAAAAAAAAATTAAAATAAAAATTATCATATTGTATTAAAATTTCCGAAATTCATGTAAAAACAATAACTAGTGTAAACTTTGTGTACTAAGATTTGTAGAACTATTTAAATGATTTGTACCTTTTGCCAAGCTTTATAGTTTGTTGTATTTTTTCAATTAGTTATAGAACCGTATTTTATTTATTTTTTAAATATAAAATTTTTCGGTGTATTCGAAAACAATTTTTTAGAAAATTTTATAATAAGTTTCTTAAATTAAATTTAATTAAGTTATTTTAAAAAATTCACCCAATGCCACTTATAAAAGACTCATGTTTGCTGGGTTTTGAGCCACCTTAATAGACAAAAGACAAGCGTCATGCTCCGCACCTAATAACTCTCAAACTGTTCACACTTGCTTTTACAGTGCTTTTATTAAATGAAAAAATAGTCAGCCTAAAAGTATGCACACACAATTTATTTGATATTTATCAGTAACAACAAATTGACCACCACTGCAACACAACAACTTTCGAGATGAATGTAAAAATGTTGTCATGCTACTTAATTATTTTGAATACGACCCGTTGTAGGACGGGAAACGGGTAGTGCTAGTAACAAATAATATGCATTCACAATAATTTTCCTTTTTTATATAGTTATAGTTATAGTTAGTCGCTCTTATATAAAATTGAAGAGAACATTTTCTGCTGAAGGTAAAATCAAAAAGTATTGGGTCGATTTTTATGAAATAAATTTAAATTTATCATAATTGGGCTATTTTCCTTTAGAAAATAAAATAAAAAATATCTTTAGTTAAAGAGTCGAGTTTTTTAAATTGGACGCAATGCCACGCATTGCTGGATCGTATAATTTTCACCCGTTTGTTTTGGGAGAATTTCAACGAACTCCATGTTGACATTTGTAATGTCTTTTTGTACTCAGCTGAACCTCTCCGAACCTCTCTATGCTAGTATTATTAACCATTCCGTGTTTCTGAGAATTATAAACAGCAACTTATCTATTTTAAAAAACTACTTTCTACTCAGTTACTCAGAGAAACAGTTGTTTAGCTATTTAGAAACCAACCGCTATCAATCACCAAATGTCGCGCAGAGAAAAATTGGCTGAAATCAAGCTCAAAACATTCGTAAATGAAATAAGCTCAGTAGAGCTCAAAACCATCTCAAAACAAGCTATTCACGTATGCAGTTTATGCCAGAAATTGGGCTTGAAACTTGAAAGGCTTGAAAGTGTCATCTTGGGCTTGATCATAAAAATAAATTTTTGCAGTAGTGGTTTTGGTCATCAAAAAAATGAGCAACCGAACGTTGGTTTTTTGTTGCTTTTTTGTTGCTCATATAAAAGTGCAGAACATAAATTCAAAAATTATATTCTCCTGTCCGACTCGAATCAAATATCTAATTTGAACAATAAATATATAATTTTGAACTTGCGTCTGGTCATCGTTTTGTTTTTTTTTCGGTTCCTGAGCTCCTGAAATTTTGTCATCTTTTGCCTTATATTATTAAAATTATATAGACATAATTCATCCCAAAATTTCTTAGATTACACATATGAGAGCATGTTAACTTGTTTCATAAATGAAATGCAATGGACACAAATGAGCATGTTTTTATTTATAATCAATACCAAAATGTCAGAAATTCGGCCCAACTGAGCATATTAGTTTTTTGGCGAATAATCCAAAAATCACAATCATTATGCACAAATGAGCGTGTTCATCTTTTTGATAAACGATCGCATTATGGCTTGATATCAAGAATATTATGGCTTAGCTCAGAATCACTCACAATATAAATTGATTTGGGATTGTTTTCAGCTCAAATTTCTCTCCGTGTATTCTATTATTTGTTATTCTTTACTTTTCCTAGAATGAATGAAGTTGCTTCCTTAAAATTAGGTTAAAGAATATGTATATCGTTGATATTTATTGTTGAAAGTTTCTATAGATTGCTGAAGAAGGGTTTTCCCAGTGTACTAAGACTACATCTGACTTGGGCTGAGCAAACACATAGAAAATTAAGCGCCGTTTCCTTTGTGTTCGGGTCGTTACAGCCACTACAGAGTGAGTTGAAGGGAATACTTAGCACCGTGATTATTAACGCACCCGTGATTATTGACGTTACTCCAAGCCCATCTCCATAACTGTTCGCAAGTTTTGCTTGAGTTGTATGAAGGCCATTTTTCTTGGCTTTGGCACACATTAGTAAACTTCTCTATCTATTATTAGCTAAGACAAAGAAGTGCAGGAATACTTTTCCCTCACTTTAACCGTGTTCAGATGGATCAAAATTGAACCACTGTTAGCACATCAACACTCAGAAAAAACGCCCATCTTTCTCCGATAAAAATTTCTCTATTTTCGATAATTGCAATTTTCTCTTTTTCAAATAAAATGTTCTTCAATGAGAATACATTTTCACATTTTCGAAGATATATTTTTTCACTTAAGGCTGGTGTCAGAGTGAACGCTACAAGCGATGCAATGCTATAAAACTACTCGAAGCTACAAAGCTTTGCCTGTGTTTTTCTATGAAAAAATTCAAAAGGTGTCAGAGTAAAAGCGATGCATGAAGGTACTTTGAAAGCTTCAAGCATTCAATAGATTTTTGAAAAATTTTAGAAAGTCACTCTTCACTTCTCAAAATAGAGAAAAATAAACATATTAAAACAAAAAAAAAAAAATACGACAACTGTCACTTTTCACATCAAAATAAATAGACAGTGCAATTAAATTGTCGTGAAAAAGCGAATCAAAGTACTACTTTGACAAACATGTTAATTTCCAAGCGTGTTTCACAGCTATCGTTTTTTGTATGGACACTTTAATGAAACTGAACTTTATAGAGAAAAATTTATTGAAAATTAAAAAATGTTCCTATATTTTGATAAAAAATTCACTATGCAAAGTATTTTCTTCAATAAAAACAAATCTTTTCTCAAACATAAAAAAGTCCTCTTCTCTAAAAACGGAACATTTTTAAGGATCACATTTAGAGGAAAGCATTCGCTGGAGCAAATTCTACGCCATTTTTGTGTGAAGGGAAGGGCCTAGTCTGGCTAGTTCGTCCATTTTCTCATTACCATAAATGTTTCTGTGGCGGGGAACCCAAATAATGATTATATCAAGTTTAGGACTCAGCTGGCTAGTTCCTCTTTACCATTTATGGTCAAGAAGGCTGCTTTACATCATCATCGATCTGACAGTATCGCTGCGTTTATATTGTTTATGTTGGCTCGACTTATAGCCCGACAAGCCTCTCTTATCGGTAGAAGTTCTGCCTTAAAGACGCTTCCACAAAAAGCTAAGTAAAGTCAGCCTTAGTGACATAAGAACGTCCCTAACTACACATGGTGAATTACGATAGTTTTCAAAAATTCCATTTTTAAAGTGACTGTTCGATATAATGATTATTTGTTTTATTCGTACTTTTAAGTACTGTTTTATGGAGTTAAGTTTAAGTTAAATTAAGAAAATAATTATTTAACTTTTTCTTTATTTTTGTATCAATTGCATAAAAGAAGTTTGATCAAACCCCTTTCAGCGACTAAAATGTTCACTTCGTTTTTTTTCTATTATTTTGTAATTTTTCTGTTTATCTTTAACAAATTTAAGTTGATTTTTCTAATACACAAAATGTATGCTTCTTATGAAAAATAATTTCACCTTAAAGCATAGTACTATGTTCGGCTTCACGTGAAATTCCACTCAAATCTCCATACAAAAAATGACAGCTGTGAAATAAGCGTGAACATTTCACAACTTTTTCATCAAAGCTGTACTATGCTTCGCTGCGGGAAATCTAGTACTATATTCCGCAACATGCATCTAGCAACATTTTTTTCACGGCAATTTAATTGAACCGACCATTTATTTTGCCGTGAAAAGAGACAGTTGCCATTTCATTTAAGAAAAAGAGCAAACAAAAGAGCAATGTTTCTTATTGAAATTATATTTTTGTACTATTTCTAAAGTTTTGCAATTAATAACTGCAGTTGTTTGAAATTGTAAACACGGGTGCACCTTTTCGCGGTGTTGGCGGTCGCAAAACTTTGCAGCTTGCAGACTGCCATAAACTAATGACTTGTTCTGCTCCACAACAAAGGACATGCATACTTGTATAAAGATTTATTTTGCATTTATATAATCATAAATATGAAAATTAAAGAACTTAAATGATTTTCTGCTTTTCCTCTAATAAATTGTGGCTGTTTATTTACATTTTGTCGAAATTTGTAAGCTGATCATCAGCTGTTCGTTCGCAACAAAATATCTGTCAAAATTTTCACGCAACAAATAAATGGCTGTTGCCAGTGGAATTTCACGCAATCGAGCATAGTACTAGGCTTAACAATAGATCTCAAGCGCACTTTTCCTTGATTTTGACATAAGCAAGCTTTTGACATAAGCTTAAGCAAGCTTAAGTTTATTGTAGTTTGAATAAAATTTCTCAAATTAAAATTTTGTAGTTATAAAATTTGCCCATTAGTCTTAATTATTATTTGTTGATTTCTTTAATTTTTCAGCAAAAGGTTCAATGCATTTTAATCATGATATTGTCAATAAATGAAAATAGTTTTCTCAAAAAAAAATAACACAACTTGTACTTCTAATGAAATGAACATAAGCTAAAAGCTTTGGCAAAATTCATTAACTCTATGCTATGATGAAGGAATAAAAAACTGCAAAAGTTTATATTTGCTCGTAACATAAGAACAGTTAGTATAGCTTAAGATGCGTCCATAAAGATTGGCAAAAATTATATAAAAGCACCAAAAAATATTTCACAAAAACGTACGTTTGATACAAAACGTTTATGAAAAATAATATAATTGAACAATTTTGTTAAAGCCCAAAGTTAGAAAATATGTATAAAAAAAAAAAACATAAAATTAGAAGCAAAGAAAAAATTTTGAAATTGCAAAAAAACTATTGCATTGTTTTGTTGTAAATACATTGTATGCAAATAATAAATATATTGAAACTTCTGTCAATTAAATTGTAGACTGGATCATTCCAAAAAACAAAAACAAAAAAATAACAAAATTAATAAATAAACTTAAAACATTATTATGTGCATTGCAAAAATAAAATTAAATTGGTATAAATGATAAACATTTGTGAATAACTCGATATTATATAATAATAATAATAATAAACTGTTATTTAAATTGTTATAACCGTGCTTTTTCCTGAATGTATGTATTTGTCATAAGCGTTGCGGCTTTGTAGTTGAACCAAATATATATATATATATATATATATGCATAAACTATACATAACAACAAACCAAATTATATAATGTATATGACAAAAATATATATTAATAAAATTAAACGAAAAAAATAACACTTTCATTTGAACTTAAAGAACAAAAATAAGTATTTCATATGTATTCTAATATACAGAGATGACCTATATATGTTTAAAGGTCACAAAACCACACACAAACATACTTATAAATTTATATATATATATATATAGATTGAAACGCTTTATGTAATTGTTGCGAAATTATAACACAAAAATAAAATAAAAACAAGTATTATTCATTAAATTTAAGCTTTAAAATTAATTAACAGAAAAAAGAAAAACATAAATTAAATTAAGTATAAATGTTTATTTTGTGAATAACCTGCAATAATGCAATAGAAGAAAATGTTATGAAAATAAAAAGATCTATTTAATGTTTCAAAAAAATAAACAACTCGTTGTTTTATTCACATTTTTAGCACTCATAATAAATAAAATACAATGTGTCTTGAGACAAAAACTCTCAGAGCATATTTCCTGATAGATAAATAATACATTTTTTCTAGAAAAATTAAAAACAATCTCTATTTTTTTTATAGATAGAATTACCTCTATTGAATAAGTAGGGTTAGGTGTAGTTTTATGGCCCTTTTCAACTAGTTTTATGAAAGTTGTACAAGCCATGGAATTATTACTATTTCATCTTGAACTTAAATCAATACTAAGCAGTTAAATCGCATTATTTAGCTACTTTTTAACATTTGTATCATGTAATAATACTCTTCTTCTTCAAATTGAAACACTCTTTCTTTCTCCTATCCGATCATATATACAATAATTAAAATGGTCATGATTGAACAACAAAATTCCTAGATGGCATTCATTCAGCTCATTTTGATATACGTCTCGCATGATTCTTATTTGTAGATATCATATTTATCGCATGCTATACTCTATTAGATATTTCAGGTTTCTATCAATATTATTTACTGCCTACTTTTAGTTTTATGGTTTGCACAGGGTGGTTATGTGGTAGAATTCTATTTATTGCTACGTATTGATGAATAGTAAGAGCCTTCAATGGTGAAGCAACCAAAAAATATAATTAAACTAATATTTTTAAAAGCAAATTTTGACTTAAAAGGAAAATAAAATTGACTTCAACGCCAAGGTGGGCAAGGAAAGCATATTTGGTCCAACAGTCGGAAAGTTAAGCCTCCATGACAACACTTCTAATGACGGAATGAGACTGAATGACTTCACCACAGCATGAAACATGGTCTGTAGAAGCACAAAATTCCAACAACTTGATATTCATAAGACCACTTGGCTGATCCCTGATCAAAAGACGCGTAACCAAATTGATTACGCTTTGATTAACGGACGGCACTCTTCCAGTGAACTAGACGTACACACGATCCGCGGTGCCAACATAGACTCGGATCATTATCTTGTCGCAGCCAAGATTTACACATGGCTAAGAATGCTGGCAATGCTAGACAAAGAAAGCTAGACGTCGAAAAGCTGTTATCAAAACGGACAACCGAAGCCTTCGCTAGTCGACTCTCCCTCCTGCTTCAAGAAAGCACTCCTCCGATCGACAATGTCTGCGCACAGTGAACACAGATATCCAACTTTGTGCAGTCGGCTGTCGAAGAAAGAATAAGCTATCACCACCCTCGCCGAAACCAGTGGCACAACCAGGAATATCGCCACGCCACAGCAGAGAAAGACACCGCCTACAAGCCCACTTTGCTGTCAGTTGTAACGCATGCTGCTATGAAGCGATATCAAGAGAAGACGAGGAAATCAGACACCCTTTCAGGCAAAAAAGCGAGAGTCCGAAAAGAGTGAATGCGAGAAATTTGGGATGGCGACAGGAATGAGGTTAGAAAATATTTCTAGAAATTTTTTTAGGGGGAACACTTTTCTAAACTTTTGAGTGGTGACGTTGACAACAATTCCGTCAATAGAGCTGATATCCTTCTGCGCTGCCTAATCCTCAAAAAAGGTGAATACACTACAACTACCGTGGGATAAGCCTTCTTAATATATAAGGTACATTCGAGCATAAAATGTGAAAGACTGAAGTCCATTGTCAACCAAATGATTGGACCTTATATAGTGGCTTCAGACCTAAGGTCGCTTTTTTATTCTTTAAAATGCTTTTCTAAAAAATTGCAAAATTACTTTAGCTGTTATTTCTTGTCGATACAGATTTTTGTCGTTTACAAAGCAGCCTTCAACAGTCATATAAGGATTCACCTTAACACCACGATTATTCCTTGTCGCGTGAATTTTTAATTTTATGATAAAGAAGATCATTCAAGCTGTTGATCTAAGAAGTAGTGGCGCGTTATTCAACAAGAATGTTATGCTGATGAAATCGATATCATTGACCAACCTATGCGTGAAATCAGCTCAGCATTCTCCAGTTTACAGAAAGAGTCCTGTCGAGAGGGTCTTGCAGTAAGCACGGAGAAGACGAAATTATTGTGTCAATAAATAAGCAGTCCCAGCGTCTTGGAAACCACGCCTCTATTGACATATATGTAGTTATATGTAGTTCATCGAGGTTGTTAAGGTTTTTTTTGCCTGGAGTCCAGCGTAAAATCCTCCAACGTTAACAGGATTGGAATCAAACGAAGGATAACTCTTGCCAACAGGTGCTGCTTTGGACTTGATAGGAAATTGAGAAGCAGAGCCCTCTCTCGAGGAACAAAACTCAAGCTCTATTAGTCAATAATCATGCCCGTCCTACTATATGCAGCACAAACTTGGACAGTGAGCAGCTACGATGAAAGGACTTTGAAAGCGTTCGATAAGAAAATCTTTCGTAAGATTGTTGGTCCAATCTGTGTCCAATCTGTATCCATGACGAGTTCCAAATTCGATGGAACGATGGAATATATGAGCTGTACACCGAGTTGGTTAGACATGAGCTGGTTAGGTGACGTTGAGCGAATAGAAGACAACGCTCCAGTGAAGCGAAATAAACGATTCAGTGCACGGTGGCGGTCAACGTAGTCGAGGACGCACGAATCTCCGCCAGATAATTAAGTTAGTAAGACGAGCAAATAATGACATTCACTGATCGTCGTCCTGTAAGGCAGAGTCTGCGTAATATTGAAGAACGAAGTCTTAACGTCTGAAAGGCTGGTGGTCGATTTAAATGAGATGACTTCTTTCTGCCAAAACAAAATTGTTTTTTTTTATATGTAATCAAAATTATGTAAGAGTAAAGTTTAGGATAAAAAAATTACTTTTGTTAATTCTATTTTGCTGGAATAATGAAATGTTCATAAAAAATCGCTTATATTAAAAACTCAAGTACTTTACTTCGATATTTTACCGACCGGAGACAGCATATCCGAGATCTACATCCCTTTTCTCTCCAACTTGCTTATAATAATCCATTTGGTTTTTCCATTGGACGTAAGATAGTAATGTTGATAAGATTAATTCCTGAAAAAACTTCTTTACGGTCACTTACTGCAGGTTTTTCGTCCTGTTTTTGTCATTTCATATCATTTTCACTGAGCAGCCAAAGAAATCTCGTATTAAGGAAAACCTGCATCGAAATAAAAATTCATTTATGTTGAATAATAATTTATTTTTATCTCTTTAGTGCTTATACTTAACTGCAGAGTTTGATTTTTTTTTTTTAAATAGTTTTATACAAATGCTTGCGTTAGTTACAGCATTAAGGCAATAATATACAAAGAACAAAAAACTACATTTTCAGTTCAATTTCAATTACGTATGCTTTAACATTGTTTGCTACCAAGAATAAAAATAACAATGATTTTAAAGAAAAGAAGCACATTATGATATAGCATTAAATTGTTTGTTTTTTTTTCGAAAGGTCAGATTCAAAATTAATTCCGTTTGTTACAACTAAGCTTATTGACTTTAATTGTATAAATTAGAACTTTCAGAAGGTTTCAAGATTTCTTGCAAACAATTTTTAATTGCACTGAGTTGTTTAGTAAAAGTCTACAAATCAAATTCTTATGTGAGATGGTCCTTAGTCATTAATTGTTGTTATTTTGTTTGCATATTCTTTTGTACAATCCAAATAGATTTTGAGAAACTATTATAAATCTATTAGGTTTTTCACAACTTGAAATACACAGTTGTATCGTTGTATTCGAATTCAAGTCGTATTCAAATTGTTTTTGTTTTCTATATGAAAGAAAAAAAAAACGTTTGTTAGCTCCTACGTTTGATTTATCTTTCAAATAGAAAACAAAAACAATGTGAATACGACGAAAATATGAATACAACGATACAACTGCTTATTTCAAGTTGTGAAAAACCTATATTTTTTATTTAAGAAACTATATCAAAGCGTGACATGATGCGATAAAATGCCTCTTAAAATTGGCCATAAAATCATCGGACGATATCTCAAACTAGTATTTCCAGGGCTTCGATTCATATGTTTTACCTTTAACTCAACCTTTCACTATCTTCACATTAATTTTCAATTTTAAAGATAAAAACACTAGTTAAAAAATGGTTCACGTTCTTTCAGTAAAATAAATAACACACAAAGTTAAAATAATCCGACAAAAACCGAAAGAAGAAATTGATAGTGTTGGTATGAGAAGGATCACCTCAACATTTTTGAAGTATTTAATTTGATTTGGAAACATCACATCTGCAACAATACATAACTTAATTTCACTTTACTTTCTAATTTTCGAATTCATGAACTTTCTGATGAATTCAAAAATCATTAGCAACAAATCTTCAAAGTAAAGCAAACAATCATTTACAATTTTTACAGACTAGTAACGTAAGTTTGTTGGCGGTTTATATACAGTGATTAACATTTGAAGGAAGAACTTTTTAGTATAACTGTATGATATAATAAAGAGAAATGTAATTTAAGCGCAAACTTTAAATAAAAATATAGGAATTCGATTATCTTGTTATTTTCATTTTTATACATTTTAATTTGAGATATTGAGTTGCAGTTTTGATAAGTAGAAAGCGTCGACTTTCTTGCACTACTGCATTACTTTTTTTATTGTTTTTATTAATAAATATTATTTTAATACTTCTAGCTATGCTTAAAATAATCGCAATTATTTTTGTTTGTTTTGTTATAGTTGTTTCTGCTTCTCAATTGAACATCTTAATTTAACAATTTGTTAATTAAAAATAAAAACTTAAAACTAACAATTCACATATACATATACCTAAACATATATAGTATATATTCATTTTTAAAGGTACGATGGCGTTAATGTTTTTCTGCTTATATGTTCTTTAGTAGAAAGTTGCATGCGTGTTATGTGCAAATATCACTTGTGTTTGTAGGCGTATTTGTTGTTGTAGAATTAATGTTTGCATTTACAGTTTTTGTTGCTGTTTCGTTGCTGGTTTTATTCTCATTATGTCTGCAACGATTTAAGGCAGCTTCACGTTCGTTTGCATCGAAATACCAGACAGTGATGGCATAACGCGTACGATGGGCGGGTTGTACTTCATGAGGATTACGCTTATCGGACCAAAAGAATATGAGTCTATCGAATTTTGGTTCAATATCAGCTACAGAGCCACCATGTTCGGGAAATATACTATAGATGGAAAGAAAGATCGTTAAGGTAAAGTGTTGAAAATGTTTATCGAGCTCAAACTTACCGCAGCACACCACCGCTGCGTTTTGTATCCCAGTTGACATTTAAATAGTAGATAGCCGTTATAACACGCCCATCACGATTTGGATTATCAACATGCATTACATAATGTGAGCCGGAACCAGGATAACAAGCTACCATTGCCTGAAAAAACAAAAGAAGCGTTTTTATAAGAACTGCACAAAAGCTTTTGCTATTGCGTTATATGTACGTACCTTTGTTCTTTCTCTTATATTGTAATTTCCTAGTTTACCATTATTTTTCATTGTATTTGCTCTACAAATAACTGCATCAATCTATAAGAGATAAGCACGGAATTAGTGTTGTTTAAAAATTGTTGCCTAATGCTAGTTTGTACTGCAGTTTTTTTACTTACTTGATTTATTAAATAGCCTACACTGGAACAGCCGGGTTCAACTCCCTTAACCCATGTTATTTTATCACCACGTATTGTGCGCAAGTCTTGTTCAGCAATTAAATTTGAAACTAATTGACCATCCTGCAAGGATATTATAAACATTATTAAAACAATTCTTTAGCCTTTAAAATTTGTTCATGTATAAAATACTTACTCTAAACACACCAGCAGCATACATATGATGCACTTCACTCAGTATATCCAAACCCTTCTCCATGCCCAGAAAGTCATCGACTACCGATAAACCATACTGATTCATATCATTGATTATATTGCGACAGAGTTCTTCATAGCGGCGTTCACTGTGAAAATAAGAGATAATTTATCATGAGAACCAATGCAATTAAGTTCATTAAGTAAGTATTAAGTTAAGTATCAAATATAATTTTTTTGCAATAATTTGTTTTAATAAATGTTGAAATATTACAATCTGTATTTTTTTTTTAAATATCACAGGGGTCTGTGAACTAAAATTTCGAACATATAATTTATTTAAACTGGGTGGAAAATATTCCTTGGAAAATATTCTTTCATATTTAATAAAAATATTTGTTTTACATTTGTTCGGCCTGTTTTAATGATTTATAAAACAAGAGGTTATGGACGACTTAAAGGAATCATCACATGGAATCTCCTGGACGTTCTTACTGGCGTTTTTTCAGAAGAAACAGCAACTAGAGCAGATTTTGTAAAGAAAGACCGGTTTCATACATTCAGGCTTTCCTTGTTCCGTGAGAGAAATGGATACTGCAAAAGCAATCTGGCAAAGCTTGCATTCAGTATTCGACAAGACGTCTGCTGTAAATCAAGTAGGAAGGAAGGAAGATGGCAATATTGTATTTCATGTACTGTCCTTCGAAAACTTAGTGTGTCAACTCAAACTAGCAGAAGCAAAACTAGACGACAGCGACATCTTGACTCAGCTATTTCTTACGTTGAAAGCAAAATTAGATCCGCTGGTTTCAAGGCTAATTTTAAAAGAAACAAAATTCTCTGATTTTTGGTGTAAGAAAAATTTCAGGAAGTAAAAGTTGAATGGAGAATGCTGATGGCAGATGTGTGAATAACAACGGTCTATGTTTTATGACAGATATAAGCATTAAAAACAAACTCTCGCGCAAGTGATCATCGAAGCAACGAAAAGTCGCATTCGCAGAACTGGAAGAACTCAAGATTACTCCTGAAATCAACATTGCAAACGTAAATAAAGTCTACACGAATAAGGGTCTGGAAATTGTGATGAAGGATATCTTATATATATTCCAGAACTACGTGATCATTTATTATCAGTTCGAAAACTTACGAACGCTGTGTGAAATGAAATCTGATTTGGAGAAACTTTAAGTTTTAGGCTGCAAAGTTTTCGCTTGGATTCCAAACAAATTCTGGAAGAAGTTGGACCCGAAGAGTCGAAAAACAGTAATAATAGGTTGCGCTTCTAATGGCTACAGGCTTTGGGATATGACGCTACAAAAAGTTTTCACAGCACAACACACGATGTTAAATTTGGGCGAAATAATTTTTCCATACAAAGGACTTAAAGAATGATCAAAAAGAAGCTCATAATCAGTGTCCTATAACTGTTTTCAGAAGCCACAAGCAAGTGAGAGACAGTGAAGGTATTGCTGTGGCTGAAAACGAAAGAAGTAAAAGATGAAAAAGTTTTAAGTGACGATTTTCAAGATGCGATGCTTGGAGATGACAACGAATGGACAACAACTGCTGTCCATTAACAATTCACGAGCAGAAGCTTTGAAAGGAAGCAACGACTAACAAGTAAGTTATTTGACTATATAACTGGATAAAGAGCGAATTCTGCTGCTGTTGCTACAGGTTATCCGGAATCATATAAGGACATCCAAAGAACTTGTATCTATGAAAACTGATAATGTATGGAAGAAGCTTATGAAGCTTCCGCCAAACACAAAGCTGCTTAAATCGCAATGGCTTTTCTTAATAAAGAAACATGAAAATGGTAACCCAACACGATGTAAGACAAGGCTTGTAGAAAAAGGTTTCCTGCAAAAGTATGGGGTAAACTACAATGAAACTTTTGCACCAGTGGCTAAGCTTACAACAATTTGTGTTGTATTAGCTGTAGGCGTTCATCACGGATATCACTCTCATCATCTAAATGTAAAGACAGTTTTCGTACTTTCTTTGAAATGACAGATTGTGGACTGGCAATTGGAAAGAAATAAACCTGAAATATCAAATAAACCATGTCACGAGCTCCTAGGAAGTCTAATGTACATGTTTTGTTCAAGATCAGACGTCTGTTATACAGAGGGATTTCTAGAGCGATATAAAAATAATCTGGTAGTTCGATATTCCATAAGTGGATTTATTTCAAAATTGTTGAAGAGTGTTGGAGAGTAAAGAGTTAGAGACTGGTGAAGATTGTTAGAAGCTTGACTTTATCTTTGAAGACGATCTGAATATTTATATTTTTTAATGTGGAATTATATGAGACATCAAAACTATGATTTCGAAATGTATTTCTAATGCTGCACCCAAATTGGAAAAGCAAACCAAAAATAGTTTCTTTTATACTTTTTTATATAAATTAAAATTTTAAAATTATGTTTGTAATCTTTTTATTACCAATTCGGCAAGTCCTCGCGAAAAAACTGCTCAGCATTTGATGGTTGCGCGGAACGTTTAAAAAAATTATTATAATCCGTCGTTGATGAAGTAATCATTGTTTTAATAATACAATTTGTTTGAATGAAATTTTAAGTATAACTATATATATTGAAGTGAATTATTTTTGTTCAGGTACAAGTTGAGTTAAGAATAAATAGCACAGCGAAAACAGCAGCAATAATTGAATAATGTTGTTGTTACACAGCCCACCAACGACGACTAACACAACGTTTGTGGGTCTGGAACGATCACAGCTTTGTTAATACTAGGAACAGTTGTTGTTTAATAAAGTCATTGCTTTATTGTTGTAATTTAATTTATAATTCTTTTTTGTTGTTGTCGCGTATTAATGGTTTAAAACAACAACAACTTCACGTTGCAATGAATGTGTTGCAGAATTTAGAGAGCAGTCGGCACAATAGGAGAGTTTGAGGAAATGCGAGGAGAACACGAGAATGCAACAAAACAGCTTTTCTGTTGTTAGTGAAACAGCTTTATTTTATTTTCTTTCAGTTTTAATAAACATATCATTAGCACATATATTTTTTTTTTTTTTAGAAACTAAGAAAACAAAACGTAAATTCAAGAGCGACGGAGTAAATAAATTTGTGACCGAACGCAGCAAATGTTTGTTAACGAATGAGTGAATCGCAAGAGGGGCTCTCGCGACAGCTCCAAACAAACAAGCAACCAGAGAAAAGGCAGTAAAAACATTCAAAACAACAACAGAGAAAAACAACAACAAATATAAATAATCGATTTTAGGTAAAGCTATAAAATGATGTATAGTATACGTCCCTTGTGGACTAAAGCACAAGCGTGCGAAAACAGCGTTTCTCTAATATTTAGTTTGAGGTTTTGAGCACGCTATTCAAATGAAACGCAATTTATTTTTATGAGCATGAATGAAATTAAAAATAAGTTGGAAAATAGAAAATACCAGAATTGAGGATGCGAAGTTAAAATTCAAAGTTATTTATTAAAATAATTACTGTGATTGACATTAGATAATTACTAACGATTGCATAAGAGTTTCAGTTTTTACATTTTCGTTAAAAATAAAAATAATTTCGTTAAAAATCCACATGACTTTTCGGCAGAAAGTTTTAAAATTGTTAATTTAAAACTTGAAAACATGAGTGGATCAAGATTGTATGTCGCATTTTTGGATTTTCAGTGAATGAAGGTCTTATGTGTATACAAACAATTGTACAACTTAAAACAACAATGTTGTGTCTATTTTAGAAATAAACTACTTGGCAATGTACGATTTAATATAGATTTCAGTATAAATATGAAACTTTGAACTCAATTTTCTCGAAACTACATTTTTACGACATATCACCTTGATTCACTTATGTCTTCAATTATCAACTGACATAATAAAGATTTTTATAGTAAAACAAAATCAGAATCTATCACTTAACTATCAATTTGAATAAAGAAAGGTTAAGGTTAGAGGATTCTGAGTACTCCAAATAAATTAGAAAATTACGAAAATATCAAATGAAATAAGATATAGTCAAGAATTGTAGAAAAGCTTAGAATTGTTCAAAAAAGAAAAATTTAATTAAAAAATCGAAAGAAACATACAATTAATTTTGACTTCTGCAAGAATTCTGTCATCAAAATTTGGAGAAGATATATGATAATATGGATAAAAATACATAAACTGTTTGGATCTATGTTATAAAGGGTGATCCAATACGAGGACGGTTTTTAAACGGGTGGTTTCACATGTCTTGTCCATATTACGTTTGTTTTCAGTATTCAATACGACTCCATCATGAATAGACGCACTTCTGAACAACGTTTATTAATTGTGGAAGCTAACTACCAAAATCAATCAGTTAGAGAATGCTATAGAGTTCTTCAACATAACTTTGGTCGTTATGAGCGTCCAACTCGGTGGTCCTGTTAATTGGCCACCAAGATCATGTGATTTGATGTTATAACTTTATTTGGGGATATGTTAAATCACTTGAGTATGTCGACAAACTACACAAAAATCTTTGAAGACCAACATTACTCGTGTTATTCAAGGAATACCGACCGAAAGTTGTAGGAACCGAACTATCATTCCAAATAAATATTTGCATCAATACATTGATTCGTATGTATTTTATTGAGAAAACAAAGTAAGAAGCTCTTATTGGATTACTCCTTACATGTATGTATGTTCCGAAAAATTATTCTTTAGCAAAATAAATTTTCGAGAAATTATTTTCTACTCAACTAATTTTCAACATATTACGAGAAATGTTTAAACTCGTAAAGTTTTAAAGGCAATTTCTGGCCAATTGAATAAGTAAATGTTTTCAAGATATAGATTTTTGGTTTTAAGATTCATGCAGCTATTGGATTTCATAACGTATGTAACCATATTTTAACGATATTTTGTAAATGAATCAAACAAAAATTTAAGTGTTTGAAAATGGACCTCAATCCTGAAGTTTTAGAGAAAAATTAATTACGTTTGTTTAAAGCGCGGTCATGAAAAGATTAAAAATATTTTTTTATATATTGTATAAATGTTTTAAATCAGTTGGCGGAACAAATTTTAGCGGATTTGTGGTGGTTAGAAAGTAACTGTCTTTCTGATGAAATAAAAAAGATTATCAGAATATCAACTACTCTGAAACAAACACGTTCTCTCATTGGATTTTCTCTAATCCACGAAACTGTTTTGTTGTTTTATTATCAAAATCTAGATACATCAACATCAAGAAAAACTTGAAATCCACCAAAAGTTTAAGAACCCCATCAAAAAGGTGAACGATTTGTTATTGTATTGGTTTGTTTTGCTAGAGGGTTTACTGGTACGATCCGAAATGAGCTCCCTTCATACTTTATAGTACATATTGAAAATTTATGGTTGAGTTCATGCTTACTTTGGCGCTTTACCGCTGCTTTGCTGTTTTACTCGCTCTAATATTATTTGGAGACGCCATGCAATCGAGCACGTAGCACACACAAAATTATTGTTTGCTCATTAAATTTATGAGCAAGTACTAGACGCTTATGAGTGTATAGATGTGTGTGTGTGCGAAGATTCTTCTGTATTTATCAAAATTTTTGGACAAACATTAACAAGCTTTTATATCAACACTTCTAAAATAGGTCATTAACCAATTTCAAAGACGATGAATCGCGAAACTGAATTTCGGCAACGGGCATGCGGTTAAATTTGACGTTTCCGCATTGTAGTGCTGACGCCAGTTATTGTGGTTTTCCATATGTACTTTAATAGTATAACGGGTCGATTAGACTTTTTAGCAAACGACCTTGAGAGAGCAATGAGCTGAATTGCCTCCTGCCTCCTGTTGCTCAATATCGGAGCAGCAGACTTTTATATCTGTAGTTATTTTTATTTTGTGTACTTGATCGCTGTTGCTACATATTTTATTTAGAAAATTTATGAAAATATTTTCTGACATATAAAAGTGTTGGTCAGAGAATTAGTATTATATAAAAGAATATTTAGAAAGTTTGTCATTTTGCAAAAAAAAAATTATTTTGAAATAAAAAGTTTGGCGGTGCATGTGGTAGCGATTTCGCCTGCCACTAAGGGTTCCAGTATTTGAATAGTGTTCCGGCGAAGGGGACACGATTTAAACTTTCTTAATTTATTTTCTCATTTCTAATCAACTGAAATTAAAATACATAAATATTTACGAGTTGAAAGTTTTAGTAGTTACGTAACTCGAATTGACTGAGGTACAGGCATAACACTTGCCTCATATTGAAATTTTAATTTTTCTTGTTTGAATCAGACTGTTTTTAGGTTGAAGCGGTTGTGAAGATTTCATTTCTGGCATCAGTTTTGCTCAAGCTGTACATTTAAAAAAAAATAAGCGACACACCAAACAGGCTATTTGCTTGTTGAATAGGCCCTAGAAAGAATTGGGCCTGGTGGGCTACGTGAAGTCTCTCGAGTACAGGGACAAATCAGTCACAATTAGAGCTTACTGACAGACGTAGGCGTAGCCGCGGACAACATTTACATGAAATAATCTTCAAAAAGTAAAAGGCAGGCTCCATACTTAATGTATGGCTCCAAAAACAAATTTCATTCACTATTGCAAATTTTCTGTTTATTAATTTTGAAAAACCAAACGCTTAAAAAATCACCCTATATGTCACTAATAGTCGAGAAAACTCCAACTCCATGAAAAAGTCAATTGCCGTGTGTTTAAACAAACTTAAGAGCCAACCAAAATAGATGATGTGAGATGTACCGAGTAAATTCAAGCATATGTTAAACAATGTTATTAACCAAGATGGTCTTACGTATTTGATGGAAACTGAACGAAACATTTTGACCAGACCTTTTTACCGTAAAATCTGAACTTTTAGCGTCTTAATTGGAATTGTTAGGCATGAACTAGGCATTTATATGGATTTAACTCTGGTTCAACAACGTTTCCTTTTGGGTAAGATGTCAAAAGAGCAGTAACTAGTGTTAACGTTCGTCGAGTTTCAATCGTCTCATTTCGTCCATTTTGGCTTTAAGAAAAATTATTTTCATTTCAATTTGTTTCTATTTTAAAGCGATACGTATTTGTATTGATGAGTAATTTAACAATTTTCGAATAGATGCATTGTAGACCATCGCAATGTTGATCATGTTGGCATCAATGAAAATGGTCGATCTATTAACTGGTACTGGTTGTGAAATAGTGAGCTTAAAATAAGTAAATATCTGTACGTGCTCCCTACAATGTACTGAAACTATATTAATTTCAATCCAAACATTCATGATAAAGAAGGAGAACTGATAATTTAAACTAAAATTGGAAATTGAGGGACCAGACAAAAAGCTATCTGAGAGTAGGCTGAAGTATCCTAAATGAATCAAAATGGTAGCTTGTTTACATGGAGCCTTTAAATTGGAAATGTTTTTTTAGTTTCATTAACAAAATTTTTTAAAGAAATTCTAAAATTTTATCATATAAGTCAATTTTGTGCTACTTCCATGACCTACACTGTATCTATGCAAAATAAAAATAGCAGCTGCAAGCGAAAAATTGTTTATATAAAGTCATTTAATAAACATTTGCTAAATATAGATCGTTAATTTTTGAAAAGAAATTCAAATTAATTGCCAATTTTTATTGCTAAGCAAAGATTGCTGATTTTTCGATGTAGAACTCTGTTTTGTTATTAAATTTTATAGGAAACATTTCTGACCGCAATGAAATATGTATGTATATAGAGTGAAATGTTTGTCAAATAAAATATGTTAATATTTTATGGCTTTTTTCAGTTTTTGCCTTTATTTTAAAATCATTCATTAACAAATCATTAATTTTTCCAGGTAAACTCATAGAAATATTGCGCAGTTTTCAAAATTCACATGAAGTAATTAAATCGGCACTAAGCTGTCATTTCCGATGAAAACAATGCATTAGCTTTCAGTTTTTGTTACTTCTTTTTTTCCAATTTTTATTGCGAGCTATGGCTGCAATGTTTTTATATTTTGATGCGCGCGATCATACAACGCAACATTGCCAGCCAGCGAATTTAATCTAATCGTTAAACAAATGTTTGATTATCACTGAAATAAACTATACGAATTCCGGTGATAATGAAACGAAAGCTACGCAGCAGTTTACTCACGTAGTGCTTATCATCAACAGTTTAATTGCATTCGATGAGAGCAAATATCAAACTAACGTATTATTTTTTTAAAAAAGTAAAATAAAAACCTACTTTATAAACACAAGATAATGCAGTAAAAATTTAAATTTCTACCAGGCTATATAAACAAAATACATGCAAATAATGTGTTTCACAAAAAATGTGTGAAGCACGAATTGTGTGGCTTACTAAACAAAAATCAACTGCACGATGTGGTCGATAGCGAATAAGGAAAAGGAACAAGACATAAGAATAAGAACTAAGTAAAAAAACACCAACAATAGAGCAAATACGTTGACGATAAAATGTTTATTTTTGGAATACAAAGCTAGTGGTTTTCTTCATGGCTTTTGTGGTATTAACAATGTCAGCGAATTTTTGTTTAAATAATGAAATACAACTATAAGAACATGTTAACGTACAAAGTGTAAACATTACTCACAACTACGCATTTTGTATTTGTTTGGGTTGGAAGTACCTCTTAAAAGTCAATGAACCGATAATGATTATATTTTTTGGGGCGAGCATTATTTAATAGCTATTGAATACATTTAAACTTGCAGCATAGAAATAAAGCCATTCAAATCAATATGTTAACAACATCAAATTTATACTGTTTTTTTGCTAACACAATATAATACAACAAAACGTTTAAAAGTGCAAAAATTTCCTTGGGGATATTCATAAAGAATTATGTATAAAAATAACAGGCATTTTCTAGCATAAAGTTGTCGAACTAGGTCAATATAAATTTTAAGGAATTTTTAAACTTTGAAGGAAGATTTTTCAAATCATTATTTTTGAGATTTAATAAAAATGTATTAACTAAGTAATGACGGTGTCGTCTTCTTTAAATAATTTTTCAGACACACATCTTCTGCTTGAAATTAAATCATCGGATTGAAATTAAATCACCGGGTTGCGAAAACAACTTAAAATTCCTTCCCTCGATTTGTCTGAACTTAATTTTTCTGAAAAAAAATTAATGCGCAGTCTTTATAATTTCAACGTTTTTCAGATAATTTCACAATGAATTCTGTTCAAATTTCGCTTTAGTATATTTCTTGTTATTACTAACCTAAACCTATAACCCTTTATATGGCATTATTTGCTTTGTGAGGTTTGCAAAAACAAAGGCCGATCAAAAAATTTTGTTTTTTGTTATATGGAGGATTGAACTGGACTATCACGATGACTCGCACACCGCCAGCAACAAAGTTTACGCTATAATTTTGTGTCTTAATACGAAGCATCTTTCTTTAAAACATTCCCATTGATCTCAACGATTGCAAGTCATCCCAATATATTATTTTCTATACTTTTATCCAAAAGAAATTTTCATTTCTTGGAAGGGAACTTCCTACTTACTAACTTAATTACTCTAGGCATTTCTTATAAAATACTCTTTGAAATCTTACTGCAATAAATGCGTTTTATATCAAAACATTAAAATCTCACTTGGCATTTCCGATAGAGTTCTCGTCACTTAGTGTAATTTGATAACTGGAACTTTTCTCACTCTGCTTATTGTAATTATTTTGATTACTTTGCTCATGTTGTAGGTGTTGTTGTTGTTGATGCTGTGCATGTTGCTGCAGCGCTGAGTCCTGCAGCCATGGCGCTTGTAAATTTGAATCTTCATTATTACAGTTATACATTTGTTCCATGGTCGTTGAATTTGCCTCAACATTGCCTAGATAGGCTCTCAAACCATTGCTATTGTGTGGCGACACAGATTCTGCTTGCGTATTCATGATTTCACTTTCATTGGTGCCTAGTACTACTGGCATTGGACTAATAATGTTTGAATCCGTGGCAAGGGCACTGCTAACAACATCACTACCATTTACACCATTGCTAAAATATTTTGTAGGCTGCTGTTGCACAGTTACTGGTTTCGCGGGTGTTGTATTATTTAGTGTTGCCGCAGCTACAGCCTGCTGCAGCTGTTGTAATTGTTTGTTATTTGTTTTTTGTCTGGCCAATTGGCGGCACTCTTGCTTGTGCGTGGGCCAATCTATGTGCTGATGGGCGGTTGAGCAATAGTAAATAGTTTTGCATTTCGCACAGCGTAGAAGTTGCTGAGTTGTGCCACAAATGGCACAAGCCGGTTTGGGTACGTCCATTTTGCAGTATACTATAAATTTACTTAAATTTTTTTGCAAGATATGCTTAAAAATTGACAACTTCTTTTCCACTCTTTCTTGTATAAAGCACAGTGCTGGTGTCCTTGGTGCGCCCTTCCTTTTCTTATCTTTGACTTAACCTTGACAAAAAGCCTCTCGCGGTCAATGAATCTGTTTGTTTTTGTTGTCACGGCAGCTGTTGTTGTTACAGCGTGTGAGTAAAGAGAGGTACGTTGGACTGTCGTTGGCTAGGTCGTTCGCTGCTTATGTGGGGGTGGTTGAGAAGCGGACGGTCGCTTTGTTTTTCCCAGCTTTTCTTGTTCTAATCACGTAGGCCGACGTTTATAGTATTAATACTTGCTGCCAATAATGTTCTTACCGCTGTTACGACCACTTTTGTTGTTTGTTTATGGCTGCTCATGTTCGATTCTATATAATGTTAGTAATATAGCAAATAGTAAATTATTTGTAAGCTGTTGTTTTATTGCCTTTGTTGAATTAAGAGCTGAAGTTGTTATTGTTGTTGTTGTTGGGCACTTGTTTCCGCAATGCAGACAAAGTATTCCCTCTGTAGGTGCAGCTCTGCGTCTTCTGAACTTTATTTGTTCTTGGTTTTTTTGAGAAAATATCTGCAAAACACGTAATTCTCCTATTTATTTCAAAAATTCTCTTCGCCTTAAGTGTTCAGTATAATATTTATTTTGGGCGGATATAAATAACTTTATTTAACAGCGAGTTTTAATCGAAAAAGTGAAAATCTTACACAAAATTTGCAAACTTTTTTCCCTTCGTTTAGCATAAAAAAATTTTTGACAGCTACGAAGAATACGAAGAAGAAATGTCACGTTTAATTTATGTTTAATCGTTATCGAGTCTCGAACAGAGAGATAGATAACCGTGCACTCGATCATATCATACATGAATTTACGCAGACTTGCACCATCATGCTAAACCAGAACCTGAATCCAAACTAGAACTAAATTAAAAGTTAGATATATAAAAATATAAAACAAAGGAAAATAATAATTGTCCAGAGAACAAAAATAAATTGTGATATAAAAATCAGGGAACAATTGAAGATTACTGGAAATTAAAAATTTAATTTTAAATTTTTGCAACTTTGTACCCCCTAGAACTTTTAAACCACTTGAGAGCGGTCCGATTTTTTCCATAATTAGACTTAGAAGGTCTAAATACATATAATAATAACAAAAAATAGTAAAATTTGAGTTTCCAGTGATCTTCGGTTAAAGTTAAAGTACAAACAAAATGTTTGACTAATACATTACTCACAAAGTACACTCAAAAAAATGCTGTAGTAAAAATAAATAAAAATTCATTTAAAACAAATGTTAAGTAGTAGCTCACCGTCCAAATAAAAATGTAATTATTTTGACTAATTTCTTTTATTTATTTTTACTACAGAAAATTATTTTTTCTTTGTAGTAAATTTGACTACATATGTAGTATATTTTACAACATATTTATTTAATCAAATTTTAAAAATCGAATTTTTTTATGCAGTAATTTATAAATTTTTACTACATTTGTAGTTATTTTTACTGCAATTAAATTTTATGAAAAATGATTTAATTTTTGGTTGCAATTTATATTTATTAACAACACATAAAGTACAAAGTTAACAAACAATTTTTACATAATATTGAAATAATTTATGAACACGGTTTATATTTAAACTATTATTAAACTCTTTATGCTGTTTCGCGAAAGCGCACTCCAACGATAAGCAAGACACGAGAAGCTTTAATGACTTCCAAACACAAATCGATTGCTTCTCACGTCTTGCTCGTATTTGGAGTGCTTTTTCGTGATACAACCAACATGGGTAAATTTAATGATGACGACGCTAAAAAGTCACGGCTTTTTTTAAACTGTTCTTAAATGTTATGAAGAAAAGCTCAAAAAATCACAGTGAAAAGGAGAGCAGCGGTTAGATGTTTGCTTAACAATGTATTCCAGAATCGTGATTCATCTTGCCAGGCCAAAAGCTTTATGCAGGATATTTGCTAAAAATACAGCCATCTCAAAGCTCAAAGTAAGACTATCCGCTGAAAGAAGAGCTTAGTTATAAAAAGGTAATAGAAATGAGGGATATTTAAAATATTTTTCCAGCCTTCAAGCTACTTTTTATTTATTAAAAAAAAACAATATAAACAAAAAATTACAGATTGCTATTTAAAAAAAATGTGCTATTTTTTTATTGACAAATAAATACATTTAAACAAGTACTGACTGCATACAACTATGTCGTGTAGTACTAGATATTTAAATGTAAATGAAGTTTAAAGATTTGGAATAAATACTTGTGTATTTAAAAATAAATAAAACTACAAATTAATGAAACAAATACACGTTATGCAGTAAATTTTACTACAGTATTTTTTTGAGTGTACATTCAGAATGATATATAACTTGGATATAAGGCCACAGTAGAGAAATGCAAGCTATAAATGTTTTTATACTTAGTACTTAACCTATATAAATAATGAATAATTCGTTCTCTTTGCAGTTGGTCAAAATTTTTTTTAAAATTCTGAAATTGTTTCTTCAAATAAATATTTTTTGAATTTTCAAAACTCTATGATGAATATTAATTAATTTCTTGGTGACGTGCCGATTTGAAATACATGTTATTATTGAAGAGAACAAAGAACATAAACAAAAATTCTGTTCAAGAAATAAATATCGTTCGAGTGCAAACAATTTTGAAACTACAATTTTTCAGAAAACAATTCAGAAAATTTTGAATTTTTGTTGTTTGTGTCAAAATGAATAATTTTGTAAGAATAATTTTAAAATTGAAACGACCTCGAATTTCTCGATTACTGTTTATTTGAAATCTATATTGCAGTTATAGGAACGTTAAAACAGCACTACAAGGTGCAACGGTAAAAATGCAGAATATCTGATGAAAGTTATTTCTTCTTCTTCCTGTTACACCCAAAAAAAAACGGAGTAAAAAAAGCAATATTCGGGCCCAATTTAACTATTTTCATGCATGGTATTTAGCTAAAGCTGTAAAAACTATATTTAACTCCGTTTGTGCGTTGAAATTACTCCGAAATTTTACTTTGTTTGAGAAGTCGTGCTAACTCCGTTTGTAGAAAAAACTTGAGCCAACTCATTTGAATGTAGCATTAAGCTTACAAAAATAAAAAAGTCAACCCACAAAAGAGTCAAATCAAGATTCGTTCTTTAAGTCAATTTATTTTATTTATTTTTTGCTTACATTAGACAACAATGAAAAGAAAAATTAATGTTAACAGAACTATTTCAATGAGATTTTTTGTTTTATTTCATTCAATTAAAAGGTTTTTGATGAAACCTAATTTGATTTATAAATGCCAAATTTTCCACTTTATACCTAAACACGCACAAATTTTTTAAATTTTTAAAATTTTAAAACAAACAAACGGAAAAATTTTTCAACCGAACTCTGTTTCGTGCTCAAAAAAACTCCGTTTTAGCTTTAAAATACAAAATATGATATTTGTAGATGGTTGAAATAAGCTTTAACAGAGTTAAAATGACAAATGTATGGAGAAGATGAAGAGTTGATTTGAAACTGCTTCAAATTTAATTCCAGTTTTGAGAATGAATTTGTTCTAAGCATAAAAAGATTTAAATTAACAAATAAAAATATTGGTATAACTTTTTTTAAGTTTTAAAGCGACAAAACAAATTTTACCTCGCAAGAACTTGATTAAATCTCGAAAAAAACTTGAATTTACTCCGCAAATTTTTTTCGGTGATAGTTGCAATAAGTTTAAACAGAGTTGATATGACAAATTTTCAGAGAAGACACAGAGTTAATATGAAGCTGCTGCAGATTTAATTCAAGTTTTGAAAATTAATTGTTTTAAGCAGAAAAAGCTTTGCTTTAAGAAAAAAACTATTGATACAATCCATTTTAAGTTTCACAGCGACAAAACGTATTTAACTCTTTAAAAACTATTTCAACTCACGAAAAAACTTGAATTAACTCCGCACATTTTTTTCGGTGTACAGCTGACATTATTACATTTTTTAAATACCATTTTTTTTTTTTATTCACAATGATGTTTTTGTGATTTTAAGCCTATATGACACTGGCTAGTTTTAGTATTTTTCAGCGCTTAAATTGTAAGTAAAGCGCAGTACGATAAATGCTCACTACAATTTTCCGTTGATATGACTGCCTACGCTATATGTGCAATCAAGCAAATCAAGCGCTAGAATATACAAAAATTTTCTACTTTTTCAGCTTCTACCAGCTTAAAATCACGAAAAAGTCATTGTGAATACCTTGTTACAGCAGAAAGAAGAACAAGATAAATATTTTGTGAAGCAGACATTCTGCATTTTTGCCGTTGTACCTTTTAATGCTGTTTTTGCATTTCAATTGGTTGCATTTAAATGTTTTTAATTGAAATAAAAAACAATTGCGCTGCTCGAGCTCGTAATTATTTTTAAATAATTCGGACAAGTTGTAGATTTTTGACACAAAATAAATTATATTTTTGTCGCAACAGCTGTTGAATTTTTCACAAAATTTTCTACAGACATCCCATTCACACAAGACATTGCTGTCTCATTTATCCCCTGCTTGTTTAAAGATCTGAAAACAAGCAAGTGTCATATAGGCTTTAAGCTGGTAGACGCTTTACTTGGTTGTTCGTGCATATAACGTAACGGTAGACATCATACTCGTACGAAAATAAGATACTTTTTTTTGCAAGGGCTAAATGCTAAAAATCTATCTAGCTTTCATACAAAATTGTTAAAAATCAACCGAACTCATACGATCACGGGTGCTGTAGTTTGACCCGAGGATAGTTTTTTCTAAATTTGTTTTTCTATTTATAAATTAAATATTTTGAAACAAATTACAATTCAAATAACAATTACTTCAACCCCTGACCCAATTGTACACACATACTGGAATAATGTATGGTGTATTACGAATTGATGCTAATATCTAGAATTCAGTCATGTTTACTGATAAAAGTTTAAAAGCCACAAAAGAAAATTTTAATAACATCTTGAAAAAAATATTTTTCTCTGTTATCAACAGTTATATTCCAATAAACACAATAAACACAAAAATATTCTATGCAAAACATTAAATATCCAAGAGCAAAATTTTGTATATTGAAAGAATGGGAGGAAATAATAAAAAATGAGTGAACGAGTGGAGTGGAGTGCTTGAGTGTACGTTTTGAGGTTTCGATGTTAGTTGAGTAGAGTGTGAAATCCGTATTAAATAAACTCCACTTCAGTCGGAGGGCAAAAAAACATCGGTTGAGGGTTCACTCATGACATTAGCTTTGTTTAACGTGTGAAACAGTATAAGGCGTTTTGGTTTATCTGATGAGAGCAGAACAAAGACTGTCAAACAATTTGTAAGCGATCTCAATACGACTCTTCGTGCTCTTTATTAAACGTTAGAGCACGTAAAGCACATACCAGAGTTCTATCTGCCGGGCTTTTGAAAGGAATGGAAACAAATAATCGTCAACAAAAATAAAGGAAAAGAACATAAAAAACATGCAAAATATAAAATTGTGCAAAAAATATTTTATTGTTAATAATAATATTACACACAAAAATTCCTAAATGGCAGTTGAGACAATTGATGCACGGTTAATTTTTTTTGATAATTCAGAGTGCTCTGAAAGAACACAGAGTAGAGATTTTTTGGAATGTATTTAGTGTGGTCTCATCTGCTCTCATCTAATGTTGTGACCGACGATTCCCCTTTTAATTGTCAAGTATTTTATATAAATATGTTTTTTTATAAATCAGAAAAATTTGTCAAGTTTACAAATATGCCAAGATTCCATTGTAACTGCTTGACAGGCACATAGGTATGTGTCGAGCTACACTTCAACGACAATAAAATGGAAAGCTCAAGTGATAGTGATAATTAATTTAAGATGCCGAAGAACTTTTGACCAACGGATAAATAAATATTTAATCTGGAAAAATTCCGAGTTGCAAAAGCTTCAGTGGAACATATATTACTTACAATTAGGGATGACATGAGCATCCAAAGGTATAAAACAAAGTTTTATAAAAGTCAAAATTTTATAAAACAATGAATAATCAGTCAACTGCAACGAGTTTGAAGAATTGTCACCTGCCAATTTTTATAAAATTTTGTGCATTCCATGTTCGTCTTTTTCATCGGAATCAAATAAAAAATACAGCAAACAGGCTATTTATTTGAAATTGAACCAAAAAACAAGTATTTAAAAAGTTTTTAATGCAAAATAAATTGCAAATATGAAATTTGTATAAATTAAACAAAAATGAGGCAGCTAAATAGCACACTCAACTTCTGTTGAGTGCTCTCAGTTTTTATTAATATGAAAAAAATAAAAACTGAGTGTACTGGAGTGTGCGATGTTTATTTTGAGGGAACACTCAACGTCAAAAAAACATGAGTGGAGTGGAGTTGAGTTATTTTTATTAATATGCTTTATTCATACCGATCAGAGTAAAGTCGAGTGAAGCTGAGTTCACTCCACTCCACTCTTTTTATTAATTTGTCCCAATGTGATTCAGAAAATTATGCAGAATTATTTAAAAGGAAAAAGTTTTTGAGAGAAAATTAATTCAACAGTTGAGACTTAAGACAGAAAATTTGTGTACATATTTCAAATATCTCAATTAAGATGATTGAGATGATAAATGTTTTCCATACAAGTAAAATCCTGCTTTGGATTAGGAAATCGATTACGTATTATGGCGTTTCACTTTCAGAGAGAGAAATATTAAAGCGTAGATACATGGCTTGGCCAGGATTCAGACCCGGGACGAATAGGTTGGCAATCAAGCATGATTATTTCTTAATGCCTGTATGACGCTGGCTTGTTTTAATATTTTTCAGTGCTTAAATTATAAGTTAAGAGCAGTACGACAAATGCTCACTTTAATTTTCCGTTGATATGACTGCCTAGGCTATATGTACAATCAAGCGAATCAAGCGCTAAAAATACAAAAATTTTCTGCTTTTTCAGCTTCTACCGGCTTAAAATCACGAAAAAGTCATTGTGAATACTTTGTTACAGCATAAGGAAGAACAAGATAAATATTTTGTAAAGCAGACATTCTGTATTTTTGCCGTTGTACCTTTTAATGCTGTTTTTGCATTTCAATTAGTTGCCTATAAATGTTTTTAATTGAAATCAAAAACAATTACGCTGCACAAGCTCGTAATTATATTTAAATAATTCGGACAAGTATATAGTAAATAAATTATATATTTGTCGCAACAGCTGTTGAATTTTCCACACAATTTTTTACAGACATCACGTTCACACAAGTCATTGCTGTCTTTTTTATCCCCTGCTTGATTTAAGATCTGAAAACAAGCCAGTGTTATAACACTATAACTACTGAGGCCGCCAAAAATATCTAAAAATCTTGGATCTAAACGAAAACATTTTTTATATTTAATTCTTTGTGTAAATATATTATGTGACGGCCATGGCCATATGAAATATGTGACAATTTTTTTGACGTTAACATGCAATTTTACAAACGTTTGCAAACTTCTATAAAATTGTTTATCAAAATTAAAGCATGTGATACACTTTTACAGGAAAAGTTCAAAAAGTTTAACATTTTATTTTCTAGTGTTTCATGAAATTTCAGGGAATATCACAAGTTATAAAAATATAAAATTCATCTTCAAAATTTATATAAAATATGTGATAAGATTTTAAGATGTCATTAGATTTGTAGATTAGATACTGGAAAATCATATGGAAAAGCAACTTTAATAACACACACTAAAAAACTGATCAAAAAAGCTCGGTCAAAGTCATAAAACGTGAAATGGACAATTTGTTTTGTTAATGTTGTTATAAGAAAAGTATAAGATGAAACAATAAGTGACATAACGTCCCTTTGTTGTGGCATTCGATTATTTTACGTTACTTCTACTACAAATATAAGTATGGCAACACTACGCAGAGTTTTATGATCGAGCCTCGAACTTGTTATCAGCTGATTGTCGGCAAATTTTGTTTACAAGAATAAATTCGTAGCAATTTACTGCAATAAATAATCAGAAATGTCTGAAATAAAGGCTAATGTAGTTCTTATGGATATTGAAGGAACAACAACTTCTATTAGTTTTGTCAAGGTTTTTATATCTGCACTCAAATAATAATAAGCACACAAATAAATTTTCTTCAAACAGGACGTGCTCTTTCCATATGCCAAACAACATGCCAAAAATTACCTGCAAGAACATTGGAATGAGGCAACAACACAGACTATTGTTAATGAGTTGCTTCAACTGCCAGAGTACAAGGAATTCGCAGCAAATACACTCTTAAAACAACTTGCCGCTGTAGACATCGAACCACAAGATGAAGAAACTGAACTAGCCGAGTTTGTGAACTATTTGATTGATGAAGATCTAAAATTGGGTCCACTGAAAGCGCTTCAGGGCTATATCTGGGCTAAGGGTTACAGCAATGGTAGCATCAAGGGACAGTAAGTAGTTGTTAGCATAAAAAAGTAATGTTATAAACGATGGCTTCTAGTGTCTACGATGATGTGCCGGAAGCGCTTAAGCTTTGGAAAGAGTCTGGCCTTCGCCTTTGTATTTATTCCAGTGGTAGCATTAAAGCCCAACAGCTGCTGTTTGGTCAAACGGAACATGGTGATTTATTGCCATACATAACTGCACACTTTGACACAACAAGTGGATACAAACAGGAGGTTGATTCGTATAAGAACATTGCGCGTGAGCTCGGAGAAGAATGCAGTCAAATCTTATTTTTAACTGATATAGTCAAAGGTAGTAAGCAAAAAAAAATCCATTATGGGATAACGAATTTAAATAATTTTATTTCCTGCAGAGGCTCAAGCAGCACGCACGGCTGGTATGCAAACCATTATTTTAAACCGCCCCGGAAATGCACCACTCAGCGCAGACCAGTTACAGGAATTTCAGATTGTGAACAACTTCAATGAAATCAATTTAAACTTAACTTAAGTGACTAGAAGTGCGGTATAGTATAAGCGAATAAAAGTTAATCGTTTTTTAAACTATTTTTTATATGAATAATGGGCTACTGATTGCTTATTTTGTACTTTCTGAACATGTGTGCATTGTCTACAAATATGCTCGATCTCCAGTTGATAAGTCGTCGCCACTTTCTGGCTGTTTAGGCTGAGATCCTGCGCAACGTCTTGAATTTCTTGAACATGACTGTGTGCTGCTGGCATAAATTGTTCTTAGCTTATGATATTTGTTGTTACTTGCCGCACTCTCAGCTCTATTCTCAAGTATAACATCTCCCTTTAAACTTCGACGCTCGGATGCAATTTTCCGTCGCTGCTTACGTTGTTTTTGATGTTGGCACAGATGTTTTATGCCAGCCTGTTGACAGCTATGTGTCAGCTTACCGACATTGAAACCCCAATATGTAACACCCTCCAGCAGCAATGGAGCCGATTTAACACGTTGACGCATAAGCTCCATATTCAGATCGTACTCTCGCTGCTGCAACTTTTGCTCAGCTTTACGTGTAGCCAACCTTAGTGCTATAATATCCTTATGTGACTCACTAATATCAAAGAGATTATTTAGGCCTTTTTATATTGAAACGAAAATTAATTTTTAAGTACTTCAAAGCTAAGGATTTCCAAGCTGGAGTCTTGCGTACCTCCCAATCATTTGGGGGTGTAGCATCATCATGGTATGTGCAATTATTTTCCAACTCCATCACTTTTTTTCTACCAACTTTTGCGCGCAGCGTAGCCGCAAGATTTGGTCTTGCAACAGGATGAACAGGTGATGGACTGGATTGCTTAAAAAAAAGACAGTCAATTAAAAAAAATATTTTTTAAGTAAAACTTTATGGTTAATATATAGCTACTATAACTAAATTCATAATGAAGTGATGATTGCCGTTCTATGCAGTGATATTTTTTTTAATTATTCATGTAAACACTGTGTTTTCGAATGCTGTGATTACAAAATCAATGAATGTTGTATGCTCAATTTTAGTGATGCCTTTAAATTGTGAAATTATTTAAGCCTACCTCACTTCTTTTATCCTTTTTACTTTGATAATTTGAGCTAAACTCATTCAGTGGTATTTCTAGTTTATTTATGCCTTTTATTGTTCCCATTGCATGTTTGTTATCGTTGCCGCTATTGGGTGAAAAATTATTTGCCATACTAGGTGATCCAACAATAATCTTGGGTACTGCAGTTGCCGATGAGCATCTGTGGTTTTGTAGTAAACAATTTTCTCAATAAAATATAAGAATTACTTTTTATAACAACCTCTCTTTTCCACTATCTTTTTTTGATTTTGGCATGAAATAGTTGCTGAGTTTATTGCGATCTTTATGAATTGACATCTCGGCTTTGGTCAATTTATGTTTAAGTCGATTAGGCTGTTGATCATTCGGCTTGAAATCATCATCATTTGATGAATCTTCTATACTATGTATATCATTGAAAGAGTAGGATTTTTTCAAGTGTGCCTGTCTACTCGTTGTTCTGGATGTTGGTCTGGTGATACATCTATAAATATATATTAATTGATTAGTTATGAATTTGTTAACAGCCATTGCTTAGACTACATGTGCTCTTCGTTTTTTGGTGCGCTAGATCTTTCTTTCACATTAGCCTCTAAGCAAATCTTGGGCTTTTTCTGTGAGCGTTTAACAGATGCAGGTCGCCTAAGCTCAAAATCTTTTAGAGTTTTTTTTAAATCTTCTATTTCATCTTTAAAGTCCTCTTTGTAACTGAAATAAGCACATTTAGAAACAGGTTATTTAAAAAATGTCTCTTAAATCAATATCACATGAACCTCTTCAACCGCATTTGATCTATAAAACAATTTTTATAGTTTATTGTACAGGGCGTCACAGCAGCGCTGCGTACACACACTTTAGCGTGTAGTTCCTTTGGTTGATTTGACTTCTTTTTGGAACCATTTTTTGATTTCTTTTTGGAGGATTTTTTACTTTTTATCGTCGACGAAGATGTGCAGAGCGTCGAAACAGTTGATGAGGAATTGCTTCTATCATCTATTATGCAAGGTTCCAATGTTTTTGTTTTAAACTCTCTGCATGTTGTTTTCAGTGAGTCCAAAGTAGAGTAGAACTCCTCCTCAGGCAAATGATTGATGTCACAATAATCTGTAAGCATTGTTTTTTAATGAAAGTTATTTAACAAAATTCAAAACAAGCTACCAGGTATGCTGTCATAAAATTGAGCCAACGAACGCACTCCATGGCTGGTCCATATTGAATCCAAATCCATAATCGAATCTTTGGTTTGTGTACCCGTTAATTTAGTTACATTGCTGCTCATGGGAGTCGTCGTGGACAGGCGTCCAAAATACATTTTTGGCCTATTGTATATAGGCGCTGGGCAATTATTACATGGATCTATTGGAACCTTAAGACATGAATTCAAATATGTGCGCCCCGTATGTGAGGTCATTTTTATTGAGTAAAAATAGTTTTTGGAATTCTATTTGAGCACTTTTTTCTAATAATTTCTTTAATTTTAAATTGTGTTGTCTTTGCACTTGGTTTTTTCTTCGATTTATCAATATTTATTGAAATGGCTCAGTGCTGACCCTTTGTTACCAACGTTACCAAGGTTGTTGTTGTGTTAAGTTGGTGCTTTTAACTTTGGGACTGCATTCGCATTGTTATGTTGTGGCATCGACATGAATGGAATATGTGTTATTTATGGGGTTAAAAACTGTTTTGTTTTGAATTCCTGCATTAAAATTCGTTTTCTATGCATCATCAATGAAACCATCAAATGTGTGTATCCATTAAATATCATAGCGGAATTTTTTGTAGTTCTGTTAGGGAATTACGGGTTGTTTATCTAAGGTCATAATTAGTTAAGTTTTACAATTGGGAGAGAACGTCTGCCATCGTCTACACCAGCAAAATCAAAAAAAAAAATTTAACTTTCTTCATAATCCTTGCAACAATTAAGCTGCGGTAATATAGCAATGCGTTTGACGCAAAAGTTATAGAAAAATCTTTTAAATAAAACCTAGTTTATTCATATACTTTAACAAATAGTAATCCGGCTATCGGGTAAAGATATGGTGGGTGTCGATTTTTCGCCAGTATTTGGCGCAGTGTAAAATTTGGTCTATGGTGGACTTCCCAAGACGAAAGCCACACTGATAAGGTCCAATCAGTGTTTTGGTATTAATCTTTCACACAATACGCTTGAAAGGACCCGATGGAAATAAGATTGATATTCCGATTGTTGGCGCAGATTGTCGGGTCTCCATTCTTTAATATAGGATAATGCATTGCACACTGAGATTCCAAACTTCGAGCATGTTTTCTGCTACCCATATTTTCCTGAAGAGTTGTTGCATGTACCTTATCAATTCATCACCATCGGTGCATATGATCTTGGTTGCAACCCCCGAAATGTGCGCACATCCAGTACGCTTGAAGCGTGCCTTTCGTCGTTCACAACATGATCAATTTGGTTTATCGTTTTTTGATCCGGGGGCAGCCAGCTGGCCTTATGGATATCGAGGTGTTAAATTTTGGGCAACTAACATGTTTCGCGTCGGACGAAGTCGATCAGTCTTAGGCGGCGTTTATAGTGAACGCCGATTCAGACAGGCAGGCAGGCTGAAATAAGGCCGCGCTAAAAGAGCAAGCAAAAAGCGCCCACTATGAACACCAACAGCTCAAAAAGTGTCTAAAAGCGCGATCAAAAAGCGCCCACTATGTACAGCAACGGCGCGAAAAAGCGTCATGATATCGCTAGCAAAAGCCTGAACAGCTTCAGCTTCCACTATGAACGCGGCCTTAGACCGCTGTTCGTGGAGACTGAACTGACTGACAGTAGAGCCAAAGATGCCTTTTCTTCCGACTTTCGCGTTTAAATCACCGAGGGATATTTTCACGTCGTGGGCCGGACAGTGATCGTAAACGTACTCTACGATAGCGTAAAAAACGTTGTTGACAGCATCGTCGTTTTACTACGTCGAGGCGTGCGAAAATTAGGCTTGGATTGAAGAATTCCGCCTTGATGTCTATTGTGGCCAGCCTTTCTTTCACAGGCATGAACCTAGAAACAAGGTGACGTAGTTTCCGGCTTACGACCAATCGTCACCCAAATTCATCTCAAATGCTCTCTTCGAGCAGCCTTGCCCTTTCCATCGCAACTCCTGTATGGTGTTGATGTCAGCCTTTATTTTTTCGAGGGCTTCCGACAATTGGACTCAGGGTGTGTATCCGTAAATCATTGTTCGTTTTCGTTTGCGGTGATCATCAACCTAATAGGAGCTTATATGCGTGGCTGGTTAAGTTTTCATTAGGAAATTATAATGTAATGGAACCCAAGACCTACGTACGTTGAGAGTCTAGAGGAGACAGGGAGTTTCGGATATGGAGCTTTTAAGGCGGTTCCGACTCGACTTGACAGTGCAAGTTGCGGACTATGTGGATTTTACGCTCAAGACACTGTCCAACATTACGCCCTCCGGGACCGCCTAACCTCTATATCTAGAGACCGTTCACTATCCGCAGTCTTTAAACCGTCTGGTTGCTTGTAATTCAGTCAGCGCAAATTTTCCATAAAATCCAAGGAACCGGTTATATTGACCACTTTATTTTTAATCACTGCACGAGTGCCACACAACAAATTGAAATACATGATATACAGACTTCATGCTTTAATTAGGTGGGCATTTCATCTCATGAAATTTCATTTTGAAAATTATACTCCATTTTAAATTTTTTTTTTAAGTGAAACTTCTTTGGCGGCGAGTGAAATTTCAAGGTCCTTTTTCGTGACGCTAGGCTAACGTTCTCAATTCATATGAAAATTAAAAAAAAAATTACTGCCGCTGCCGAGAATTGAACCCCGAACATCGTTGCTTATGAGCCGGAATCTATTCCTTTACCCCACGTAGGCACATGACAAACAGCCAAACAAAATGTAATTAAAACTGAACGCGTAACATACTGATAATAACATAATTAACATTAACATTAGATTAACATTAACATTACATTATTAACATAACCGTAACATTAATTTTCATCCTACAAGTATGCATGGAAAAAAATAGAAAAATAGCTAAAATAGGAGCAGAACGCGTTCGTGAATATAGAGAGCGAATTAGAGCTCTTAAGAATACAGCCGCAGCTGGGTCTGCAACTAATGATGAAGGTAAGGTGATTGCAACAACGGCTGAGTTTCAAAATGCATTTTTGCGAAACATCAGTGTATTTTGTTGAATCTACAAAGAACAAATCCCAAAAAACACACTGATGCATCTCAACCATGCATCTTTAAAGCCAACCAAGTTGATGCACTCAACAATCAACATTCGCTGCTTTATGAGGCCCTCTATCAACATAGCAATTATTATGATCAGGAAGCAGGAGGTAATAATGAACAAGATTTGCCTCTGCTTTCGGAGGCTCCTTCTAAGAGTACTATGCAAATGCAATCCAGCATTCAAAAAGTAACAATGTTGAGAAGACATTCGAAAGCAACTAAAACACCAACTGAACTAAAACAAGTGCCGAAAAGAACTGTTATTTTTCAAATGAAAAAAATTGTCGAAAGACTTTTTCAAATATACCATTATGTTACAAATGTCCTCAGCCTCACGAATATTAAGTCGCTTTTAAATTTGAAACTGATTATTTAAAAGTTAATTTCTTATCTAGTATATTTCGAGGAAAAATAAAGGTTACTTTTGACTTTTATTTTATCGGTCAAAAATAGCAGTTATTCTGTGACTTTAATTTTTTCGGTCAAAAATATCAAGCAATTTGTGTTTTCTTAAAGGCCGCTTGATAGATTGAACTGTTGGCACCATGTGTAAAATGTCTCACCGATGAGATGAAAATAATAATATAAAAATTTTTTTATCGGTAAAATGACTTGGACAAATATAAATTACCTGATATTTTTGACCGAAAAATAAACGGCAGTAAATAACTGTTATTTTTGCCTAAAAAAACTATAAGGCACAAAAAATTGTTATTTTTGTCGGAAAAAATAAAAATTAAGAGATAAAAGTTAATATGTGACACTTTCGACAAAAACCATATTCGGTACGGTCCCTGGATTCAAATATTGAATCAACAAATTATTATTCCATTTCGTATTGATTGAATTTCTTTTCAGATACTTTCTCTCTCTATTTCACACTAAAATCTCTCGTATTTCTTACTGTAAAAGAAGTTTCACTTCTGTCACGTGTACGTGAGTTTTTTTTCTTTTTTACTGTTTTTGCAGTTTTCTTTATTAAAATTATTAGGTGTGTTTCCGTACTCGATTGTAGTAACTTGCAAGCTGCTAGAACGTGTTTCCGTACTTTTTCTAGCTCAAAAGAGAGAAGAAGAACAAGCACAAAATCGCTCTCTCGAGCTCGAAACTAGCTCGAAGTTTGCTGGAAGAATATCTTCCAGCATTATAAGAACAAGCATGAAGAAGAAGAAGAAGCAAACTTCAAATTGACATTTTTAATGTGTTTTATGTTTATATTGAGCGGTTGAAAATATATTTACAAATAGTAAAACTCAATTCATAACAATTAATACATTTTGAAATGAAAATATGTAATGAATAGACAAATCTTAATTTGCATTGTTTATGTTTGATATGCAATCAGCTGTTTTTGTGCTTGTTTTGTTGTTTCCGTACTTTTGACAATTCTTTCAAATTTCGTTTTACTCTCTCAGCTTGAACTCTACTCGACTTTTACTCGACATTGTGTACGGAAACACACCTATTGTAAACAATGCACACATTTAATTATATTATACGGGAGAGTCCTAAAATTACAGCTCATCTCATGAAATATGTCTCATGCAATCAAATATTGTAAGAGTGGATGGAATTACTATTATTTTTTTTTTTATATGTATCTAATATGATAACTGACATCAGTGTTACTAGATATTGCCAACAGCTAATACAGAAATTAACAAAACCACATTTTCTTGACTAATTTTGTTCGCCACTCTGGAGAAATAGTTAGTTGTCATTTCTACTATGTCAATAGTCAATGTTAGAAAAATTGTTTCTAATTATTTCGTCGTGTAAATAACTTATAGCGATTGTCACAAATTTTACTGCAACGCTGATAGTGGATTGTATTCAACTGTTGCTGTCAATTTTGTTGTTGTACGTGGCCAGCAACTTTTTCTGTTGATTAGTATTTTTGTGTCTTTCTCGCTGTGTGTTTCATGATATTGGCTAAATCAAAATAATTACTATATTTCCAAGTTATACTGTGTGTTTAAAATTTTTTTAATTAACAAAGGAAAACAAAAGAAAAAACAAATCAACTGCGAAAAAGTGATAAATTTTCACAAAAGTCGTAACCAAAACGAACGAAATGAAATTGTGTTTCATTGCTTGGGGTGCAATCATTGCACTCTTGGCCATATCTACCGTGCCGCTAGTTGCTGGAGAGGAAGATGTTCCCGAGGCAGCTGGACAAAATGTAGGTTCTTTTTAACATTTCAATGGGTTTTTGTATTGTGGTCTTATATAACAAACGCTGCTAATAATTATGCATTAATTAATACTGTGGCTGAGGAATAAAAACATTTAAAAAGCGCTGGTGACACCAATTAAACAATATTCACAGCCCACCGTAACTGCTCTAACAAAACAGATATGTTTACCTAAAAAATACATCATTGAGCTTATAATAAATAACAAGCAAGCATGGAACGCTTATCAACTAAGTCAATTAGCAGCTTGTTTTTTTATCAGCAGCCAAGATTTGCAGTATTTGACCGATTATTTCGTTGTTATTTTAATTTAGCAAAATGCGCCGTATTTGGATAGTCTTTTTAAAGTAGCTTCGTTTGCATTTGAAAAATCGTCATTTCGTAATTTAAATAAGGCAGAAAATTTGCTCTTGAATAATTAAAACATAACAATATTATCTATTTCGCTAATTGTTGCATACTAGCTAAAATAAATGATTCATTTCATAATAAAAAAAATTGCATTTTTAATTATATCGAGCATTGCATTAAAATTTGCGAATATTTAGGAAACATTGCAATTGAAGATTCTATTTACCTTTTATTTATAAAAAACTGCTACTTTCATAGAAATTGCCATTAAACTGTTTTAAAACTTTAAATTATAACCATCAGATTAAAGCGGAATATTTAAATTTGTTCATTAAATAATAAATAGATAATATAATTTAATTCAGTCTATTTTGACTGTAATTTTATCTGCGCATTTTTTTACGCTAACACATACAGAATTTGTATCTTATTAATATAATCGTCAAAAACATTTGGTTGTATGATCATAACCATTTGTATTAATAAACCTTTATCTTTATAACCTTGACTTAATTTAAATTAAAGCTTTGTTCAACAAAATTATGTTGTGTTCGTTGAACTTTGAGAAAGAGCGCAACTTCTTGGAAATTATTTTTAAAACGCTGTTGCGGTAAAAAATTTCAAACAAATTGTTTATTCATCTAATTTGCATATTAAAAAAAAAGAAAACTGTTAAGATAGTAAATCATATCTACGTTTTTGTATCTACGGTAGTGTTTAGAAGTTTTTTAGTTTTAGACATTAGCATAGCATATGTATGAATTTACAAATCTTGCATAATAACCAACTTTCATCAAAAATAATATTATTTTTCGCTGCCATTTAAAAAAAATTATTTTTTAGTGCTTTAAAACAAAAAGGAGAGTTATTGTTGGACTGTATATTACCTTGGACATTGATAAATTTGTTTTCGAAAATAATCTGTGTCGATATAATCGTTGTGTCAGAAACTTGGTTTCACAGGGATGTAAACGACTCCCTACTGAACAGTAAAAATTTTAATCATTATCGACATGACAGAGTTAATAAAAAAAGTCAAGTTTCCTAGATTTATTTCTTGTCTTTGATTTGTCATTAGTACTGCTGTTTGACCAATAATCATTTCTATCCGACCAAGATCTCATTGTGGTCACCTCTCTACTGCTTTCACTGATATAACTTTTTCTTTTCGCAACCTCAAATCTACCGATTATGCATCACTATTTTTGACTTGTTCTTAGTAAACTAGATGAATTGTAGGTTCTTTAACTCGGTTAATGAAAAACTAAATTTCTTTATTATCAAAATAACTGAACTTTTCAAAAATCACGTTCCTCTTTGTACTCGACGAGCCAACAATGCATCTTGTCCCTGGTTCACGAATTCTGTCAAACTTCTTGTCTTGAAAAAGAAGAGTAAAGCCTGCAACAGGTGGAAGCGCAATCCATCTATATCGAACTGGGAGGTATTCAAACTTGCTGGAATGGAGCTACGGCAACAGTTAGATCGTCCAAAAAAACGGTTCTATTTGTCTAAGCTAAGTCCCTCATTACCATCCAAACAGCAACAGGTGGAAGCGCAATCCATCTATATCGAACTGGGAGGTATTCAAACTTGCTGGAATGGAGCTACGGCAACAGTTAGATCGTCCAAAAAAACGGTTCTATTTGTCTAAGCTAAGTCCCTCATTACCATCCAAACAGCAAAGTTAATGTCTTCTTACCGTTAAGATACTCTCTGTTAATTAAAAGTTAAGTTTTAAAGTATTTAAACTGCTTGCATTCAGCTTAACAAGTAAGTAAATAAACCAAGAAGCATTGAAAACTTTTTAAAATTTATATCTAATGTGTCTTACTTGCATTAACGGATTTTGATTTTGATTAAAATTATGTGATTAAGTAAATGTCGAAAGATAAATGCCAACCTTTAAATTTTTTCTAAGAACAGCTTAAGAAAAGACAGCAAATATTATCTTTCGTGAATTTCGAAGAACTCAAATGTTGGTGTTTGCGAATAGATTATTTTTGTGGCCTTGAAAATTTATTTTTATTTACTTTTAGTATCTTAAATTCTAGATTTCAATGTTGTCCAACCATACGCCTGAAGTGGGTAGAGCTCAAGCAGCGGCTTTGTGCATGTAAACAAAAAGTGAAATCATGATTTGCTATTTAATTCAGATTTAGCTAGCTAGGTAGTTTAAATGATTTTTCAATACATGAAATTTGAAAGAACTGTCTTAAATAAAATGCCAAAACATTAAACAAATTGTTCGTCATCCTTCGGAAAGAATAAAAAAGACAATTGATTTCATTTCATTAAACTGGAGTTTGAAAGCATATTTCGATTTAAATTTCAAAAGAAATTACATAAGAATTTAACTGTTTTTAACTCTTTAAGAAAATTAAAATCGAAATTAATAATATAATTGAAAGAAAAATAAAATAAAAAATGCCAAGACGTTCTAAGTAACATAGCAAAGATTCTCTCCCATTATGATTTCATCTCAGGTTATTCTTTTTTTGTAAGAGAGTTTTATGATTGAAATGACTAACAATGTGGTCAATGTTTTCTGAATACCACTCTTACAACAATTAAAAATATAAAAAAAATTTCAAAATTGTCATAAAAGTCTCCAACGTCATTTAATTTTATGAACATCAGCCATTAAGAAGAGTTAAAGGACTGAACTTAGACTGAGTGTTAAACATTTTATGCATCACTTATCCATCTGTAGAGTTGTCTATGCTTTCTATACATTGTTTTTTATAAAAACATACAAGTACTTTCAATCAAACCACACGGTTTTTCTGATTGCACTTAATTTTGCTTCATGTTAATTTTAGCGTGAAGTTGTAGAAAAATAAGAAAATTTGAATAATTCAATATCAAAGTATCTATTATTGCAGTCAAAGTCCGTATTGGTTTAAAAAAAAATCAAAACAAATATAAGACAATAACAAAAAAAAAAGCTATGAACAAAACAAACACAACACACAATGAATGGCTCAACCTGTTCCGAACTAAACGTATTCGCATTGAGGTTATAATGAAAAAAGTTGAAACCGCAGAGTTGATGAAGTGATTGCATTAATTTTAATTTTGACTAAGCCAAAATGTGTTGCCTTGGTGACTGTTGTTTTATTAACTTTTTTGTTAGCTCATCATGTCACGATATTTTTCAGTGGAAATGTTGAACATTTCAAAATATTGACATGCGCTCAATATTGCGAAACTTATGCGACAACAAGCAACTTTTAGCTGTTATTATAAATAACGTTATATTGTGAACTTTTTTGTCTAGATTTATGATTTACTAATAATTATTTTTACATAGTTGCTTAGCTGTTTAAATTTTTGTGAGTTGCCTTTAAATTATTATTATACGTTTATTTTGTGCACATGAGCATCAACTATTCACCGAACTATTCATCAATATTCATCTATTGTCATCAAGCAAAGCAACATCAACTGCATCTTAATTTGTCACTTTGTTTCTAATGAGTGAGTGACTTGTACGATAGTTTGTTTCAAATGCTTGCAAATATCTCACAAATATTTCCTGTATTGCTTGTTTATATTTCTAGTAATTGTTATGCATTGAAATAAGCTAAATGTTTGTCATTAATTAAATTTGAACGTTGGTAAAATTAAACTCCATTTACGTACAATTATTTCATCGGCTTTGCTCTGTACGCCAAAATTCAAAATCAATTTTGTTTTGGAACAATGTGTAACTAACTCTAGCAGGTATTTTAATTAAATTGGCAACATGTTCAAAACAATGCATTGTTCGGTTGTACGGCTTTAGTGAAAATGCATGTCTCAAATGCTTTGAATTGGTATAGAAATACATATCGTGTTAATTAAGTTCTTTATATTCATTTAAATAAATGTATAAATTAAAGCTCATTAAATAACCCGGACTCTAAAAGGTACAAAGAAAGGTAATCACAAACAATTGTTTCAACTATACTGCCGTCCTAAGAAAGAAAGTCACAAACGTCAAAATTCCAAAATTGAGATAAGGGTAGATTCGGAAGCTTGAATGAGTTTCTGATTTTTGTGCTAAGCTAAAAAGGCCCGTTTCCAACCGAAAATGCATTAAAAACGTGAAGTAAAATAGTTCAAAAATATTTAAATATGAGGTGCGCAAGAAAAAAAACGTAAAAGCTGAATATCTCAAAACTACTAAAATGGAGATATGACTTTCTTTCTTAGGACGACAGTATAAGCAAAGCAATAAGTTGCACCAGTATATCTGAGGAATATTTTAGCATAAAAAAGCTTCCTTTTTTGGTTTAAATTAAGCTTTTATACGAAAAGCGGGTTTTTTGATTTATGGAGGAGATAGGGCTTCGAGGGTAAACTGTTCTAAAAAATTATTTGCCAAGTATTTGCTAATGTTGTTCCTCCATTGACATAAAGTCGATAAAGTTAATGAGAAAAAGTTTTTCTAACAAAAACTTCATCAACATGTGCATAACCTTGAGCCTTGAATTTCTCCGAAAAATGCTGAAATTATATGTCCCTAGGATCATTCTTGTATGGTTAAAAAAAATGTAAAAAATTAGAGGAACTCATTAAAATGATTTCTGCATACTTTTTTTAAATTGGAGAAAATGTGCTTTTTTTTAAAATAACAATAACAATAAAATAAATAACATTTTGGTGGTCAATAAGAGTTACAATGAAACAAAATTTTAACAAATTTTATATGTCAAAATGTTGGTATGAGTAAGAAATTTAACATTTTTGCAGATGTGGGTATGTGTTCTGTGAAAAATAAAAAGTTAGAAGCAAAAAACATGTTTTTTTTATCAAAAAGTTTTTTTACAAGAGTTCCTCTAACTTTTGAGACTCCGACTGGCGGAATATAAATTTCGATCCGGCCTAATGCACAGTGTTATTATTATTATTAGTTTATTGCTCAGTTCTTGCTTTCAAGTTGTTGTCTCGGCTTTCAAACTTTCAAACTAATTGAATTTGAAACAAAAAAATTATGAATTTTAAGTCTATTTCGTTTAGTCTATTTAGTCGGTTAGAATATTTTCTTCTTAATCTCTTAGCTGGAGATGTCTTGATTATAGATTTATCAACGAAGAATGGGAAGAAGTCAGATTTAAAAAAAAAAATATTCTTAAATTTCTAAAATGTATGCGTGAAAGTTGTTACACACGCTATTGACCTTTTTCAAAAATAAATTAAGTTCTTTCGCTTTCTACTTCTACTTGTCGAATGTCAGTGATGTCTCTCATATATATGTATACTTTGTGGAATATCTTAATAATGAGGGAGGATTTTTGTGAAAAATTGTCCATTAACAGTGTTATGAAAGGTTTCATCATGCTTTTGACTCCTATAGATTCTCTTCTGATATAAAAAACATCTTGTGGTGGTTTCCTCGAAAAATTTAAGGGAATCCTTTGATTATAATCAACCTAATTCTATGAGGAATGTCTGTATTCTCTATGCAAATTTAGCTACTTGGTCAAGTCTCTGTCTTGGATCAAAGATTAAATGACACATAAGCGTGTACACCAGCGTTTACACCAAAGTGTGAAAAAAACAGTCGAGCTAAAATTAAAGCAATTCCAAGGTTTCTGAAACGGCACAAGATCTGAAAAATCGATATTCAAATTAGTCATACCGAAATCGGAAGACAGTTTTATTAAATGTAGAAATAATCTTTAAAACGAGGAAAAGAGGAATTCTAAGGAATTTTTAAATAGTGGCAACACTTAAAATAATAAATTAAAAATAAAATAAAATAAAATTACAATTTTTTGTTCCAAACTTTGCATGTATAAAAACTTTGCATAATATTTGCTTTTACGTTTTTAAAAACACAAAAGAACTTAATTGAACTAGTGTATAATATAGAATAAAATGTGCGCATATGTTTTGTTAATTTTATTCCATTTTAAAGCACAAATTTATGAATTAATTTGCTTTGCAAATTTTGCTTTAACTCATGTTTTTGTTTATATAGAATAATTTAGTCTCATATAGCGCAAAATAAGACCCTAAACTTGCTTGACATCTTCACTAAAATATCATAACCAAGCCCAAATCTTATACTACAATATATTATTCCTAACAAAATGAATCATTTAAATTAACAAAAAAAAAATACTAGCTGACAATGAATTGACTGTCGCACTGTGATGTTAACTCACAAAGCTAGATCGCGAATTTTAAAATAAATTTATTTTTTGTTTACGTTTCAAAGTCTATAAACATTTGTGAGTGTGTGTTTTGCGTATTTAAAAAAAAAAAAAACAAAAAAGCATAGAGGAAGCAGCAAAAAAGTAAAAGGCAAAAACTATTGACACCGCTTATTGTTATGTTTAAATTTTTGTGTTAATGTTAGTAAAAATATATCTGGTCATTGAAACTTAAACTATGTTTATTGCTTTAATAGATGAGGTTCAAAGTTATTTAAGCCACTTATGCTTTGCCTTTGTACCTACACAGTTCATCGTAATTTGCTTTCAAAAACATAAAACTCAGCTTTTAATCATAATTTCCGGGGAATAATGTTGGAATTTGACATAACATATCCCATCACTTCATAACGATGCTTCATATCATAAACCATTATTTTAAAATGAATTTGTTTCTTAGTTAAAATTTAATTTATGATCTAAACTTGTTAAAACCAATATATTAAGACTAATATTAGCATCTACTATAGCTGTCACATAAAATATGGCACATATGCTACTACTGCTAGTCCTAGTTAAACAAACATTTGCGCAAATACACACAAATAAACGTACAGACACTTGATAACGCATCTGTACCGCTTCAATTAACGTCAATTGACCACTAGCGGTAGCTAAAATCAATATTTATGCTATGAAATAACTAAACAAATTTAATAAGCAAACATACTTAGTATATAATTATTAGTACATACATACATACATACAATACATAAATATATTGTTGCATATATTTGTTTATGTAATCGTAATTATGTTTTTATGTGTACACATACTCATTTCAACATATTACTGTCTTGGGGCTAATTTTAAGATTGCATTTTCAAAACTGGTTAACAAAATTTGGCTCTTATTAAATCCGATTAAGGCAATTTTAATGTAAACATGTATTAAAGATTTTTATTTTTTATTACAAAGTTAAGTGAAGATGCGAAGATGTTGCATTCCATTAACCCAATTTTGAACAATTTTTGCTATGGAGAAATAAAAGTCATAAACTTATTTGTGTTTATGAACAGTGTCTGCTAAAAATTTTTAACCGATATTCATTTTGTAGAACACACAAATTAAATTCTAAAATGTATGTCTTAAAATTATGAAATTTTTTAACTTACGTTGTATTTAGTTTGCAAGAATAGGAAATGTAGGATATCTACAATGTATTCACAATGTCAACGAATTGCACATGTATTATTCTTGTATCATGCAACGGCATATACTAGACATAGTGAATACCCCTAATGAAATACTTGAAAAGAAAGTATTATTTTTTGTCATTACTGATATTTTGTATTTTTCCTTGGGATTTCTTTTTTATGAGAGAACTACGAAAAAACAATACCACAATATCGTTTGTGCAAGAAACGATAAACAATATAACTTTTCTTTCAAATAAAATATTACAGTAGAATCTCGATTATCCGAATATCGATTATATCGAATATCCGATTATCTAGTCTCATTCTTCACAGCTCTAATTGCCAATTTAGAAATTATTTGAAATTTTTCCAATCAAAATTTGAACTTAATTTTAACTTAATACATAATAGGTATTATGTTATTCATTATCTTAATAACTCGTCTTTTTTTCATATCGCATTGTTTAAATGACGTATGTGAAACCCTTTCTACAATAAAAAGTTATTAAAAGTTTATTATTGTTTGATTTGACTTTGAAATCGACTATCCGGATTTTCGATTATTTCGGGATTCTACAGTACTACTCGTTTCTATAACGAACAAAACTGTTCGTTTCGAGATACTTAAAGAAGCTCTAAACTTAAAAAATTATTGATATGTCTGTAGGCTTTTTTGGTCAAGTGGTTTTTTTGAAAAATTTTTTTAGTTATTAAAACATAATTTTTCAATTTTTCCCGACGTTTCGGAAGAATTTCCTTCCTTCTCAAAAATTATTTTGTGATGTCATTCCTTCGCCGATATCAAGAACAAAAGAAAACTATCCCTTTTTGTTGGGCAGCATATCACGGATTTGGAAAATAAAAAACCAAAATCACGTTTAAATGCACATTGAGCATATTGAGTTTTTATAATTTTTTTTTTTTTTAAATGATTGGTTTTTGAAGGTACTAAATTCTGCCAATTTTGTAGAACTTAAACAAACCAAAATACTTGATCTCAATCCTTGAAAAAAAGTTATCCCTTTAGTAATAAGCGATCATCAGTAGTGTCAGTACGAAAATACCAGTTTTTTCGAAAGGTACATTTTTGGATTTGGTATCTTTCCATTTTATATTTCCAAGAGTCCATTATTTTCTTAAGGCTATGGCGTCCATTATTTTCTATGAAAGTGTAGCATCAGAGCACGTGTGCTCTAAATTTAAACTCATTAAAGAACATTTTCGAAATAAGCTAAGCGTTATACTAACTTAAAAAAGGTTTTAAACTTTAAGCTGATATGGCACTTTTTAAGCTTTTTAGTAATAGTTTTAAAAAAAAAACGTTTTGACTAAAAAAGTAAATTTTTTCATTTAAAAAAATACACTTTGAAAATCCCTTATATCATCACTGTGGATAATATGTAGAAATTTTTAAATATATAAAATGAAAAAATAACTTTTAAGTTTTAAAATTAAAATAAAAACTTAATAAAAACATTTTTTAATAAATTTATTTGTTCGTCCTTTATGTTTATCCGATTGCGATTCAACTTTCAAATTACATATCTATAAGTAACACATCAATTAAACTCAGTAAGAACTTACTATTTAGTCGTGTTTTTCCACTGGAAAATTTGAACAATCATTGGAAAGGGGGAGTGACACCGCCCATACAATTTAAATTTTCGATACAGAATAGATTTGGAACTAAATGTGGCATAACAATGGAAGTCAGTGTGAAGTTTATAATTCGCCAGGTCAACTATTAAAAAGACATGGAAATTTGAAAATGGGGCGTGGTTCTGTCCATACAAATCAAATTTTCGATCCAGCATAGCTATATAGCTAGGAAGTGAAGTCACAGAACATTTCAACTCATAATAGAGTTACTATTTTGTGATGTCGTGGTGACCGTGGCATTTGAACTGTTGGGTATTTAAATACCCCATTTTCATTAGACCATGTGGGACTGCCGGGTGTACATCTAAAGCTATTTATGACAAGTGTGGTTTTCCGTTTTTCACATTTCCGGATTTTTTTGGAAAAAAACGGATTTTAAATCTAAAATAAAACCTTAAAAAACTTAATTTTTACCCAATTATTTTAAACTTAATTTAACCCATTCTTTGTCTTTTATAAAGAAAAAATATTTCTGCAATATTTCTCATCTAGCCCGCAGTAGAATTTTTGACGTGTCGACACTTTCTTGGGTATTTAAATAGTGGACCAAAGTGAATTGGCCGATTAGGTTTTGATTAATCTTGACCGCCGATTTATTTCTTGGTGCTTCGCGGATTTTATGACATTATTGATGGGACTTATATACAATTTTTGTAAAAAATGCAGCAGTTTCTAGTGAGAGGATTATGAAACAATACTCAAAGATATTGAATTTCAAAATTTTGTAAATTTTTAATGTATTTTAATTAAAAAAAAATTTTTTGCAATTTAAAAACTTTGCCGATTTGCTGGAGATTTTTTGTAGGCCTAAGGCCATTTATTTTTTTTTTAAGTGACATTGGATTTTTGGTTTCTTTTTTTTTTTTGATCTACAAAATTATATGCTTTGAATTTTACTCTCAAATTAAAACCTATTTTTAAATTTTGATTTCTGCGTGCCATAATTTTGTTGAAAATCAAAAATTTTTAAAATAAAGCTTGTTGTCAATTCCCTAAGGGTTCCTTTCCGTACGTCTTAAGTGTACAATACCTAGTGTACTCTTACAAGGATGTTTTTTTTTATTTTCCCAGATTTTCCAAGCCTTAGCCTATTATAGTCCATCCGCTGGTTGATGTATCGACCACTAACATTAAAATTAATTTTTGGAAAAAATATTAAAAATGTTTTCAAATTCTTTCGGCATGGATTTGGTTAAATGGAAATTCAGAAAAAAATAGAAATTTCCAAATTTTCTATATTACCTGACAGACAATATTTTTTAGTATATTTTCCAAAAATTGATTTTAAACTTTGTGGTCGAAAAATCGACCAACGGACTAAAATGGGTTAAATATGCAGCTCACAAATTTTTTGGCTAAACTAAAGTACTCAATTTAGTTTTGTAACCTCATTTTCACTTCAGGTTAAAGAAAAGTTATTTAGATTAAAATATATGAAAATGCCATGTTTTTATGTTTCAACGAAATATATGAAATAAATTTTATTTTTGCACATAATTTGCACCGCACCGCGCACCGCATTTACAAATCAAACCTTAGTGCTTAATATATGTTTGTGTCTTATTTATATGTATTTGTATCTGTAGCGGCATACCAACAAATATAATACTAATTTATGGGACAACTTGTTAATTGGAAGATAACTTATATGAGCTGGGCAGACTAATTTCATTCCATACTTATAAACACACACACACACACACACACACATGGCATTAATTTCAACACACATATTTATTGGTGATTATTTTGCTTGCTTTCGTACCTTATTGCTCTCTAGCCCCAAAATATATACAAACATACGCGTAAAACATACATACATATGCATTAAAAGCTTTGGCAACTAAGTTAATGATTTTTTTAATTAAATTGTAACTTTCAAACTGTCTTCCATCATCTACTCTCCACACACACACACACATATATATACAAACATACATACACACAAACGTATTACCACACATCTACATATCTCTAGGGCGAAACACAAAATTTGCAACCAGTCTCGGAGCCACCTATTAAACTCGTGCACGTGCTTAATCCAGGTGAACGTGAATATCTTTCGCCAAATCTAATCGGAGTACAGAACATAGCAATGACCTATCTGCCACTAACAATGAACTTTATCAACATAATCGATGCATACCGTGAGATTGTCGATGGTGTTCGCTATGAAATTATACTGAATGCCATCGATACAAAAGCAAATAATACTGATATAATTTGTCGGCTGGTTATACTCGAAAAGCCATGGCTACGCACCGACTGGGGCGACAAGGTGCGTGAACTAAGGCATTCAAATTGCACCAGCGAGGAAGAGAATTTCACAGATCCGATGGCAAAGAGTCGTGTGCTGAATGATAAGTACATGAGTAATGCTTTATTTAATGGCGGAACTCGAAATGAGTTAACTAGCGATGAGATGGACAAATTGTCGGCACAAATTATGCCACACAACGATGGTCCAAAGAAATATACTCCGACAACTAGAAGCAGCAGCACTTCCACCACTACCACAGAAAGCATTGTGCGCGCAGTTAATGCTGGAACACCGGCGCCTACTGCTGTTGCTGCTGCTGCTAATGACGATGATGATGATGATGAGGAGGTCAACAGCGATTTTAAAGAGCTCAGCGACGATGAGAAAAAATGGCTCGATGATATTCTTTCAGTGGGTGCGCTTAATTTTGAAAAGTCCGTGCATACAAACAACAAAAACGATGAAAATGAATCGCCAGAAATAATTGACAGAACTGAACAGCCAGAATATTTGCAACAACAGGAAACCTTAGCGGAGCATCAAAAACGTAGTGAACTGGAAATGGAACAGGTAATGAATGAAACAAAGCCCCAACCCTGCACAACCTGCATAACTAATGAAGAAAGGCAAGCTTTTGCTCTGTCAAGTATGGTTGGGTGGTTGTCCCCATCAACGACTTAATTAATTCAAGTGCGATGCTGAATAGTTAAATATAATTATTTTTTTAATTTTACCCCTCAAATACTTAACATATTTTTCCGCTTCTTAGCCAACTCATTGTTTTATATACTTATATTAATGCCTATACAATGTATTTTATAATATGTCGGAAACATTTTACAAAATTGCTTCCGTTTACAAAATGGCGCATTGATTGTTGGCTGAATACAACATTTTAACATTTTAATGAAGAATTTAATTTCGCTTGAATGGTTGAGTGCGTTGTTTTTCGCACAGCTATACATTTACAATAGTTTACACTGGCATACAAAAACAAAATATACCCAAAAACCACACACACGCACATATAGCCATACGCATAGAGGCGCATCCGCCGGTGCCATGCATTTATGCACTATGTTGAGCAAGGATAGGAGATACCACCAGCCGCTCTACTATACCAGCGGAGGCGCTTATTTTAGTTTGCAACACATAAAGTGTGTGGTTGTGGTTTGATTGTCTTCTGTTCTCTGTGTTTTATAGTGTTTTAGTTGTACCAGTTTAAGTCCTTGATATTATTGTGTTTGTTGTTTTTGCTGTTAAATATTAAACTTTCGTGCCATTTCAGTTTGAGCGCAGCAACACTGTGTTGTACATTTCACCCACATATGTTTTATTATCTTACTATGTTTTATGTCCGTATTTGTTTTTGTGTGTGTGAGTATTACATTTAATTTCTAGATTTGCACATTTTAAATATTTATTACCTGTTTAATTAAGTATGTATTTAATTTCAACAGACCATAAACTTACTTCAATTTCAAAGCCATAAACCGTTATTAGTGATCAAAGACTTCAAGTAAATTTTAAAAGCGAACACTATTGCATGAGAACTATTTTACAAATAATTGTTACAAATAATTGTAGATGACATGAACATTTGATAGCTGTCAAATTTCCAAACACCAGGGCTGCACTTTCCGAAAACTGAAACCGATAATCCTGTACTTTCAATATATCTTTAACTATGAGAATATAGCTTGTACCAAAACGTTTCCCTCGAATAGGGATTTTTACCGGTTGATATGAACATTTGACAACTGCCAAATGCCAGGGCTGCATTTTCCGAAACCCGAAATCGATAACCATGTACTTTCAATAAATCTTTAACTATGAGGATGTACCTAAAACTAAAACGAGTCCCTCGAATAGGAATTTTTATCGGAAAACGGATAAGTAAAAGAATTGCAAAGACTCTAGACATCGTTTTAATTACATCTCAAACAACAACACTACCTATAAATTGCACGTTTTGAAACATAGCATTAAACAAATGTTTTATCTAAACGGTACGCATTGTCCAAATAATTATGTGCTTTTGTGTAAGAAGCCTATTCAACCCAAAACAAACAAAAAAAAAAACAAAACAATTTTCAAAAACCCATCTAGTTCCATAAATACCCACTTATCGATTTTAATCCCCTAAAGTACGACTCAGAATTAAAAAAAGGTTTAAGGAATAAAAGTTATAGTTCCAGATATTATCAAGTAGAATCTGTATGCCATATAATCACCGGATTTTGTCCAAGATATCTATAAAACCCAAAAACTTCCAATGATCCAACTTACTTCATATACGAGTATATTTTTATACCCTAAACCTGAAAGGTGAGGGTATATTAACTTTGTGCAAACGTTTGTAACGCATAGAACGAAGCGAGTCCGGTATAGAAAAGTATATATATTCTTGATCAGCGTCACCTCGTGAGTCGAGCTATTCATGTCCGTCCGTCCGTCCGTCCGTCTGTGTGTTGTCCGTTTACACAGGATAAGAACAAGGAGTAGAGATTATTGAATGAAACTTGATACACATGGTCACATGCACCCAAGGATCTGCACTATTGAATATTTTTGGAATCCGCCCCCGGACACGCCTACCTCCCATACAACGCAAAAATTTAAAACTGCATAACTCAGCTCATAATTAACCTACAACAATAAAATTTGGTATGTATGTGTTTTGTATCAACACAAAGATGTCTTCGAAAAATGGACGTCATCCACTCACGGACACGCCCACCTCTCATACAACCCTAAAATTGAAAACGCAATAAAAAAGCCTTTGTTTAACCTACAGAGCTAAAATTAGGCACATATATTTTTTATAACAAAACAGAGATGGTTTTGAAAAATGGACATCATCCGCCCACGGACATGCCTACCTCCCATACAACGCGAAAATTGAAAACTGCATAACTCAGCTCATAACTAGCCTACAACAATAAAATTTGATATGTATGTGTTTTATACAAACACAAAGATGTCTTCGAAAAATGGACGTCATCCGTTCACAGACACGCCCACCTCCCATACAACCCAAAAATTGAAAACGCAATAAATAACCCTCTGTTTAACCTACAGAGCTAAAATTTGGCACGTATGTTTTTTATGACAAGACAAAGATGGTTTTGAAAAATGGACGTCAGCCGCATACGGACACGCCTACCTCCCATGCAACCCAAAAAGTTTAAAACTCAATAAATATGGTGACGTTTGTCATAGAGAGATAAAATTTGGTATGTATGTATTTTATACCAAAACTAAGGTGAGTTCAAAAATTGGGAGTAATCCGTCCATGAACACGGCCACCTCCCATAGCGAAAGCACAATAAAGGCATTAACCCATTTTAGTCAGCTGGTCGATTTTTCGACCACTAACGTTAAAATTAATTCATGGAAAAAATATTAAAAAATATTACATGTTCATGTAATATGGAAAATTTGGAAATTTATATTTATTTTCTGAATTTCCATTTAACCAAATTAAGTCTTTGCAGAAAGAATTTGAAAATATTTTTAATATTTTTTTCAGAAATTAGTTTTTAAGTCAGTGGTCGGGAAATCTACCAGCGGATTAAAATGGGTTAACTGTGAGCTACAGGAATAAAAACTTGGTATGTGTAAATTTTTCATCACCATTTAAATGCAATAAAAATATAGGCTTCATCCGCCCACGAGGACGCCCATTTACAATAAAAATTTTTTTGTTTTTGAAAAGTGGGTTTAGGGTATTTCATAGTCGGCCTAGACCGACTTTAGACTGTCTTTGCTTGTTTAATTAAAAGTTTATATCTGAATTTTTCACATACTTCAATAAATTAATGTAAACAAATATTGAAAACTTAAAAATTTAATAGAATTGAACGTCAATCCTTAGGTCGACTTTACGACTTTAGATATGGGTCTGACAACAATTATGCTAATGAGTAGTTTCTACAAAAATTATAATTTCAAAAGATTGTTTTCTCTTCTCCATGATCATTTATTTTTTAGAATGGTAATTATACCCTAAACCCCAACAAGTCAGGGTATATTAACTTTGTGCAATCGTTTGTAGCGCCTAGAAATAAACAAGTCCGGTATAAAAAATTATATATAGTTATTCTTCGACGTCATCTCGTGAGTCTATTTATCCATGTCCATCCGTCCGTCTGTGTGTTGTCCATAAACACAGCATAAGAAGATGGTGTGGAGAAAATTGCATGAAACTTGGTGCACGTCTACACATAGGGACAAGGAATATTTTTTGAGATATCAGCAATAAAAATATTGCCAGTTTATACTAATGGGGACACTATAACCCCTAAAATTTTAATTTCAAATTAAAAAAGCCTCTTAGGTCCCATAGCTCTTAACCCAGACCAGCCACTCTATAAGTTTGAACGTCAATTTTAGTTTGAAAACTATGTAGATTACGAAATTAATATCAAAACTACATAACTACTTACAAGTGATCATTGGCAATGTCAAAAGTGTTCATTAAAAAATGTACAGAATAAAAATTTTAAAATTGTCATAATATCCACTTAAATGAAATTTTGATTGAAAAGTTCTTTAATAGGTTTCTGCCTTGTTTCTTCTTGGTTAAAAAGGTTTTTAGTAACATTGGCCCAACTGTCTAAAACGCCATTTATTACATGATGTACAAGTTTGCAATATTTGCCAAAAATGTTTCCCGTAGTTTAAACCCTTAAGTTGGTTCTCAGACTTGCAGAAAAGCAACCGCTTTCTTGCAAGTGTCTGCCGAAATTGTAGTCATCTATTAAGTCTCTTAGAACCCATAACTCTTAACCCAGACCAGCCAGACAAAAAGTTGGGAGGGCAATTTTGCTTTGGAAGTCATGCAAAATACGAAAATAGAATTAAATTTCCGTAGCATAATAAAAGTTGTCATTTTGACGCACTGTGTTACTGAAGCTTTATAAATCTTTAGTTTTGCTTTTACAATATTTACAAATAAGTAATTTTTTAAGTAAAAAATATCATTGTTTTCTTGACCTGTATTGAATGGAATTTCAACAATCTTGACTTTGAAATGCTATCAAGAAACAACACGTAAAGTTTACTGATACGTGTTCATTTTGCATTTATTCAATAAAGATTTTTTTTAAATAGTTCACCATAAAGTTGTTGAATAACCAAAAAGTCATTCAAGCTTGGCGGATTGCATTTTTCATACTCAGTAATAAAAAATATTTTTATCATTTTTAAATCAAGCCGTTTATAAATAAATTCGTAAACTTGGTGTTCTGAGTTAACTTAAACTTTTTGTAAAAAATATTAAATTTTTTCTTAAATTTTAAATTTAAAAAGTATTAAATTAAATTAATTGGCTTGTCCGATTGTTCGTAGTCATGTTGCGATCAGTTCAGAAGGCTCTTTCGGCAGCCTAAGGGCAAAACAGACTAACTAAAGAAATATATACAATCACAAAGTGCACTTAAGCGCTTTACCTTATGAGCAACCCAAATATTTTGCAATTTTAGCAAAATCAATTAATTCGGCTGTAATTAATGTAGCACGCCAGCAAGCTATATTGCTTAGCGACATTTTCAATTAACCAGCCAGCGATTAGACGATATCGAAATTGGTGTTTTCTTTAAAAATATAAAAATAATTTCGACTTAATATGTAAACTTTATGATAATACATATTGTTTTAAATATCTTACTTACATCTTAAATATCTTAAAAAATGCGATGCCTGCACAAAATTCCCGTACCTAAAACTATAACTATTTTATGATTATAATGATTCTTTAACTCTATCTGATTTCAGTTTGAGCCCATTCATGTGCGTTCAAAACGTTCCTATAATCGTCTTGTTGGCGCACCTTCAAATCTGGATACTAATGAAGCACATCCAATTCTAAAAAACTCTTTGTTAAAACTAGCTGCCGGTGAAGGACCCAATTATACGTAAGTGCCTTATATTGTTCTCAACTAATTCCCATGTAAATAATTTTCTTTTTCTTTTAGAATTGGCAAGATTTATTCTGCTAACAGACAAGTTGTATCAGGCACAATGACAACAATAGACGCTGATCTTATTGAAAATGAAAAAGAACATATTCGTTGCACCATAAGCATTTGGTCACAACTCTGGTTGCCAAATGGCGAAGAGGTAACTGTTAAATGCCCTGGCAAACAAACACTAAAAAAACGACTCGGTCGTTCGGTGGAGTATGCCGAGAAGAAGACGCATAAGAAACATGCTCATCATGGCTATGGAAAAACTGAACATTTATTCGATAAATTTCGAGTAAAATATAATAAACGTTATCAGAGCTCTATGGAGCATCAGATGCGTTTGCGTATCTTCAAACAAAATATTAAAACCATCGAGGAGTTAAATCGCAACGAAATGGGTGCGTTATAATTTGCATTTATTTTTTATAGTAAGTTTATAAAAGTTAATCTTTAACTATAGGCAGCGCAAAGTATGGCATCACTGAATTTGCTGACATGACAAGCACTGAGTATAAGCAGCGCACCGGTCTGTGGCAACGTTCGGAAGATAAACCAAGCAAGCATGCCATGGCAGAAATACCAGATATTGAATTGCCAAAAGAATTTGATTGGAGGGAGAAGGGCAAAATATCCGAGGTAATTAACTTTGTTTGTAGATTAAGTTGCGACCAAAAATAGCTTATTTTAAAATGAAAAATATATTATTTTCATTTTATTTATTTCAAATATTTTCAATTCATCTCTTCTTTTACTTAGGTTAAAGACCAAGGCAGCTGTGGTTCTTGCTGGGCTTTTAGCGTAACAGGCAATATTGAAGGCTTGCATGCTGTCAAAACTGGACAATTAGAGGAGTACTCTGAGCAAGAGCTACTCGATTGTGATACCATTGATTCGGCTTGTAATGGTGGTTTACCTGATAATGCCTATGAGTAAGTTTCAACAAATACATTATCTCTGTCTAATTTTATTGATAATTTGCTCTTCCAACTTGCTGTACTTTCAAACAGAGCTATACAAAAAATTGGTGGTCTGGAATTAGAATCAGAGTATCCCTACAAGGGAAGCAAAAACCAGTGCCACTTCGATAAGACCCTGTCGCATGTTCAAGTTAAAGGTGCCGTCGACCTGCCCAAAAACGAAACTGCTATGGCGCAGTGGTTAATTGCAAACGGACCAATTTCTATCGGTAAGCTTTTCTATTACTTTCAAAGCATTTAGCAGTTAAAGCAATTTTCTTATTAAAATAAATTTATTTCACTAGGTATCAATGCAAACGCCATGCAATTCTATCGTGGTGGCGTTTCACATCCTTGGCGTCCACTTTGCTCACACAGCAATTTGGATCATGGTGTGCTCATTGTTGGCTTTGGCGTCTCCGATTATCCAATGTTCAAGAAAACTTTGCCATATTGGATTGTGAAGAACTCTTGGGGCAAAAAGTGGGGCGAGCAGGGCTATTACCGTGTTTATCGTGGTGACAATACTTGCGGCATCAGCGAAATGGCCACATCTGCCGTTTTGGCTTAAAATTAAACAAATTAATTTCTTTCATAGCGTAGTCAAGAATGAAGAGAACAAAACCCAATTTGTTTGTCAATCTTTGTAAATGTCAATGACAGATAGTGTTACTAACTATAAACTTTTATTCAAAGAAAGCATGCATGATCATGAGCGAACATAAATCTTTTTTAAAACTGCATAAAATTCATATTCTTCCTAATCATATATTTTTTAGTTAAAAGTTTAAAGTGACGTAAACGTGTAACCAAACGAGCTCTTTATTAAATAAACTTAAAATTAAATTAAAAAAATTTAAATTGTAACATTTTTTACTGATGTTCGTATTCACTAAGCTTTATGAGCAGCAGACGCAGTTTTCTTGCCTCAAGACCAATGGTTAACGGCTCAGCGGGCACATCATCAGCCGCAGTGTAGATATTAGCTGGCGTCAACAAACCATAAACTAAAAAGGGTAAGAAAATCTTTAAAGCTTATAAATGTGCTGAAATTTAGTCCTACCCTCACAGGAACGCAGAAAATTGAGCACCTCTTGCATGGCTGGAAAGGGCAGTATGATATTCTGCTTCGCCATTCCTGTCAGCAGACCCAAAACACAGCGTTTCACATGCAACCATGTGTCAGCATATAGACGTGCGCCCGAACCGCCTTCTAGAGCGTGTGCAATGCGCGACAAACCAAACTCATAGTTGGACTTGGCGCAATATAGCGTACCCACTACCAAGTTAACAATGCAAAGATGATGGTATTGCTTGCCCAGATTGCCCTTTAATTCTTCGGCTTTCTCCACTTTACGCATGAGCTCTTCGGCCTCTTCATTCTGAAAAGTCATTATATAAGAGGCACAAAGATTGGCCAACACAGCAGCGGACACGCCCATTATCTGTGAAAACAAAAATGATCCTAAGTAATGGTTTATAATTCTTATTTTGTTCTGCATACATCTTCGCCATGCTGACGCACAATGGGCTCGTAAAAAGCTGCCGCTTCGGTATACTTATCGCCCTGCATGAAGAGCACATGACCGGCATTCAGACGCCAGATAGGATTCTCTGAGCAAAATTCAGCGCTTGAACGAAACTCGCGCTCAGCACCAATAAAATCATCATCGCGCCAGGAAAGCCAGGCACGTGACATGACAACGGGTAGATAGCTGTAAGAGCCAATTATAAATAACAAACATACACAAGACAGCAAAGCAACTCAAACTATTCCAAGGCGTTCTCATAGTCCTTCAGTGCATTTCTTAAGGCATTCTGATCCGTTGTGGTGCGCACCTCCTGCACTTTTGCAGCTAAACTGCGTAGCTTGCCAGCCAAACTAGAGGCCAAGGTACCTAGCTTCTTTTCAGCCGATTCAGCGGATGTTTGCGCCGTTATAAGCGCATCCAGCAACTCGTATAGATACTTCAAAAGATAGTCAAGGTAACAATTATTTTGAATTTTGTTTTATAAAGACTTACCTGCGACAAGTATTTATATGTTAGATCGGTGTTTTCTGCCAGTATATCAGCGGCTGTTTCATACATTTCGTGCTTGCAGCATAGCAGCAAAATATTGGCAAATGTCTCCTTGGGACATGCTGGCGGTCCTAGCTGTAGAAGAAACGCCAATTTGCGCAGACCAGCAACAGGGCCTTGCGGATCGGTCAACGCCATGTTATGCAAGGTAACCGGATCCAATTCGCTCTCAGCGCGTGGCGGTAAATCGAGTAGAGCCTCGCGCGCAGCTTCAACTGAAAGGATTCAGAATTTTAACTACTAAATAAGCATTGCCTGAAAGCTGCTGAAGAATGATTGTTATTTTTAGAGCCAATTGGCAGCCTTTGGTTACAAAAAGTACTCAAATATATAACATTCTTGGAAAAAAACATCTTATAACTTGATGGAAAACATTGCGAATTGCTTTTAAACAATTGCCTTAAAAACCAGTTTTTCTCCGGAAAAGGCTTTAAAACACGAGAAAAAGTACAGTTTGAAGGTAACTTACGGTTACGATATTAAATTATTAACCCATAGCTTAAATTGACGGTTAAAATAACACGCGTGTTATCAACTTTGAACGAAACAACCCGTATTTGTGTGTTTTGTTAACGTATCACCTACCATTTCCGTCCTGATACTCAATGGCCGCTTTCAGATTAAGAGCTTGCGTTATGCCAGACAAGGCCATGGTTATTGGGTTACCAACACTACGTGCGCTACCTTCAGTCTCAATTTGAGCACCTATACCGAGCTCTGGATGGTTACGTATGCCACGTTCAACAATTTCAGCTAAACAAAAAGAAGAGCAAAAGTTTACGCCTGAACTACTCCACCCCACCAACAACCTTACCTGTGTAATCGATTGCTTGTGTTCGCTGTTTCTTGCGAAAATGTGACAATGCCAAATTGTATGCTACCAACGGATTAAAACCACCCACTTGTAAAGCTGTATTGAAACGTTGGCCCGCCTCCTCAAAGTGATCAGCCTGATATAGCAGGCAACCTTCATCATTAAGTGTATTAGCGTTACCAACCGCACGCTGATTAAGTACACTCTGAGCACCGGCAAAATCTTCACTAGCATACAAAATGGCGCTCTGAAGTTGAAGACAACGCTCCTTGAGCTCCTCCTGATCGCCGATTTGCTTTAAAATGCGCAACGAGTCGGCAAAGATGCCAGCCTGAAATAGTGACTGAGCATAGTAGAACCTGTGTAAAAGTAAGAGCAAAAACAGAATATTTCTTTTTTTTTTTTATTTCCTACAAAATATTTTATGCACTGTGTACACACTTATATTTCGCTTCCTTGGGCACCAAGACACACAATTGCTCATAGCAGGTGGCAGCTTCTTCATACTTTTGTGCATGATAATAACAATAGCCGAGAGTAGCGAGACCTGCTCTGGTATTGGCCGCTTCTCCGAAATTCACAATGCACTCAATGACATCCTCATAACGTTTATCCTTGATCTGATTTAAAAAAATTTGTTGTTTTTATATTATAAAGTACAATTTTATATTTCTTACTAGATTATAGATGGTTCTGGTAACATGACCCTCTCGTAATATAATTCCTTGATGTAACATTTTATAAAAAATATTTTCAACATAAGTTGTTGCAATTTCTGTACTTCTTCATAGAATGCAATTCAATAAATTTGTGTGTTTTTACTTTGTTGTGACATTGGATTCATTGAGTCGCCAAGGCAACGCCCTTATCCTTTGGTTATAAGACCATCTGCTTATTTATTTAGTGAGGTAGAACCTCAGGAGCTGTGGAGAGTATTTTACACCATAATCATCTTTCTTGGTCTTTTCGTCAAAAACATAGAAATTACTTTTTGTTCTTTAATGGGTCTTCAGATGGCTTTAAGACATTATGACCCAACTAGCAATTGAAGTTATCTTGTGGTGGCCGGCGGTGGATAAGTCAACATACCTCATACCGTATTTGAAAAAAGTCAGCGGCTGGCAGCGCTATGCATAATGGGTTCACTGAAGTCAACTCCAACGAAAGCTCTTAAACTCTCGAACTCAAAATACCAGTCTCTCGAACTCAAAATACCAACACTCCTAGGACTAACCGACTGGTGCACATTTATCAAACAAGCCCAGCGGGCGCTCAACAAAATGATGACGGCTCAAATATGTGTGCAGGAGTAGGAGCGGCAGTGCCTTTACATTGATTTAGAAGACTTTTTAATTAACATCTTTGTTGACAGCCAAGCAGCAATCAAATCCATGTGCTCTGATACTGTCAAGTCCAAAAAATGTCCTAGCAAGCAAAGACACACTAGATGCATTGAGCACTTCAAAGAGAGTGTTCATCTAATAGTTTCCATTGCAGGAATTGCACAAAAACCTCAAAACTAGAGCCAAGCAAGCAGTGAGTCTAAGATGGACAGATACGGCAAAATGTAAAGTCTCGAATTATGTGGGATATATTATGGTTGAATAACAAGGTTTCTGCAAAACTGAATGTGCTCTCTTTCGCATATCCGAAAGTGTCAAAATCAACTGACTGTCGAAAAAAAGAACAACAACAACAACAGCTGAAACATTTCCGCTTTGACATTTGCGGCAGTCGCGCTCTCCGTGTTGCTACTACCTTATTCAGTGTACCCTGGGATATATCGCACACTAAATACAAAACAGTCACAACTCAAAATTTTTTTATATCGAATTTTGTTATAAATCGATTCACAAAACACATATCTCACTATCTTTTTCATTATTTTCTTTATTAACTGGAAGAATGAAGTTTGTGTGTTTAAATAAAAATAGCTTTTCTTCTGCAGTTACAAGCAAAGAGTTTCATTTTTCGCTTTTCCTGAAAAGTCATGGTTTTTGAGTTGTGACTGTTTTGTATTTAGTGTGCGATATCATGTGAGAATTGGATTTCGTTTTTCCTGGCTCGCGCCCGAAGAGACAGCAGGACATTGGTATCATCACGGCTACCGGAATAGCGGCTCCTACACGAAAAAGCCGGTTTTAACCACTGATAATAACTGTAGGAAGTGAAAGGAACCAAGTGTTCAAGAAACCTTGGATCACTTGCATACACCGTCTTACTTAAATCTAGACTTAAACACTATAGCTCGCCGACGTTATCGTTATTTATAGATGGAGCCAAAATACCTCTAGAATCTCTCCGAATTCAATGCAAATTTTTAAGCATTTCCACTAATTTTTTAAAGGTTTTCAGCAACCGGCAACATTAAGAACCGTTTGCTTTATGTGAGACTCCAAAGAGAGGCAGCTGGATTAACCTAACCTAGCCTATACAATGATTTTAGATAGTCCTGTATCTCGAGTTATACTTGAGCAATTTTCATTAACCACAGTTAAGTTCCACAACAAACTTGATAACCAACACAATAACTCTCTAAAGTTTCTGGTCTGCCACTTTCACTTCCTCCTTAGAAAAGTTATTATTCCAAAATACGTTATATAAAAATAATACAACATTAAGATATATTAGCGTACAACGATGATGTTTTATTTCGATAGTATTCATTTTTTTTTTATATTAAATATGTCGTCTTACAAATTGATCTAGCAAAATTTTAATAGATAATCTATAAATATATTTTTATTGAATAAACTTAATTGTATAATGGTTCATAACTTTTATTTTTTTTTTCGTATTCTTTTGAGGGTTACCAAATTTAAAACTTGAACATATAATAAAATAAAATTTGTTATATAATAAATTTTTAAACTTTGAGACTTTGGTTTAAACAAAACTTCAACGCTTTTGCATTAACTATTGCACAAAAATAAGTTTTAATGTAGTTTATAAAGGCATAATTTAAGGTAAGTGTGTTAAGGGTTAATACAATATGTTGCTAAATAAGATTTGGTATAGCTTTCTTGTATATTTAAACTTATTATAAGTTATTTAAATATTGTTTGTGTGTGAGTTTTGCTGTTGTTAAGCTTCATTAGTATTTGTCGACTTAATGCTTCTAAATTTAAATATAAAATAATTGCTGGTTTATTGTGCGATCCACCTAAATGCGACTATTTACCAGAAGCCCGATGACTTGCCACCTGGTGGATTTCTAACTTTGATGCAGGCGCGATTGCCTGACTTATCTAACTCCTCTGCAAGCAAAAAAATTGATGATGTTTAATTTAAGTTCAAAATGGGCCATTCAAAGTACCTTACCACTAATGGAAAACGTTGATTCTTGCATATTGCGGGTGCCATCGACACGTCCACGTCCGGATGGTGTGCTGGCCAAAGAACCCTCTGCTGGCATTGCTATATTACCAGCCATTAGACTGCGTGTCATGGGCTCATGATAAGGAATTTCAATTTCCAAAGCAGCCAAATTCATTTTCTTCATATGACCATTCAACTGCTGCTGATGTTCCTCTTCCACTTGAGCTGCATCAGCAACTGCCTGCTCCTCATTGAACTTCACTTTGCCCTCAAGCAGATCGTAGACATAGGGTGGTCGCGTTGGTGTATTCAAGAAACGACCATGACCCTCAGCCACGCGCAACATATCATTTTCTAAACAGATGCGTCCACGCACCAACACCATCTCAGGCACACCGTGACAAACCATGCCCTCGAAAATGTTGAAATCGCAAGCATGATGATGTGTATCTTTGGAAATCGTGCGTGTTGCATTTGGATTCCAGATGACAACATCTGCATCCGAGCCAACGGCAATGCGTCCTTTTTGCGGATAAAGATTGAAGATTTTTGCGGCATTTGTGCTGGTCACTGCCACAAATCGACATGGATCGAGTAGACCAGCATGCACGCCCTTCTCCCAGACAATAGACATGCGATCCTCAACACCATTAACACCGTTGGGTATTTTTGTAAAATTACCCTTACCCAGTTCCTTATGTTCTTTGTTGAAAGTACAGTTATCGCTGCCGGTAGTCTGCAGATCATCACTGTAAGAAAAATTTAATGGTGTAAATGAAGATAGATAGTAATTTCGAAGAGTAAAAAATAATAAGATTTATTTATGAAATAAGAGTGATGAAAACAAATAACATAAATAAAAGCTACAGAAAAAGCCGAAAAATTGCTTTGAAGGAGTTGAGCCCTCGGTTGGTTATTTAAAAATTTATTTAGTATGATTTCACAGGAAAAAATCATGAATAAAAGCTGTATGAATATCATTGTGAAATATGTTTGAGATGAGGGGTTAAATGAAGTAACCACTTTTAAATTCGAAATGTTGATTTATTATGACTAGAGTTCGATAGTGGCCGAAATTCGACCTTTTCACATACATTCTCTGTTGATTTGATACAAAATGAATGTGAAAAACAAGTTTTCTTCATAAAATTTTGGAAAAAAATGTTTTAAAAGTAGTCGATGCACTACTTCTCCGCACTCCGATTCATTTTAAAAAAAATTATACAAAATCGGTTAAGAAACACGGTAGGAAATGAGTCTTAACTGTTTTTCCTATGCTTATTTATATATAGATATGCTACATATAAATCGTGAAGTCTTCACGAATCCGAGAAAATCAGAACTTAGAAAAGTATTTCAATAACGTGGGCTTTTTATAGTCTACTTATAGTTTATTACAGGAAATGGAAAGAAACCTTAACAAACGGATTTTGAAGAGAGAGATTTTTGGTCGTTTTTGCTCGCGATCTTAAATCAAAACTAAAACCGTACCATATGTAGAGCTCTTTTCTAAAAAACTATAAAATACGGATAATCTTGAAAACGAAGCTATGCACTGGGCTATCTCCCAGACACAGACAAACGGACAGATAATTGAAAGGAAAAACTTAAAGGATCACTTGAAAAATGAAGTAGTAGTCCGAACGGAACTAAAGCAGTCCCACGACGTAGACAGTAGCGTCAAAATGACGTAGACAGTAGCCAACGTTAAATTGAAGGGCTTATTGCAAATACATGATATGCCACACTGCTTTAAAAGTTCATACTTTATGTTCATTGCGTTCCTTGATGCATTATAAATATCCACTGAAAATATTGCGACCATTACTCGATAAATTTTGGCCATATACGTAACAGTTCTTGTAAGCATTTTAATGATTTCATACAAATATACATTTTTTAAAAACTGTAAGGTCGATTATTTCGAAATATTTTTTATGTGGCATATCATGTTTTAACAATAAGCCCTTCAATTGTTCGAATCTATATTTTCAAGTGTGCTGAGTGTTGAGTTTTTGAATTATTTTACGGGGGTTCGAGACCGGATATATAAATGTCAATGTTTATAGAAATAAAAAACAATTTCTTGGTTCATAGCTGGGCTAAAATGAAATAACAAATACAAAAACCTATATGTTTTTCTTCAAATTTTCTAAAACCAAAGCAAACCAAAACTCATCTACACTGTCTTGAACGTTTGGAATGATGACTTACAGCCTGCTGTACTTCAAGTACTAGTTGACTCTGTGCCTGTGACTCTATTATGGATTATGGCCGCAATTAAAGCCAAGGCAGGATCTGAACTCTACTAAAATATTTTGAAACATATCTGAAATTTTACAGGAAGTCTATTTTAAGTTATGAATTCCAAAATAATCACAAAATTAGAAGCATGAAGTACATTTTAAAAAATTTAATGAGTATTACTTAAGAACAATTGTCGTTGCTTAAGATTTCGTCAGTAAAACAAACTTTATTGAAAATCTGGAAATTTGGGGACTCCAGGAAAAAACTTGGCTTCACTGGAGCTACTAAAATGTTTTAAGCCTTGTGTAATTAAAAAAAGTATAATATTACAGAATATTAAGAATGTAGCTTAGAAAAACAAATAGTTTGAGGAAGGAAACTGAGTTGCTCATGCAACTCTGTCTGTTACAACTCAAAATTTAGTCCACATTTTAGACCACAAAGAAATTTTGTTGCTGAGAATATCCGTTATAAAAACAACAATAGAAGTTTTCAATTATATTATTACATAATCACCCATACGTAAACTTATTTTTATGTTAATATTTTTTAAAGTTTTTGAGATATGAACTTTATATATAAAATTATTATCTCAGATAATCTAAAGTTTGAGCTGTGACTGTCTTGCACAAAATGCGGGATATGTTCTTGGGTAAAGTTATGGAAATTGCTAAGATAAGCTGTGTCAATTCACCCTTTATAAAATTCAAAAGCTTTAAAAAAAATTACATATAAGTATAATGCCCAAATACTTAATAATGCCCAAATATAAATAATTTTCTTAATCACCAAATAAAGTCATCGAAAAACGGTTAGAAAGCAAATAAAATGAATGTGTTTCAGAAAAATACTTACTACGCCAACGACTTCATCAGTTGCCTTGGCGTTTCCGCGGATTCGCGTATTGGTGGACTTTTAATGTAATACAATTGATCCTGTTTGCGCACACCATTCATCGAACGTCCAATGGAGCTGGCTAGGGTCTCACCAAAAACGCAATAACCGCTACGACGAGCGCGTCCAATTATTTCAGCCGCGGATTTGCAAGTGATGCGTGTTACATAAAGCGGAGCTTTCGCCTGAATGTATACAATGAAGCATTTATGTATAGATATAGATATTTTAATGTATGGATATAGCATATGCATATATAGTAGAAAGTGTATGATTTAGTACTTAGATGTATGTGCATATAATAATAATAATAAAATTAGTTTAAGTGAATGTTAAAAAGAGTTTTAAACATAAATGTATGCTGTAGGGGATGAAAGTAGAGAGCTCTAGACAGACATACGAGTGGCGACGATTATTAAGCAACAGCAATAAAATGTATTAATAACAACAACACAATGCAGCTTTTTTTTTAGTCCCATGGCAGTGGTTTTTTTGTTTTTAGTAGAGCCCACACTTTGAAGTTTTCGGCTAAGCATTTTTATTTTCCCCTAGTATCTGTTTTAAGCTGAGCTCATACTTACTTGGCCAACAATTTCATCATAAATTCTGGTGTTGTGGGATCTGGCCGCAATGGCGGACTCATAATATGTGCAGCAGCATGATGGAAACACTTGTGCCAGCAATGTGTGCCATCAGTGCCGAGTGTAGCGGCCAATGTTTCGCCAAAAATACCACAATTTTGGTAACGATGACGTGCACGAGCCAATTCAACGCCAGCTGATTTGCTCATAACGTGCACTACGTAAAGTGGGCAATCGGCCTATTGTTTATTATAGTTGTTGTTGTTGTTGTTGTTGTTGTTTTTATGTGGACATTCAAATCGTTTTTTTTTACATATATGTAGTTGGTAAAGTTTCGTTGTGTTGGTAACATAATCAATCATATTTACAAAAGGGTAATATTTCGAAAACGAAAAAATAAATAAAAGAAAATAAAAAATATTAAAAATTGGAAAACGTAAAATTTAAATAAAAAAATACGGTAAATAATAAAAATAATAAAAATTATAAAACAAATAAAAATAATGCAAATAAAACAACACCAAGCTTTTAACCCTTCATTGCATTGTGATGGAAATTTCCATTAAAGAAAAAAAATGCACAAAAACCCAGTTAGTGTCATGATTTTTTGCATATGGCAACTTCTTATTTAAAAAAAAAATTAAAAATCATGCAATAAAGGGTTAAGACTTTACTTTTTCTAGTTAATCTTATTCAAGATTTCTTTCTTTTTTACAAAAACTGTTCTAATACTGCGATCTGGTTAAAATCAAGTTTTATTACACTACAACAAAACAAAACAAACCGCAGTAAAATTATACAAGTTAAATTTTGTGCACAAAACTGTACCTACTGAGTTGAAGCACTTATCCATGATCACAAAAGTTATTGTAAAATCTTTTGCATATGCATATACAATAACTTTTGTGATTTTGCATAAGTTCTTCAACTTATTAAAATTGTTGTGCACAAAAGCCAATTTGTATAATTTTACTAGAGTTTTTTTTTCATAAAAAATAAAATACATTTTTCCACAAATATACGTTAATTAAATATTTCACATTTATAAATAGGGTGTGTTAAAATCTATGTGTCACAAGCACAATTAGAAGCTTTTCCTTTAAACCACAGCTAAATTTGAAAGCAACACTTACCTGATGAGCTAAAATACAGGCACGATTTACAGCCTCAGCTTCTACCTCTTCTTGCCGTGACAATTCATGGCCCTCTGGACCTGTAACGCCGGCAGCCAAAAGTTTATTAACATTTCTAGCAATGATATCACCATTCTCAGCATGAACCTTGAACATTTTAAACAAATTTCATCAAACATCAATTTCAGTCAAAAATTATTTTTTTTTTACCTGCGCTACACCGCCCAAAGCGCGTATACGTTCCAAAGCATCTAACATGTCGGAATCATTGAGCTGATACAAGCCCTTGTAGGCCATGAACATTTTGAACGAATTAATGCCCAATTCGTCGCACATAATTTTCATCTCGTCCGAAACAGATTTGGACCACCATGTAATGCCCATATGTAAGGCATAATCGCAGCATACTTTGGGATCCGCCCAGGCACGCCATTTATCATAGGCCTCCACCAGCGACTCACCCTTATCCGGAAGCACAAAGTCAACTGTTATGGAATGAATTAATTTTCAATATACCGCTTTAAATGAAACAAATTTTCAACTTACTGATGGTGGTAGTACCACCCGCTACCGCAGCTTTAGTGCCATGATAGAAATCATCTACTGCAACAGCTCCACCAAAGATCAACTGCATATGTGTATGTGGATCAATGCCACCGGGTATGATAAGCTTGCCGGCAGCATCAACGATGCGCACACCACCTGGTATATTAATATCCGCTGCTGGACCTACGAATTTAATAGTGCCATCCTCAATGTAGATATCAGCATTAAAGGTCTTATCATGATTAACAATTTGGCCATTCTTGATGTAGACGCGATTTTGAGCGCTCTAAAATGTAATTGAGAGAATTATGAGCAATTAACGATATATGGTATTTCATTTTAAGTGCTACGACTTACCTGCAGGTGAATGGGTACCTTCTTCACAGGCTTTGGACTAGTTGACATATTAGAACTTTAGCTATAAGTACAAAAATTAAACTTTTAAATATAGATGAAAATATTAAATATTAAAATTAATATAATCGACTTGAAAGTTTTGTTATATATTATTTCTTTATAAAACCAGGAAGTTTTTGCTAAAATTTTGCGAAACTTACAGCTTAACAATCAAGATACATTTATATCTATGACAGGTGGAATTGGCAAAACAAAGCTAAGAAGTCTTTATCTCGACTATATTTCCTGGACTTTGACGATTTTTATGGATTCCTCAACATGTATAATTTAGAGGATTTGACAAAAATTCGAGTGTACTGAACTAGTAGTCTCGACACAACATTCATTTGCATATCTCAAAAAAACAGTCAATTCTCTTGAATTTTCTTTTGAGAAGCTAACTACAGGTACAACAATGAGTAGTTATTCAATATGTTTCAACAATGCATAGTATATCATTTCAACTATATACTTTTGAAGAAAATGTTCACCCTCTAGGAGACTGAAAATTAGTGAATTCTATAGAAGGCATACATTGAATGGTTGTCGATACATGCCATAACATAATACTGAAATTTTTCATCACATTCATTTCATCAAATTCACATTTGAAATCATCTTGAACTCATATTTTAAATCAAATTGAACAGTTTCTTAAGTAAAAATTTTTAATTGTGTCAATTATTTAATAAAACACAAATTTAGAAGAAAAACGTTATTCAAGCAAATTAATTAATTTGTAAGAAAGGCGCGGTTTATTATTGAACTGATCGCATAAGCCATTCCTGTTAGATTAGTTTGTAAGCTTTTAATCGCAAGTACAAAAACGTGTTTTTGCAATTAAGATTCAAAATTTATTTTGACAACTTTTAATTCGTTGTTAATATGCTTGTAGTCAGTAATGAACTAGTTTTCTAAATTACATCATTCTAAATTATAAACATAATTTATGGATATGTTCTAAACCTGTAAATATGACTGTATTATGAATAAATAAGTTGAAGGTTGGCAAAATATTAATTCAAAGTGAAAATACGTATTTTTTTTTTTAAATCTTCAAAGAACTATTATTTTTGTTAAAAATACTTTTTGAATGGTCTGAAAACATCCAATGAGAGAGAAAAGCACTTTAATAAACTATCTCTTAATTTTTCAACCAATTCAACAAATCAGGCTTGCATCAAATCAGTTGGAAATTCACAAAAATACTTTCTTAAAAGAAATTTTTTGCTTACAGTGCTCACAAAATAAGTGACAGTTTATATATACAGATGTGTGAGAAGAGAGAAAATGTATTGGAGAAAAAAAACCAGAATTCCGATATCCAAAGGCTAAAACAAATCTGTGGACTTTTGACAAAACAGCCTAAATCTATCTGAAATTCATAGACAAAAGAACTTAAAGGGTTTTGTCTCTAAATCTCAGATAGACTTAGGTTGTTTCGTCGAAAGTTCACAGAAATGGTACAAAAAAATTCACTTTTGACATATAGAAATAACAAAAAGATTTGTAATTGGAAGTAAACATTTCAGCAATTCGCAGAAGTCGCATAAACAAAATCTCTTCGGCAGATGTCAAAGGAAAGTTTCTTTTCTGACTTTGAAATACATCCCTAATAAATTACAACTTGCACCTTTTCCATTTGGATTGACACATTTCTAAGTGCAGCAATATTTTGTGGACAAATGAGTACAAAGAGACACTGGCACGTCTAGATCTATTAAGTACACCCAGAGAAAAAATCTGAAAAATGTAAACAAACTTTAACCAAATCCCAGGTGAAAATTTTCCAACATGAATTGTCAGGTTAAGGTAACCAAATGATTTTCATCAAACTAAGAAATGTGGTCAATTAAAGCAAATATTTATATTTTTTATGGTTAAATAAACTACTAATAAAAAATACCACAGGTTTTCACGGTATTGGACCAGAGAAGACGAAAGTGTGCTATTATGCATTTTTGAGTGCTGATTTCAAATCTGCAATCCGTCTTTTTCTATGAGGTCAATTTTTGAGATAAAGATAAAAATGTTAATGTTATGTCTCTTTAAAAAATTATGTCAAATTTAAGATTTGACATTACGATAAGTTTTCAGCGGCAATTTTAGTATATGTGTTTAAGAAGAATCCTGCTATTGGGAACAAATACAAAATTTTGCATGTTTTAGTTGTAGTTCCAAGCATTAGTGCTTGAAAAAGGTGCATTAGAGGTCCTTAATTTAATATGAAAACCGAAAGTAATGCGAGTTACCAATTTTTTGCAACGCGAATTTCCGCATAATTTTTGGATTATTTTAAATACCTTGATACAATATATTTTATTGCTGTTTTTTATAAAGATAAACTTACTGAAATCCTGCTTGATTTATTTATGCCAAATGTAAAAAAATCTACCCACAAATTAAGTAGAAAAATATGAAAAAAATTTTCTCTCTGAATATGTTGTCCAAAAATGGTAACGCGAGTTACTAACCTAAATTATTATTTCACTGTGTAAATATTATGGTACCACTGAATTTGTTAAACAATTTCTAACATAAAATATTAGGTACCAGTGAATTTGTTAAACAATTTCTAACATACAAAATATTAGGTACTACTGAATTTGTTAAACAATTTCTAACATACAAAATCCATTATTTTCATAAGGAGTGCATTTGTTTTTATTAACCTAAATAAAACAAAATTTAAAGCTTAATTTAACTCCACAAAACATTCTGAATGTAACGCGAGTTACCATGGAATTACCATATAAGGAAGTTCCCCATATGGCCGTTAATAGGCATAACGTTGTCTGTTAGTAAGGTGCTGTCAAAGTTGGCCCATGAACGAAATTGTCTAACGACGACGTCGGTGTGAATTTTTTACTTTTTAAAGTAAGTAAAATAAAATTTTTTTTGTGAAAAATGTTTTCTTCAAAAAATTTTGTAAAGCAAAAAAAGTCAAATTTTCAGATTGCAAAATAATTATACTTTTTGCAACGCAGCTAAATCTAGGTAAGTTCTTTCGAAAGACAATTAAAAGAAGAATAAACTCCTAAAATATTTCTGCTTAAAATCTATTTGTGCTCGAGATATGAATTTTTGAAGTTTTAGTACCAAAATGCTCGTTTTTTTGGTGTTCTAATATTGCTAGCGAGTAGGGCTTTCAATCCCGGGATCCCGGACTTTTTCCAGTCCCGAATATCATGGAATTATAACGCATCCCGGGTTTTTCGGAATCCTGTGCTCAGAAAAAACCCGCATTTGAAATTAACATTTAAGCATTTCGACAAAAAAACTTTTGATTTTACCATAAAAATTTTTAAAGTTAAGTAAAAACTTTTGTATCATGAGATTGCTTTCAAATTTGGTTGATTTTTTCCGATTTTTTTCCATAAATATAGATGAAATACAAAAACTTATAAAACAGCTAATTTCAAATAATCAAATCAGAAATTTGTATTCAGTCCCGGGATAAAAAGCCCTACTACCGGGTCGGTGTTTAAATTTTTTTGAACAAAACCTTCAGGAATATTTTGTCGGCGGTCGTATACTTTTAAAGGTGTAAAAAATAGCCAAGAACGATTTCGTCCAATGAAGACGGCCGAATGCAGTCAAAAGGTCGAAGACGAAGCAGGGTTAAAACTTAAGTGCTCTTAGCCATCGATATATAATTTTCAATGTATTCACGTCTGGAATTTTCGAAATTCCGCTTATTCGTAACAATTCCGCATTAGTGCGGTGTGGCTGGAAAAAAATCTGGCAACACTTCCCTAGACCCATATTAAAAGAAACCCAAAATATAAGACAAAGCACAAGGGAAAATAACATTTTAAGTAACTTTTTGTATTTTCAGTGTCCCTTAGACAAGGACGAGGGCGTCAATATCTGATAGAAACATCAACAGTTAAATTTTGATTTTGAAAAATTTAATACTTTTCTATTTTTCTTAAGACTTAAATAGATTTATATAAAGATTTAAAGATTTACTCACACTGTTTACAAAAAGCTTTAAATCTTTTTACTTTTATTGTTTGATAGATTTCAATTGAATCATCGGAAAAATTTCAACAGATTATGAACGCAAATCACTTCAATCAAATGTCACATCAAAAGTGTTGCTTATACAAAACAAATACAAATCAGAGTATAGTTAGTGAGATACGGCGCAATACAAACTTATATACATAGGTACTAGTATATGAATTGGACATTTACAAAAACTTGCTAAACTATAAAGTTTACACATTTATAGCTGCAAGCATTAAAATGACTCGATGTGCAATTTCTAAAGCGCTGACGTCAACTAATTTTTTATAGGGTGTGTAGCAGCAACTTGTAGTGAATTTTTGAATTTTGCATCTTCAAGAAAAAAAAGAAAAAAAAACACAATTAAAAAGCACAAAATATGCATATGCATTAAACAAAAAGCATTTTTTAAAAATTAGAACAAGCACATTTAATTTAAGTAATTAATATGCAACTTGGCTGCTTTTAACGTGAGACAGTTGAGTGCATTTCGCGTTCTTTTCAATTTTATTTTGATTTTTTTGTTTTTTTTTTTCAGTGAATACAAGATAAACATTGTTTAATGAATTAATTCAGTCTTCATGCATGTGCAACCGAGTGCTAGTTTTTAATGTAGGTCGGAAAATGCAACCAACAAGCAGCTAGTTTCGCTGTTCTGCTGTAGCTATTTATAACATGCTACATGTTTAATAGCCTAGACACTTTGACTGCGGCTGCAACATAACAACACGAGGTGAAAATGAAAATGTTGGAATGTTGTCTACGACATGATTAATTTGGATGCAGCGCGATAAGCCGTATTTTCATATATTTTTATTATTAAACATCGAATTATCATTAAAAAACAAACATTTAACACAAACACAATGAGAATGAACAATAAAAAACACAAAAGAAGCACGAAATTAAACGAAAACATTGACAAATGCCGATGTTCGTACTCTTGTCGCACGTCAAAATAGAAAAAGTTCTAAATCGACGACAGCAACATTGCTGCAATGCCGCAGTGTCGTTGCAACATTTTCACCACATTCACCTCCATAAGAAAAGCATGTAAAAAAAATTTGACGTTTGACGCAATGCTTGAGCCGCAGTCAATGTGTCTAGGCTATAAGCTTTTAGTCAATTTTTTTTCAGTGTGTACGTTTTTATGAATGTTATGTAACATGCGCCTTTTTCACTGCCAGTGCTTTTGAGTGAATAAAATTTTTTTGAAGTTCAGCGAATGAAAACATATAAATAACTCTCTGCTATTTTTAAAATATAAACAAAGCATTTTGGAGCAACAGCCAGATGTGGGCAAGTTGAAGTTCATGTGTTGTTCTTCTTTTATGTGAAAAACATTTTTAGTTTTATGCTGCCATAAAATTCTTGGCACTTTGAATAAATTTTTATTTCATTGATGGTATTTTACTTAAAATGGAAAGTTTTAATGGATTTCAAAAATGTTCTCTAATGGAATTAAATGTTAAAATCTATTTAACACAGCAATATGTATATTATTTTAGAATATTGTTTTTTTTTTAATATTGATAAAGGAGGATTTTCATTCATTTAGTAAACACAGCATCTTATCTAGTAAAAAAAGCATCTCTTTTTATACTCCACATCTTCCTCATTAATTTCAAAAGCACCGCGTGCTATTTTGACGCTACAGGTGCTTGACATTTCGAGTTTTTTCAGCTCATCTTAATTTCGTCTTGCGCAAACAAAACCCAGAGCTATTCCAGTCCAGATTGCCCACGGCTGCTTCTCTAAGAATAGAAAAACAAAATCAAACGGTGACCAACAGAACAAATGGCAAACCAACAAAATCGCCGACAAAACAAATGTCACATCAACAGCTTCTATGCCACCAAATGACAGACTATCTCACCTCTGTTGTTTTTTGCAGCACTTATGGGGGGGGGCACATGACGTCATAAAAACCGACACCATTCCAATATGGTGCACAAAGCACAGGAAATAATAATTTTCCTAACCCCCCAACATAGCATTTTTTGTATTGTAGGCGTTTTATGGTTTGACCATTTTATCGTATAAACTACTCACAACAAAGAGGGTTTGTGTTCACTTTATGTGTTGTCGTATTTAGCAGTGCTTCGGCTACCATATTCAGACCTCAAAGAAGAATTTTTTAATGTCTAAACATGAGTGAATCTCTGTTGCTTAACTCGATGGTACGTTGTTAATATCTTTATTTGGTTGACTAGAAATGTATAAAGATATCGTTTGGTCTCTTGGTATCTTGGATTAGGTTTTGTTAGCTATGGCATGGCATACAAATAGAAAGATTACAATAAGTTGCCGTTCAGGTAACTATACTTCAGGTAATAAATGTACAAGAATTTGGTCTTAGTGATCTCATGGGCCAGAAATGCTTAATTAAGTTATTGTGTTTTTTTCATGTATAGATTTTGCAAACCTGCATACTTATTTATACTTAAAAAAAGTTGGTTTCCAGCTAAGCCGTTTCCAGCTTAGGAGAGATTTAAAAGTTAACAATCAAAACAGCACTTTTGCTCTATGTTAGGTGATTATCAAATTGTCAATCGCTTTTAGCTATCGAAATTTATGCGAAAGGACTTAAAAAAAAAACAAAACGTGTATCGGCTTTTTGCAAGTTTGCGTCTGAGTTTTATTCTAGGAGGAGGGTTTCAATATTCCCCTTTTGCACATTCTTTTGGTGAATCAGCATAGGAAACCATGTGACTCTTTTATTTTAGGAATGGGATGTGCTTAGCAGATTTATATATCAGGTAGTTTCATTCCAAATGTCCGATTTTCTGTCAGTCTTAAAAGTGCTTTCGTGACGACCTTTCTTTCAGTGCCTTATTTATAGTATCAGATCGAAACCAAAATTTTGGCCGCCGAAACCGAAATTCGGCCAGTTTTGTAATATTCGGCCAAAAACGAAACCGAAACTGAATGTCTACATGAACATTTTTAAAAAAACATTTTTTGTTAAAAGCTTACAAAAACATAACAATTCAAACAGATTATAATAACGTATGTATACGATAATTATTCTTTGAATATTAAAGTTTAACTTTAAAATTATAAATAAAGAGATCATTTTTAATACCACTTTAAGGAAGTTTATAGTATTTAAAGTAAAATAACTAAATTTAGATATTATAATCTAAAAACAAGAGCTTGTCTGTATATTAAAACTAAACAAAATATATATAACGTTTTGTGCTGGGCCCAACTCACACTGTCAATCACATGACTGTGAATTTCACGTTTTTGTTCTACTTAACACTATTAAAAATGTTGATGAAACTCTCACCTACGATTGAAATAAATGAACAGAATATTCGGTTTGGGCCATATTGATGCCGAATAGCTTGAACTGGCCGAAACCGAAACTGAATATTCGGTCGGACACTACTTGTTTATTACCTGTGTGGTAAGCCGGATTGATTTTCTATGGAGAAAAAAAATTCAGCCGCACACCGACTCAAAAGTTAGAGGGATTCTTAAAAACTGTTTCGGCATCATTTTTTTTTTATAAAAGAAATCCCATGAATCGGTTCCGGTTTCTACTGAACCTCATTTTGGCCAAAAAATCAAGTTTTTGCATATAACTATGGTGTGGTAACTAACGTACGGTGTGGTTTAATCAAAATTGGAGCACCCTCTGACGTATACTTTACTAAAAAATTGTTGCCAGAATTCAAATTTGCATACCTAAAAACTCATTTATGCCAAGATTTGTCAAAATCAAACAGCTGAACAAGCTGAAAAAAGACTTTTGAATATGAATTTCTCACGTTTTATATAATAAATTTGGTTAAACCACACCATAAGATATATAAATGAAAAAAGAACTCAATACTGTTCCAATAGGCTTAAATGCATGTGAATCCCATGAAAAATACATACTTTTTAGGTGTTTAAAAAAACATTTTTTCGAAAAAAAATTTCAACATTTATGATATTTCAAAATCTTTATTTTTTTTTCTTTCTCGAGTATGCATTCTGAAAAAAGTATGCAAAAAACTTTAGTTTTTGCCCAAAAAACGGTTTAAGAAGAACCAAAATCGCTTCATGTGGATTTCTCCGATCCAAAAAAAAAATAATGCAGAAATAGTTTTTAAGAGTCCCTCTAACTTTAAATTCGGTGTCCAGCAAAATCTAAATTTCGATCTAGCCTACTGTGTGGTTTACTGTATCTGTACTTTTCGCTCTTACAGATATGTTTGGTACAAGAGAGACGAATATCATTTACCTGTTTATGTTTAAAAAAAGGCTTATGATGAAAAAAGCATCATATTTATAGAAAATGCGATCCTAAAAATTCTCTAAAAATGATAAAAAGCTTCTATGAAAAAGAGAAATATATAAAAAATATATTGTTTTTAGAGAAAAAACTCTTTATTTTTGAGAAAACATTTGTTTTTATTGAAGAAAATACTTATCAAAGTGAATTTTTTATCAAAATATAGGAAAAAATTTTTCATTTTCAATAAGTTTTTCTCTATAAATGAGAATTTTTTGTTCCAAAAAAGTATTTTTTATCATTATTAGAGACATTGAAATATTCCCATTTCCTAGAAGTGAAGAAATATTTCTTCGAAAATGTGAAAATTTATTCCAATTGAAGAAAATTGTATTTGAAAAAGAGAAAATTGCTATTATCGCAAATAGAGAATTTTTTTACGCAGAAAGATATATTTTTTTTCTAAATATGGTTTGCTCATTTTCCGAGAAGATAATTTTCGCTAGGGCAATCCACCACGTGGTCAACAAGGTAGCATTGTTTATGACGATGAACTGCAAGCAGAAATTGATCTGAGCTGAGACCTTCAATGTATCAAATCCAAAAATTAGTTGCCTTCTGAAAGCAATTGGAAAAGTGAAATACTCTATCGATGGGTTCCACATGAGCTAACCGAAAGAAGTAAAATGCTCAGACTGCAAGTAGCCTCTTTATTGCTTATGCGGCATAAGGTGGAACCGGTTTTGAAGAGAATTGTCACTTGTGACGAAAACTGAATTGAATCCTAGCGTAACGATAACTGCGGAGACCTACTGCGCCCAATTTTACGAAATGCACACAAAAATTGCATTTAAAACAGCAAAATAGCGAAAAGGCATGAACGAACTTATTCTGTTACACGACAATGCACGACCGCATATATCCCGTTAGACCATGTAAGTACTACAGGAGCTGCAGTATGAAGTTTTGGTTCAGCCTCCATATTCTCCAGACCTATCCCCAACAAATTATCATCTTTTCCGGAGTCAGGAAATGTCGGCGGTACTCTAATCGAAACACCGTAATTGAGTCCTTAACGAATTTTTGGAGCAAAAAAAACGTGCTTTTTTTCAAAATGGAACTTTTGCTTTTGAAACTAAATTTGATCGAACTACAGCTTCCGTGATGGAATAAGTTCTATCCATAAAAGGCAGTTTGGAATTATGGCTTTCGGGAACGAGTAAAATATATTGTTCAGGTGTTGTGAATGAGTAGAATTTATCGAATTTGGAATTATGTCATTCGTGAACGAGCATTTGTTTCATGTGGTTTGTTCGAAATGCTATTCGATTTATATTAAGCAAACAATTGGGCACAATTTGCCTAGAAACCATTCTTGAAAAGGATTTTCCTTATTTTCAACAGTAACCAGATGCAGAAGTCAATAGTAACCAGGATAATGTATTTCCAGATGCAGATATGAAATTAATGCAACATAAATTTGACCACCGCGATTTTTTATTGAATATTGACAAGGAAAAAAAAAGAGGTTTGAAAGTTTTGAAAAGTGGAAAAGCAATTCAATAATACGAGAATATAAAAATAACTTCTGTATTACCTTTTTTGGTGTTTATATAAATAATTTTTTTTTATTTTTGAAATGACAGTATTTCGGAAATCATATTTTTTCAATTTTATGTATTAAATTGATGAAAAGCAATCATTATAAAATCACAAAAGCAATCATAAATTGTTTGAAAATCAATATACAAAAGATAAGTTTCATGCTCCGCACCTTATAACGCTCAAACTGTAATTATTTCTTGCTATTAAAGTGCCTTTCAAACTTTTCAACTTATGCTATTCGAAAAAAAAAATCAGCCTGAAAGTATGCACAGAAAATTTATGCGTTCAATACCACTTGACTGTCATTAGTAGCATTCAAGTAAGTTTCTTGTCAGATTTTATAACAGAACAACTGACACGTTTAATACCAATAATTCACTTATAAAGACTGCATTCTAAAGATATGCGTCTTTACATCATTTGAATTACTAAAACGTCATTATTTAATGCGAAAAGAAATTACAGTGAAATTCCACCCTTCTTTGATGCACAATATTTTCCATATGATTAAATTTTTCATGAAACAATTTCTTGTAAATCTATCTGTAGCAAAATGTTTTTATTTATCAGTGTTGCAAATGTTGCGTCATTTGCACGTGCTTAAATCGTTAGTCGCGTGTCCATTCCATTTTGTTGTTTTTGTTTGTTAGTCATTGACATTATGTTGCAACACTTGCCTGCACTGTTTTGCTTTGTGTTGATTCTAGAAACGTTTTAGATGGAGTTCTTTCAATATAGGGAGTCTTTTGCTCCTTTTCTCTGAAAGGGGTTGTTTGTAAATGCTGTCTGATGATAAATCATCTTGTGGTTTATTTTCAACAACTTCCGAACTTTGGGGTTGTTTTCCATATATAATGCAGGTTTTTTTAACGGAACTAACAATTTCCGCAGACATTGAGTCACGCCAAAGTGAGTCATAGGCATCCTTCTAATAGTTAGAGCCTGCATTTTGGGGATGTTAATAGAATGTATAGTGTGCAAGTATTTCACGAACATTATCTAGCCCTTTGAAACGCATGAAGTTTTATGCAAAAAAAAAATAACATAAAAATGAAATTTTTATGCAAAATCTTAGTCTAGACAGGCGTCGAAAATATTAGTGAATCACAATCCGTACGTTATGTTTTTAATTAAATAATAAATTAGAGTGTTTTACAGACGTGAAATTTTTGTTTCCGAATGAGAAAGGTAAGAGGAATATGTGAAGTGGCATAAGAGTTGTGTTACTTCTATAAAGCGTTAGTAGTTTGAGGTACCAATAAGAATCTGAGTTAAGTCATTTATTTATCCAGCACTTTTAGGCCCATAAAATTTTCTTGTGGCATACATGAATTCAATGCATAAAAACTCATTTCTATGCATTGTGAAGGCTTTTTTTGTTCTACACTCAATTTATACATAAAAACTCTATTAATGCTGGTTCAATGCCCGCGCTCGTTGAAAAAGTTCCCGCGACAATTGTTCGCATCTGTCTAGCTAAGCTTTTTGCTGAAATGTCGTCTTCATCTCATTGTGCTACATATTTTTGCGTCGTTTACATGCACTTTGCATTCAAACAAACAGCAACTTTTGTGGGTGGCCTACACTGACACATTCCATCCCACCCTGTCGCTGGCATTCTGTCATCGGCATGGCAATTGCTTCTAGATATTTGCATTTTATTCGTTTTGATGAGGTGTAGACAATAACAAAAGAAAGAATTAAGTTTCAGATCTGGATTAACTTTTTTGCTAAAAAACAATAAAAATTTCAACTTTTTTTAAGGTTTATGCTGTTGCAAGAGCCTGAATATATTAGTAGTCGTAAAGTAGTATACATTAAAAAGCCGGATTACGATATTTCGGCACTATTTTTTATATACTACCTTGTTTTACTATACAAGGTAGTAACGCTAAAATTTAAGAATTGTCATGTTAAACTGAAACCTACAAATTTCTTTTATTTCTTTTGTCCACACATTTCCCGTTTGATCTCCTCGTATTTTTAAGAAATTTTCTAAGCACCGAAAACCGTGTCTATAAACGTTAAATGTTATTTTGGTAAAAAAAAAACTAATTTGGCATTAAGGTCGCCGGAACACTGCAATAATATGTTTTTGAAATGACCAACTCAAAATAAACTGGCAAAAATGCAGACAAAAAAGTAAGCAAAAAATCGATAAAAAGTACATTAACTACCAGATTAGCTGGCACCATAGCTACAATTTTTAGAGCACATTTCTTGTTAGACTTTTTGGCATGGTCTCAAACAACGTCATGTCGCGATTTATGTCTTTGACAGAAATAACCAACCAACCTACACAGCTAACTGCAAAATGCAGCAGAAAGAAGTAGATAGAAATCGATAAGCTGGCGCCAAAGAGCTTGAAAACTAGTTAGTTATGCCAGTGAGTTAAATAATTGCTATATATTAAAGTGCATTACGATAGTCTATGGATCACACACATGGTCTGGTCCATGCAAATAATATCACATCACATAAATATCTAAATGCAACGATGCACCACCACATCATTTCATAACTTTTTTCTCATTTCATTAATAAAAAAAGAATAACAACAAAAAGTCATGTCAATTTAGTCATTTGTTATATCAAAACGATGAGTACGAGTACAAATTGTCGCATGAATTAAACAAGAACCACACAATTTAATGGATCAAGCACCGAAATTTACTGTATAAACAATTTAACCAACAGACATATGCGAATGTATCACATACAAAGTACGATTGAACAAAAGCAAAAAAAAACGAAGTATACCATGAAAGAAGTTGCTGATATTGCTGCTGGTGTCCCAACACCAATAATAACCATACTTCCAGCATAAGCAGACTCTGCTGCCCCATAATCCCACATTTATTTAATAAACTCAATCGTCCTCTTGCATGGGAGAATGAGTGTCGTCACAAAAACAAAACCCACACTCAACATAAAATAAATAGTATAGTTAAAGAAAATAATACGATTATTTTTAAAAAAAGATTAGAGAGAAACGAAATTTTCCCATTGTGCCGAATAAGGGTCAAGTATTGTTCATGTCACAATACTATTAAATTGATAAGATCACATCGAGCAATATATGTAGAAGTGAATGAATTTTAAAATAGAGTTCTAAGCGTAGATCTGCAAAAAAATATTTCCTAACACTATGTATTCGTCAAATGTGACATCTACCAGGACGTTCAAGATGCTGCCGGCCTATCTAAGTAAGCACACGAGTTTTGCCTTTCAGACCGATGCACTTATCCAAAGATATTCTAACATTGCGTTACCTTTTGAATAGAAAAATTTCTCAAGATCTCCGAAATACGCTTCAGTTTTCATTATGACATGGTCATTCGTCGCAAATCTCCTTCCCTAGAGCCAGCTTTTTCAGTTTGAAAGCAGATAATAGTGGCTGCGGGCCAAATCTGCAGAATATGAGGGAATGAGGCAGCAGTTCAAAGTGTAACCCTTGCAATTTGGCCATGGTTTCGATCGATTTGTGAGCTGGAGCATTGTTTTGCAAAAATATTTTTTTTCTTCGAAAAGTTTCTGATTTCGTTCTCAATCGGTCCAATAATTTGCAGTATAGTAGCTGTTATATATTTATCTTTTTCTGCCACATAAACGCCAAGAAACATACACGCCAACACCTTTCCGGCCGTTTGTTAAGTCTTTGGTGTACTTCCACTTGAACCTACCCACTCTTTTGTGGTTCCTTCGATTCTGGTGATTCTTCTTTGTGATTCTTGTATGATTCTTTGTTTGTGGTGATGATCCATGTTTCATCCATGGTCACTGTTGTAAGCAAAAAATCAGTCAGGATTTTGTTTAAGCTCATTCAAACATTGTTTGAAAGTGCGAACACGTGCATGTTTTTGATTGTTTACTAATGAACGCGGCATCCATATTGTAGTCAGCCTTCTCCTACCCAAATGTTCATGTAAAATTGAAACTACCGACCCAGTTGATATGCCTGAAGCTGTAAATATTTCACACACTTTCATCTTCGGATTGTCCCTTACGAAATCATGGATTTTTCCAATACATTCCGGAGTGGTCACTATGTTTGGTGCACCCCTGGCATGTTCATGTTCACTATTTTACGGTTGTATACGATGGAGCAGATTCACCATAATATTTATCGAGCTTATCTTTGGTTTCTTTCCCAATTTTGTTCCGCAAAAAGTTATGTTTAATCAAGGCTCGAAATTCTTCTTTATCCATTTGTAAAGCAATACCAAATTTTGTTTAATTTAGAACACTGTTACTTTTTAACTTATCAAACGTAGTATAATAAGGTTTCAAAATCAAGGACAAATAAGGATGAGGATAAGTGAGACGACTCAGAAAATTCAATTTTGAGCCAAATGTTACAACTTAATCTTTAACTTGCATGTAACATGTGATTATATGCCGATTGGCAAATTTTTGTAAGAATGGCAATAGACCATTGAAGCGTAGCCGCAAATAAAGTTTTAAGTTGCATATTTTTTGAGAAGTTGTTTTTCAAAGATTCCTGTTATAATTACTCCACAAGATATTTAAAAACTACATAGTGTGAAAAACTGCAAGTGTAGACAATTTAAAAGCATTTTAAAGTTTCAGTAAGTGAAAAAATGTTGAACGAACTTTAAAAAAGAAATAATAGTGAACAGTCTAACGTCATCCGTTTATTGTCTCTTACAACGTTATTTGCGCATATGCTTCAATTGATCTTGATATAAAAAGATGTTATAAAACCTAATATAAGCCTACTCGTTTAGAAAATTTATCAGTTAAGAAATCAGTAAAACAGTTAGAGCAGGCCTGTAGCCAAGGATGGGTTTTTGCCCGAAAACTAGAAATATTTATTCGACTGAAACAAAAAAAAAAACCAAATTTTTATATTTTTTCTATAAAAAAAAACTGTCACAAATATGAATGACTTTGATAACGTAGTGTTTAAGATATTGGAGGTATTTCTATAAATGTTATTAATTTAAAGGGTTTACTTTTGATTTTAAAAAGCTTTTTGTTATTTGAGCAAAAATCTCAAAAATATTTATTGCATATGAAAATCATATTCAAAAATGCATGAAACAAAAATATTTACAAAATAAAATAAGTACATACAAATTTTGAAATTATAAAAGAAACTCATGTTTTCCAATTTGTTTTGGAAAAACACGTAGATGCAGAAAACTATTTTCTTTATCTATTTTTGTTTTCACATTTTCACTAACAAAGGCTTAATTCCCTTTCCTGGCTAACTTGAATTTTTGAGATCTAGCTTTAAACTCATAATCACCACGAGGAGCGAACAGTTTCCTTTCAGAATATGAAAATATATATATTAAGGATGTTTTTCTCGAAATTTTTATTCTATAGAAAAAACTACTTTAAAAGCTTTTTATATCAAGTACTATGCAGAATGTGAATTTTTATTTCCAAATTTAAACTTGTCGAATCGAAGTACGTCATATTGAATCCACAATCTTGCATTTTTTTAAATTATTTTCTCTTATTGTACTGAATTTAAAACAATTAAAACTTATTAATTCAATCAAAAGTCAAAAACATGATTTCACAAGGAATCAATTATTTGATATAAACTTCACTAAAAAACAAAATTTGTTTTAATTTATTATTATTATCATATGCAAATGCATAATAAGCTAAATTTAATTGCAAAATTCATTTACTGAATTTGATTTTTAACAGAAATTTTTAAATTAAAGTGATTTCATCTCAAAAAATTTCTTATCTTTAAATGATCAGCCTTGCGCTGCTTAGTTCAGGCATTCTAAGTACATTTTGCACTAAATTTTTTTCCTATGTGACTAGCAAAACTACCTTGTCAGTAGCTATCAGTAATCGATAAACGTATGAAGTATGCCCTCCAATGCATTGCAGTATTCTTGTGTGTCCCTTACATTATATCGTACATGTTACAAAAATATATTTGAACAAGCGCTTTAAGCATTCTTTGCAAATTTCTTTTTGTAGGTGTAAGCATGTTAGACAGCAAGCAGTCAGCTTAATAGACAGGGAACTAAATAGATAGACAGTCAGAGACGGACAGACTTCAAGGCGTTCTAGCATTCAGCATGATGTTTGTTTGCTTTACCAATTTTCTGCTTATTGGGGGACCCCGTTTTTGCTCACATGCTCCAATTTCTCTTTTGACTTGCTATTCATTACGTTTTATGTTGAAAAACTATTCGTTTCATGAGCGTGGTTTCGCACTTGATACTGGTTTCGGGTTTTTTGTAAGGTATTGCTTATTTTTTTTGGTGTTATCTTTTATTAACCTTATTAAAGTGGTTTGTTCAAATATTCTGACGGTATTTTAACAATAAATTATGCACTGAAATTTTGTTTTTTAATTATTTTTTGTTTTTATTTATATTTTTATAGCATATTTTCTTGGAACATGAATGGTGTTTTCGACCATGACCGAGCGAGCTACACGTACGCTTTACTTATAATTATTTTTTTAAATTTATGTTTGTTATTAGGTGACCAAGCGTGGAAATAGATAAACTGGCTTCAATAAAAATAACAAAACTGCCAAAATGATAGAAATGCAAAATACACCCACGCATCATTTTTGTGTGATTAGATAATAAGTATTTGATTTAGATTAAAATTTACTGCTAAATTATGCAAATATATATCTAAATAGAAATGCGTAGAGCACCAAATAAAATGTTTTGCTAAATAATTAGAAATAAACCTGTTCTAAAAGCTGTTTATTTGAACTTTTAATTTTTCAATGAAAATAAGGTACCACTCTTTTAAGATGACTGACGACAATAGTAGACAAAAAGATACGAAAAATTAAACATATTAAAAATATAACTTTTCACAAGAAAATTTTCTTCAGGAAATTCAAAATAAGATTGATTTTATTTTATCAATTTGCATACTTTTTGTCGTCTTTTTTTACTAACTAGTGGCCATTATTTGCATCTTCACATTATTTTTCTAACCGTACGAAACCAAACCTGCTCTAAAAAGTTTCAAAATAGAAAGAATTGTTTTGTTGCAAAAACAAAATACAATTTAAATAAAAGCATTCGCTAAATGAGCCAAAACAATAGGATAAAGAGATTAAAAAAAGAGTATAAATCAGCAGATCAGAGTCGAAAAATATCAGAAAATAAAAGCGAAAAACTTTAAAAGCAAATAATTAAATACATAAACAAAATAGCATAGATAATTGCAATTGAATTGACAAAATAGTTACGCGTGTTGCTCTAAATAAGCAACATATTATCTTTTAAACAATTCAGAGACTCGTGTAATTTTAATCAAACTCAATTAGGTGATGGGTATAAAAGAAGATATGAACCCAAAGTCAAAATAATTGTATTAATATTATTGTTGCAAAATACGTTCTCAACCTTAACAGGTTCTACTTACTGATAAGGTTGAGAACCCACGCGAACACTTAACGGAGGACAAAATACGATATCGATATCATAAAAATTCTGGCGCATTGATCGGAAATGATAAGATTAAATAAAAAATAATTGTGTTTTTGATTTAAAACAGCAATAATAACATTTATTAATGATTGAACCACTTAAGAAAACATAAATGGCGGTGTTAACAAGGTTTTTTTCATACAATCAATCTAATTGTGCGTTAATTTAAATGCAATCAAATGACAAAATATCAAAAATTAGAAGAGAAATATCTAAAGAATTCGAGATTATGTATTTCATAGTTTTTGTATTATTCATTAATTATTTCATTAATTAACATACTTCAAAATTCATTTAGTGCAGCATAACCTTTAGCATGAATACTTTTCTTTAATGCAACCCTGTTACTTTCAAAATACAACATTGGCAGTATTTTTTACTGTTATTTGTGCCAGGTGTAATTTAATGATCTGTTGAAAAACTGATCGTGAATTTAATTAAGGACAATTACAAAATTTGAACTTTTTGTTAAATAATCACAAAGAAAAGGGTTGTTTATACTTTAGTAGTAGTAACGAGTTATTTTACAACTGTTTTGTTGTTATTTAGAATGGGTGAAAATAAATCCTATGACTTCAGTGCACGAAAAGTAATTATTCAAATGCACCAAAATGGAAGCTCATGCAGACTAATTTCCGCAGCCGCCGTATTAAATATACAGTATTTAATTAAATGCAGTATTTAATAAAAATGCGACTGTTGACAAGGTTCTACTTAAGCAAATAAGCTGTATGACAACAGTTCGCGAAAATACTCTTATCATCCGAGAATAAAAAAAAATCCTCACAAATCAGCAAAGGAAGTTCGGGTGGCTATGGCTATTAGCCTAGACACATTGACTGCGGCTGCAACACAACAACACGAGGTGAAAACGAAAATGTTGGCATGTTGTCTACGACTTGACTAATTTGAATGCAGCGCGATAAGCCTTATTTTCATATATTTTTATAATTAACATCGAATTATCATTTAAAAACAAACATTTAATACAAACACAATGAGAATGAACAATAAAAAACACAAAAAAAGCACGAAATTAAACGAAAACATTAGCAAATGCCGATGTTCTTACTCTTGTCGCACGTCAAAATAGAAAAAGTTCTAAATCGACGACAGCAACATTACTGCAATGACGCATTGTCGTTGCAACATTTTCACCACATTCACCTCCATAAGAAAAGCATGTAAAAAAAATTGACGTTTGACGCAATGCTGCAGCCGCAGTCAATGTGTCTAGGCTATATGGCGAAAACAAAGCTGCCCTTCGGTAGATACAATAAAAAGACGTTTGTGTGAATCCGGTCTCTTTGAAAGAATTTTTCGGAAGAAGCCCTACTATCCGAACGTACCCGAAAAAAGAGACTTGAGTTTCCAAAAAAATATGGCGATTGGAATGTGAGGGATTGGAATGGGATTGTCCTGAGGGATTGTCTGCCGGCCGAGATCAAAAAAGTTTGACCCTAAATACACTCGAGCCACTCTAAAGCATGGTGTTGGAAGTTTCATTCTTTGGGATATTATATCGTGGCATGGTGTCGGCCTTTGATTAAAAATCGCAAAAATAGCTATTTTATCAACGAATTTCTAAACAAATAGTGCTTCCTAAGAAATACCAAAATATCTTGTGTTTGTCCATTCTTCAATAGATAGGCCGATTTCGGAATGACTTTAAGCTCCCTCTGCGAAGTCACTTGGAAGACTTTAACCGTCTCAAAATGTTCTCACAAAGCGGCAATTATAGAAAAAAGTCGCACGAGCCCATATTTCGCGAATATGGTGCCTGTTGAGCGCACTGGTGCTTTATCGTTGTGCAAAAACCATGTATTCTCCTTCTGTAATTTTGACCTTTTTCGAAGAATATTCTCACGTAAACGCTTTAAAACACTAAAATAATATTGAGCGTTTTCCGTGTGACCAATTGTAAGGAATTCCAAGTGCATGACAACTTCCGTCCAATATCATAAATCTCCTTTTCAATCAAAAGCAGACATGTTCACTGTAAATTTTCAATCAAAACCAGATAAGTCCAAGCAAGTTTTCTTTTGTATAGTTTTCATACACATTTTAAAAACTTTTTTATGTCAAATCATTGGTATAAGCAATAAATTTAACATTTTAGCGGATTTGGGTATGCGTTCTGTAAAAAACAAAAAGTTAAAAGCAACAAACATTTTTTTTACTAAAAAGGAGATTCAAAATTGCTTCGGCGATTTCCTCCGATTTGAAAACAAAGTATACAGAAATAATTTTAATGAGCTCCTCTAACTTTTGAGACCCCTACCGGCGGAATCTAAATTTGGATTCATTTCTAACTTTCAAAACCAGACAAGTCCAAATTTGAAATTGGAAATACGAATTTTTTTGCACTATGAGACTATTATTTTTCCGCATAATATATATATTCCTGTGGAGCATAATTTTGCGTAATAAGTTTGTTTACAAAAAATGTCTGTCAAAATTGAGACTTTTTTTTTTATTTTCAACAATTCAATCTGTGTGACTTATCTGGTTTTGAATGTAAACTCCTCAATTATTTAAGTATTTTTGAAAACAGGGCAAAAAATCACTTTTTTCAAACAGTCTTACTTATTAAGAATCTATTTTTTCCTTTTTCAGATCACCAGATGGGTTGGAACCATATCAAGAAGAACGCACCCTTATTTTTTACAACACCCCCCGCACCACCCTTTACCAGCCTGTGATTTTTTCGGTTGCCTAAATTTTTTTTTTAAATGGGAGGACTATTTTATTTGTGAATACGAAGGAAGGTTAAGGAGGTTTGAGGGTAGGTACTTTGGATTTGATGGGTAATATTTATTTTAGAAGGGACATTTTTTTGCTTACCACTTGAAAAGTCGGTGGAGTAAAAAGTTTTGCCAGCACAGGATTGAAAATGAGTAGAATAATGAGTTTTGAAGCAATTTTTCTTGTTTTGTTGTCCTTGTTTTTTTTTTTAACACTTTGAAACGGTTGGAAATAAGATTGAAGATGCTGAATTAACTTTCTTATTTTCGATATTTATTTTTTGTTGCAAGGAACAAACAAATTTTTCGAAAGTATTATTATTTCTTTTAGCAGCAACATTTTTATTTCAAAGAAAAAAATTTTTTTCCTTAAAAATATAAGATTTTATTTTTCTCAAATGCAACCCTGCGCCAAGCCTATAACAGTGTTATCAGCGTTCAATATAAAATTTAATTTTTTCGTTTATGAGAGTTTTGGTTGCATTCATTCGCACAGTCCGGTTCAATTTTGAACAGAAGGGTGGTCAAAATAAATATTAAAATATTTTTGTGTGCGTATAAAATAATTTAAAAATTGAATTTGTAAGAAATAACTTAAGTCATATTTGATAAGTTAAATTTTTAGACTAACAAATCGCATATATATAATTTTGATTTTGACTTTAGTTTAATTGCTGTAGGTACCTAAATCTTATGCTTTAGCAATGAGCAAAATTTATAGATGGTGGAATTAGAATCCGAATCTCCCTTAATTCATTAGCATGCTTGCCACGTACGTAAACACGCATGGCCACAGTCGCTACCTGTAAAGAGATGCAGCTCTAAAAAATCTATAAGTACCGGAAATAAGCTAATTAATTTCATTCACAGATTAAAGACGTTTGATTTATTAAAAATCAACACAAAAAATGTCATTTAACGCATAACATTTCTAATCCATTACTTCCGATTTCAATAAACACCGATTAAGAGTCGCTCCCAGCTATATGTATTTTCAAATTGCAAATTGAACTTTGATTAAAAATATCATCCAGTTATTAACGGTTGCTTTATAAGCATAACAGCTACTGCTAATTAAGAAATGAAGCAATGATTTTCAGAAGTTTAAGTTTTCTTTTATGTTTTCAGTCATTAATTAAAAAACAGTTTGAAATTTCTCTTCGTTGCCTAATTCGTATAAGCATTACAAAAAAAACAATAAATACACACTGGGCATTAATTAGCCAAAAAAAAAATCATATCTTTTAAATGCGTTAATCGCAACATATGCACGCCAAGTATCTATTATGGGAAAAAATCAATCAATTTTGCACTTTTCTTGTTTTACTTTCAGTCTAAAAATGTCTAAGCAGGCAGCCAGTTTTGTTAAATCGATACAATTTCAGAGACAGACAAGCTAAGCCAAGTGCATATCTTGCGGATACCCTTTGCCACATACAGCAGCACCAGCAAAATCTTTATTTGGTATAAGCAACACTACAACAACAACATCACTTATTAAATTGTTAACGCAGTTAACAACAACATTCGCCGCAAAGTGGTAACGAACCAAAACATAATATTACGCTATACAGTTATGAGTAGTTTTTTTTTTTTTTTTGTCTATCAAATTTTTTTGCGTATGTTACGCCAAGGCGTGTCCGTCTTTTCAAAAAAAGAAAAAACGGAAACGGTTTTTTTTTTGTGCACTTCTACTTATTTATAAAAACTTAAAACTTGTCTAACTTTACTTTAAAATTACTTACCAACAGCAACAATTTCACTATTGAATTGTAATCCTTTTTCTATCAAGTGATTTTCGGTTTTTAACGCACAACTATTCCTTTTTATTCCACCCCAAGAAAAAGTTCTACGGTTTTGTTCTTCTTAGCTTTTCTTATGCCTTATAGATTTTCCGAAAAGCTCAATACATACACATGCGTTTGCCAATGGGTGCTTTGCAGATACACAGATACTTTTTTTTTTCTTCAGTTCAAAAAACTGCCGGCTCAACTCGACTCAACAATTATTTAGATACGTTATTTACTCGCTCGCTAACACCGCTCGACTGAATTCAATGCCTGCGAAATTCTAAGCTGGAAAACTCGCATTTACCTTAAAATTAAAAACAAACCGAAAGATACACAAAAAAATTTTCTCATCAAAAAGTTTTTGTTGATGTTGTTGTTGTTGCGGTTACGCTCTGTAATTGTAAAATTACCCCTACATTTAGTTCTCTGACTAAATTTTCTCTCTTTTCCCCACACATAAAATTTCGTGCTACCAATTCACCATAATCCATTTAGAGATGTGTAAATTTTTTAAGATTACTTTATATTCAACCACTTAAAATTTCAAACCGCATTTAAAATGGGGCTGATTTTGAATTTTTGTGATAAGAATTTTTGAATCAATAATGGTTCGTTTCATTATTATTATATTTCATTATTATGTAACGAATATTCAGCAGAGTACGGAAAGGTTCGCTCGTGTGCCCACGCGAGCCGTACATAACTCACTTTGGTACTAATCGTGTAAACTTATCTTTTCTCAAGTTTGCGTGCCAAACTTCTAAAGCAATAGTATGTTTCCAGGAGTACCTACTGAAATGAGACAATACATGCTCATGAGGCCGCTCATGGTTGGAAAGAATAATTGGGGGTGAAAATTATGAAAACATAACCATAAATAAATAGAAACCGTAAAAAGATCGGGATATTTCCAAGCCATATCCCAAGAATAAAAAGGTTTTTGAGTTTCTAAATTTTTTAAAGGCTAAATTTGTGACGATTTCTTTTCATCAACTATATAGAAAACCTGGTCCTGCTTTATCCATTTTCACCGGCTCACTAAAAGTTTATTTGAGTAAAACCGTTCTAAAATGTTAAAAAATAAACTTACGATTCTTTTGCATTCATTTCAAGTTATTTATCGTAAATAAACTAACACAACTGTTTTATTTAATGGTAATGGGTGACTATGAATCAAGGAAAACAAAAAGAAATAGCGACATTTATGAAGCCGTAGCGAAACAAAAACCAGTTCAAAGAGATGAACCAGCGACTGAGCAAGTTTATCTTTTTGTTACTGTTTAACATGTGATTTAGAACCTTTTTGGTTTAACCAGAATGAATAAAACATGCCTATTATTTCTTTAAGTTTGTAAGTTCCAAATTCATCAACTTTTCAATTTCAGTTATTGTTTTCGCCATCTTCTATTAAGTAGCAGCACTCCGTATACTAATAGTAGTACATACAAAAACCAATGTGTTACATTGCATTTAAACTCTGGCGGTGCCCTATCGATAAAAAAGTTATTTTGCGTAGACTATGCGTAAGACCGCGTTTCCACTTTTCTTGAAATATTGAAATTTGAAACTTTTTTATTTACTTTATTCCAACATGACAACTTTTCCGTTTTAAAACACTTAAATTAAAATATGTTCATTTTGGGTTCTTTTTGGGCTCATGGAACTTGAATTCTTTATTTGAATTATTTTGCCAAAATAAGTGCACCTAGCCTTGATCTATTTTTTACTAATTTAAATCTGAGGCGGTTTAGCTACACTCAAAAAAAGCTTATCAGAATATGATAAAAAAGGCATCATATTTAGAGAAAAATGGTATAGACTTTGCTCCAGAGAATGCTATTCTCTAATTTCGATACTAAAAATTCTCTAAAAATGGTAAAAAGATTCCATTAAAAAGAAAAATATATCGTTTTTTGAGAAAAACCTTTTTATTTTTGAGAAAAGATTTGTTTTTATTGAAGAAAATACTTATCTTAGTGAATTTTTTATCAAAATATAAGAAAATTTTTTCATTTTCAATAAATTTTTCTCTATAAATGAGAAATTTTTGTGCGAGAAAATTACTTATCATTATTAGAGACATTGAAATATTTCCATTTCCTAGAAGTAAAGAAATATTTCTTCGAAAATGTGAAAATTTATTCTAATTTAAGAAAATTTTATTTGAAAAAGAGAAAATTTCTATATCGAAAATAGAGAAATTTTTTACCGGAGTAAGGTATGTGTTTTTTCTCAGTGTAGCTGTCTTATTTCCCGTACTTTTATAGCAGACATTCGCAAGTTGAAAAATTTGAGAGAGTTAGTAGGTCTGTTCCCGTACTTGAACATTCGTACGAATTCGCACGAATTCGTGCTATTTTCTACGATTTCCTGTTCCCGTACCCAAAAAAATCGCAAAAGAGAGCGAAAATGTGAAATCCAGTCCTTGTCAAATGTTGCTATTTTCTGCTACACAAATTTGGAGTTGCAAAACTCGCAGCAATTAGCAAGTGCAATATTAGGTCTGTTCCCGTACTTTTGTAGCAGAAATTCACAAGTTGAAAAATTTGAGAGAGTAAGTAAAAAAGTGCTCTCTTTGCGTGAAAAATTGCAAAAAGAACGGGAACAGGTTTTTTGCAAAAAGTTGCAACTTTTGATGAAACTTCAACAAATTTTTGGTGGCAGAATTGCTATAGTTGATATCTAAGGAAGAAAATACGCTAGTTGTTATTGGAACAAAATAATATAAAATATACTCACATTTTATTCAGCTTAATGTGTATGTGGAACAATTAATTTCTACTTTTCTCGACATGTTGCTTTAATGGCTGACATAAGCTGTCATATATATAAGAGAGCTCTTTTGCTCTCCTCTTCAAATAAAGGTTCATATATATCTTCAATTTCGTGAAAAGTCTTCAAATTTTGGGATAATCTTATAAATTATTGAATCATGTATTCACCTAACTGTTCAAACTTGAGTTTATCCTGTCTACACAGATAGCTAAATTTGAGTTTCCAGTAAGAAGTTAAGTTTTCCGGTTGAACTCAAAATTAACTCTTGAGTTCACAGCACAATTATGCAGAATGATATTCAACTAAACTTAGCTTGCTTTCATCGTACATTCCCAAGTCGGATGACATGTACGTCCGTGCGAAACCCCCTATTCGACTTGGGCATGTACGACGACATGTACGCTCGTTCGAAAGCAAATGAGACAGTCGGACCGACATGTCGGATGATAATCAAAAATATTTGATTTTTCTGCCGATCCATCCGACATGTCACACGTGTGAACGCATGTCGGTCCGACTCGCTGCATTTATCATTTCTATAAAGTTTTCAACGAGTGAACATCAACTTATGCAACAACAGAAAATAAGAAAAAAATTAAACAAATAATGGCAAGTGCTCCGAATGTACAATTTTGGACATTCCAAAATTTCCAATTCAATTCTTCTAAAATTTGATCAATTATAATTGCCGCTAAAAATTGCCTTGCCATTATTACACCGATGTGACACTCTCGAGAGTCAGCAAAGGGCACGATTACGATTTCCTGGGCGCCGCGATTTGAAAGTGGTTTTTTGTTTAAAACAACAAAAAAATAGGTTTGGTCGAACAAAATATCGATATCTCATCTTGTTATCGAGTTATCGATTTTTAAAATTGTTTACGTGTTACAAGATCTGTTGAAATCAACATCTATATTTTTTCCAATATCCAAAAAATTTTATGTATTGATACGTTGTTGGAAAGACAATTAAATTATCTGTTAGAAAAAATACAAAAAAAAGTTCATTTCGGCAAGATGTAGAATTTTAAAGAGATTTTATATTATATTTACTTTTTACTACTGATAAAACCGTTATTTTCTCAAAAATTTGCAATATTAATATGCTTAAAATATACTTTATTTTTAAAGCCTGAAACCTTAGCTTTCATTGGGTATGCAATAGTTAAAAGTTTTTTTTTTATATAAACACTATATTCGATATATATGTTATATAGAATATAAAAAAAAATTTTTTTGGAATAACTACACTTAAGGTGGCAAACCCAAAGATTTTTTTTATATTTTTTTATATACATTTGGACTTCTGTACCCCAAAAAAATATATAAAAAACCCGTTTACAAAAGCTTTAGGATATAAAATTCGTGAAATTGTGTAAAATTACCTTTTTACCACCAAAAATTACTACCAAGTTTGTTTTTAACACTTCGTACAAGGGAAAACCACGTTTATCTAAATATAATTATTATCTTAATAGGATATTAATAATATAAATCTAATGAAAACCTTCAATAGAAATCTTCGCATTCTTCTTCTTCATTCTCTTCTTCCTAAGATTCTATCTCCTCCTGGGTGGTTAAAACTCACTGACGTTTTTCGAGAACAACATGCTGCAAATTAATACAACAAATGCATTGTTTGGATAATGGTCGCATAAATCACAACTGACCGTGACTACATTTGCATTTATTAATGGTATAAGCGAAGATCAACTATTTGATTTAATAAAATGGAGGCCATTGACCACAATTGATCAACTTAAAGTTGCGAATTTTTTTCATTGCTTATAAATTCACATAAATATTACAGCTACAATGTTTCATTAAGGGCATTTGCTTATTGTAATGGTGATATAAGGAAATATGGAGTAAGAAAGCAAAACAACTATTGTAAATATGCTTGAAAGAATAACATTCTGTACAAGGGCAAATCATTTCATCATCAAAAAACACCATAACAAAATAATAAAGTCATATAAATTATATACCAAGTGATATATAAATTTTCAGGCTTCTTTAATTCATAGTAATAACGGCAGTTTTTGAGAAAATAACGGTTAAATGTAAGCAATTATTTTACTTTTACATTCAAACAGTTATAAAATATGAAATAAGAAACGATTTTGATTAATTATACATTTTTCTAAAAGCTTGTTATAATATCTTTAAAATGGTACTATTACCATTAATATCGGTTTAATAATAAGAAAAATATAGTGAGTTTTCTAAGAAGACCTTATAAAAAGAAAATTATTTAAAAAAATCGATAACTCGAAAACTAATCGATAAATCGATTTTTCCTTCGGCAATTCTTATTTATATTTAAAGTACTTCACGAATCCATTGCCAGATCGCGGCGCCCAGGAAATCGTAATCTCCCCCAGCAAAGAAATGAAGTCGTCGTACATGTCCGATTGTTTGAAAGCTCAACAAAATATTCCAGTTAGTTTGTCGTCGTACAATGTCGGCTGACATGTACGACCGTGCGAAACCCCCTATTCTCTCTCGAGCTCGAAATTTGTGTAAAGAATCGGTTCAAGTTACTTGTAGTTCGTATGGCAACAAACATATTATTTGAAAAATCGCTGACGTGTCCCAACTATGTGATTGTACCCTAGTGTTTTAATTTAATTTGCAATTGTAAAATTGAGGGCTGGCAGTGCTTTGGTGACATAAAAAAAGTCGTCTTTATTCTATTTTACTTTACCATTCTGCGCATAAGAAAATCCGACAAACGTCGTAAAGACGTAGACGAAAAAAAATTGTAAAAGAAAAAAGATTACAACGTTAAAAATAAGTTTTGCAAATCCAGCAACAGCCGTAAATGTTAAAATAAATTTAAATTTTTGCATAAGGAATAAAGTTACAATAAATAAGTTATCAAAAAACAAAAAGTTCAAAATTTATCTTTTGAAAAAGTGTAAAATTCGAACATACTAATGTCAATAACCGTGAGTAAAAAGAAAATAATTATGCGGCGACCAGTGGAAAATTTTCCATTTTCTTTTATGCTGGCTGTGATTTCATTGCTGAGTGACGAAACTATTTCAAAGCTGCGGTAGAATTAAATATAATAAAAGGAAGCAAGAATTCGAAAAAATAGTGAAGTGAATGTAATATTAAACTTTTTAATAAGAACAAAAGAAAAAAGCACGCTCAACTACCTGTTTGAGAATCTTTAGAAATATCCCAAAACCTAACTGCTAATATGAACAAAGGCAAGGACGAGATTCCTGCGAAAAGTAGAAAGTTTTGCAAGTCTTTTTTTTTAAGCAAAACAATTGGTATAAAATTTGCATAAAATATGCAAAATCATTAATGTGCAAATAAAGACGTGCTCCCCACAAAAGCCCCACCATAAGCATCATGCGATGGTATGTAAGACGAATTGTTGCCAACGTTGTGCAAATAAATCGGTAGCTGGGATTAAACAAAATTGGCTTATAAAAAACTATTTCCACTAAAGAACTATCGTTAAAATATCATATTTTAATAAGAAAGCAGTAAAGTTAAGCAGTTTTGAACGAAAAATAATTGCCTGCATTTACTTTGCTTCAATAGAAACACTTTTTTTTTTACATTTAACTTTAGATGGCAACATTATAGGCCCCAATATTAGCCCCACCACAAGCTGTGCTTCGTGTTTCTCACTTTCCATTTTCATATAACATATTCGTACGTTTCTCTATTATTGACAATTATTATTTATTTCTCTTTGTTTTTGCTACATGCTAATCTTTCCGTTACTCTCTGCTCCGCGGCTCTTAAAACCTTTTAACAACTAATAATTATGACCACATCGATGCACAGCTATTAAGAGGTGGGAAGCAAAAGACGAAATCTTGTGTAGGAATGACCGTGATGGCAAAAACTTCAATAGCGGAAATATGCGAGAATGCCAAGCTGGCCCGAGACATGGCACTAACAGGTAACTATGACTCGGCATCAATATACTACGAGGGTCTCCAAGGCATGTTAGTGCGCATGATCAACTCATCAACAGATCCAATGCGCAAGGGTAAATGGAATATGGTAAGCTAGAGCATAAGTATATTTAAAACTTCTCTTAGTGCCTATCAATTTCTACTCATCCCGCAGATAAAACAACAGATCCACAAAGAATACACACAGATCAAAGCTATACAACGCACGCTATCGGAAATGACACTCGATTTGCAGAACACACAATTTGCACATAAACTGAAAGCGCAAATAAGTGAAGATGAAACAAAAGATCCTGCTTCATGGTTTCGTCCAGATCCTGATATATGGACGCCGCCACCAAAAGATCCAGATGTTTGGGGCCCACCCCGACCAGAGAAGTAAGTTAGCACAGTTAATAAACAACAACAAATACAGGCTTAAAAACTAACGGAGTCTTGAAAGATAAAATAGCCAGATTTTTTGTATTGAGATTGCATATTTATTTTCATTACTCTCATCTTTAGACCCGTGGTGCCTAATCGCAGTCGTGGCGGCATACCGAATGCTAAGAAACCCGGCAACAATAAGAGCACAATTCCGCAGCGTATGAATTCAAATGCCGGTAATAAAAAAGGTGCTGGTTCATCGACTGCACGTGGCTCCATAAATGCAACACAAAACAATGGACGCTCCTCCTCAATCTCTGCAAATAATCGTAAATCAACAGCTTCCAATAATGACAATGGCACCGCCCGAGATGACGATGCTCGTGACGATGAGTCAGCTGATAATGAGGACAAAGAAGAGAAAAAATTTCAACCGAACAATCACGTCGAAGCAGAATTAGTTGACATCTTAGGTGCGTTTTATTTGTATTAATTTTAAATACAACGTGAAAAAACAAGACAATTTTTATCTCTCTCATTCAGAGCGCGATATACTGCAAAAAGATCCTAAAGTACGCTGGAGTGACATTGCGGACCTGCAGGATGCCAAGCGTTTGCTTGAAGAAGCGGTAGTGTTGCCCATGTTAATGCCTGACTATTTTAAGGTAAGTCTGAAGATGAAATTCGCAGTAAATAAATTTCAAATAAACTTGCTTTTTGAAGTATAACAAAAATGTGTTGGAATATGTACCAATCGGTTCGAATTGATTTTCTATTTTTGTCTATCCGTTGTAAAAACTATTTAAAAAAGTCTTAAATAAGTTCTTCAACATTTTTTTCTCCCCTACTTTTATTTTTATGTTGCTGTCTAGCATGCTTATAACTTGATACGCATTTCAATAATAAATATTTTCGCACTTACTAGACAAAATAAAATTGTCTGATTATAAATATGTCCCACTAGCTGACTACATTCCGCATTTTATACCGAATTTGTAAATTATAAAATCGTTGTTATTTTTAAACAAACGGCACTATCAGACAGACCAGCTTCAATTACTAAATTAATATTAATAAAGCTCGTTGTTCTTGATAAGAAAGCCATTTGACTCATCAGCAATGAGCTAATGACATCATTTAAAATAATTGTTGAACTGAATTTTCTCGCTTTAGGGCATACGACGTCCATGGAAGGGTGTACTCATGGTCGGTCCACCTGGCACGGGCAAAACAATGCTCGCCAAAGCAGTCGCCACCGAATGCGGCACAACATTCTTCAATGTCTCTTCCTCAACGCTAACATCGAAATATCGTGGTGAATCTGAGAAAATGGTGCGTTTACTCTTCGAAATGGCGCGCTTCTATGCACCCAGCACAATTTTCATTGACGAAATCGATTCGTTGTGCTCGCGACGTGGCTCCGAGTCTGAGCATGAAGCATCACGTCGTGTTAAATCTGAGTTACTGGTGCAAATGGATGGTGTAGGCGGCAGCGAAGAGGCTTCTAAAGTTGTTATGGTCTTGGCTGCCACAAATTTTCCCTGGGATATTGATGAGGCGCTACGTCGACGTTTGGAGAAACGTATTTATATACCGCTGCCAACGGATGAGGGACGTGAGGCATTGCTAAAGATCAACTTGCGTGAAGTTAAAGTGGACGAAAGTGTAAATCTCACAGGCATAGCACGAAAACTAGATGGCTACTCCGGAGCGGATATAACGAATGTGTGCAGGTTGGTGTTGGAATTCATTCTTGTTTTAAATTTTATTAAATTTGTTTGTGTCTTAAGGGATGCTAGCATGATGTCGATGCGTCGCAAAATAGCTGGTCTCACTCCAGAACAAATTCGCCAACTGGCCACCGAGGAAGTAGATCTTCCTGTATCTACACAGGACTTTGCTGAAGCCATAAGTCGTTGCAATAAAAGTGTATCTCGAGCTGATCTCGAAAAGTATGAGAAATGGATGAATGAGTTTGGTTCGTCATGATGACGTTACGCAGAGAAAAAGCAACTTGCCGCATGTGCACACAATATTTAGTTTAAAAAAAGAACGTTTAATATATAACTTAATGCTTAAAAAAGTATCGTCAAGTAGCTTAGCTAAAAGTAAACTTTTCATACAATTGTGTAAACAACAACAACAACTACAAAACAAAGCAAAGCAAAAAATATCAAAACAATTTAATTGCAAAGTTTTAAAAAGACTAACTATAATTTTGAAATGAATGTAATCAAGCGTGATCATAGGCTTAAGCAGTATTTTTGTACCGAATTATTGTACTAAAGATTTAGGAAAAATACATGTAAAGTTCTATGCATCATATTTAAAGTGAGAACTACTTATTTTTTCATGGCGCTTACAAATATTTTCTTTAGATTTGTACCAATTTTTTCATAATGATAGTTTGTTTGGCGCCATAAAGTTTAAACTGCTCCCTTCTGGCATAAGAAAAACACCAAAATTTCTTGTATTAACCCTTTTAGTTGCCCTTGATTAGCTATTCATTTCTAACTAATAAAATTTATTTAAACTAAAAGTTCAACTTTTATTAATACAATTTGACAAATAAAGAATTTTTAACAAATATTTTAAACTGCATTTTTAAAGAATTATAATCGTTCACAGAACGTGACTTAACACTGTTCAGCAAATATTTGACTCCCTGCCGATCGGGATTATGGTTCTACACTTTCCAAATTTTTTTAAATACCACTAAAAGATTATATGGGGCTTTATGAGATTTGCACAAATATAATCAATCTTCTATTTGGTAATATTTACACAAGGAACAAAATTTATTGCTGTTTTGGAAAAGGCAGAAAGTAAACTTTCGTCAAAAGAGCACTTGTAACATTAGTACTTGTTATTAAGTGCATCTACCGTTTCTTATCATTCTTACATTCATGCTGAGTTCAGCGACAAACAAGTTAAAATTCAATCTTATTATTTTATTTCTTTTTTGCGACAATATCAACTTAAACATATATATTTTAAACAAGAGATAATTGGCAACAATAATGTCATAAATATAAAGCAGAGAATAATTATAATACGAACACGACGCTCCAGAATAGAGCAAGTACTATAAAATAAAATAAAGCGTTCAAGTGAGGGGGCCAATTTTTTAAATAGCTCGTAAACGATGAGATTTAATTAGCCAAATCAAGAAAATCAGCTATAACAACCAAGCTATTGCTTCAGTTGTTTTACAAATTATATAAACCATGTCTCTAATTAATACAGGTTTTTCAAACTATTTTAACATTATTTTAAGAACGCAATTTGTGCGTGATTTTTAATATTAATAAGGGCGTGGTGGTGGCATTGGCATCATTGGACCAAGCGGGTATGGTACACCGCCACCACCATATTGTGAGGGATGCGGTGGATAAAAGCTACTCGCACCAGTTGGTTGGTTACTGAAGCTACCCCGCTGATTGCCTGCTGCTGCCGCTTGTCTGCGCATCAACTCTGTCATTTTTTCTGCCTTCAACTTGCGTAGATGCATTGTTTTACGCACTGTTAGAAAACTCTCCAGAAAACCTTCAACTGCCAATTCGTTGTCTGTGAATTTTTGTAGTAAGGCCTCCGACTCTTCCTCGCTCTCAGCAGCAGCTGTCTGTAGCAATGCCAACGCTGTATCTTGACTTACTGATCCGGATTTTTCTTTCATTTGTGCCAACTTTTCTTGCACAGACTCACAGCGTTTCTTGCCATCTTCTAAAAGTTCGTTTATTTTACCACGACGTTCGATGATTTGAGGCTCCTTTTCGATATTACTCTCGGCCTTGTTGCGATTCTCACTAAGTAGGTTGTCCTTTTGAGCTTTTAGCTCCTCTAGCACTTCGTCAACCTTCTCATCTAGTTTATCGTCATTGTTAAGCAGATCTTTGAGTTCATCGGACGATAGCGGTGATATCGACACCTGCAGTAAATTGAGGTATTCTTGATACATAATTTGGAAATTTTTATAGCGTAAGTTTTTCTTTTATCACTTCTATTGCTTTTGTTTAATTAACTGCGATTTAGATATTAAAAAATTGTTTGCTTCTTTTGACAGCAGAAATGATGATTAATAAAAAATTAAAATAGTAGAAGGGAAAAGAAAAGAAGAAAAACGACATGAAATATTAAGAGTACGTTCAGTAGCATTGGCACAATTGGTGGCAAGGCTAACGCGTTGTTTACACTTGACACTATTGCTAAGTCCCGTTTTACACATGTCAACAGTTGACCGTCAATTCTTGCATATTCCTTTTTAAACTTGACGATTCCATTTACACACGTCAAGAGTTGACGATTAATTATTTTGCTTCTCCCTGCTTTTTTTTGCGCTGATGACGCCGAAAAAAAAAAGAAAAAAATTACAGAACAACGAACGAACACAAAACGAATTGCCAAAGAATTGACGGTAGGATCAACTTTGTTCTTTCCCCTTACCGCATGAGTAAATCGCCCGAAAGTACAAGAATTGACGGTCAACTGTTGACATGTGTAAACCGAGATTAGCACATACCACTTTAATCCGATGCTTCAGTCGATATGATCGCTTGACTCAAATCATTAGGCCACTCCAAATGATACTATATGTCGGATTGATCTGTCATGTTGACGCACCGTTTGTGTGCTTAAAATGAAGTCGGATATATCCAACTCACACGAGATTGTTTGATTGGCAATCAATGAACTTTTCTCTCTCTTTCAGAATCAGATTGTTGGTTGATTGCTGCTTGCTCACACGACACGCCATTCAAACTCTGCAAAAAAAAAAACAAAACTTTTGTTTCGCCACCCAGCAGCACTGTTCAGATTGCTTGATTGCTGTCCTGTACAGGAATCACAAAATGAACATATTTTGAATTCTGCAATCTGTGTTCATCCGCTCTCGCTCTCAATGCTTTTGACAATGTTTTTGAATAGACATGTCCGATGAAAGACAAAAGGCCACCCCAAACAATACAATACAAGTCGCAAAATAGTTCTACAAAAGTTCTACAAAATAACGGAACTTTTTGTCGTTGGTCCTACACGGTTGGACATGTCGGATGGACTTCATTATTTGATAGATTTCGTCGAGTAAACATTGAGCGCATATATTTTAGCGCTAAAATTTATTTATTTGTATACTTTTCTCTTTCTTCTTTCAAGTCTCCGTGATCATTTCTTATATATCAACAGATTCATTAGAAAATTCAACATTTATTGAGTTCGTCATTTTATGCGCGAGTTGTGCTTATCTCAAAAATTTGTATCGAATGACAAAATGCATCAAGTTGGATGGACACGTACACAAACGATACTACATAACGGATGGACCGAGCAAAAAATCCGTCTCACGAGCCATTAAAACGAGCCATGTTTTAACAACAAAATAAAAATTATAAAAATTTCATGAGAAATTTATCAATATGAACGCTGATAAAACTGTTTTTCACAGTTTCAAATTCATAAGATGAAAACTAAAATATTTTGTTTCCTTCTGCTGCTTAACAAATACTTTGACAACACTCGTTAATGTATATAACAAACTTCTGTATATAACAAAATAATGAATTTTGACGAATAATTTGATAGGGAGGGAGAAGCTATCGAAATGATCTAAAGTGGCATGGTATACTTTTTCCAAACAAATTCATTTGAGCTATTAGAAAGCTATATATAACGCTTTATAGAAAGATGAATACAAAAGTCTACCATCTGTTTGAATATCTTGGCAAGTTTTAAGTAAATCATTCTTCAATATCATTCTTAGCACCAGTTTTTTTTTATATTGACGTGAGCTACGGTCATAAGACTTTAATATTATGAATTTGGTGGCCTGTTGAGACTTAGAAATCTGCTATAAACCAGATATCTGTAACCACTTTCATGTATCGGATTTATATTTTGTCAATGGTTACAAAAACGTCGATAATTTTTAACCAGCTTTAATATTTTGCTGGTCACCAAGATGTTAATCGGATCATGTTCATATAATGCCGCGTTTCCATGTGATCTTCCAGTATCTTATCTTATCCTCTATCACAAAACACTTGTTATAAAGAGCGAGATGCATATATGTAACTTTTGTTATAAAAATTTGACAAGTCCGTATTTGTAAACAACGCAAAAATTAATTTTTCAAAAGTAAAATAACATATTAAAAATCATTAGGATGTATGCTAACACACATTTAGACTTCGGAACAGCATTGCCTTCGACCTAGCGACGATGACATCTAATGCAATAATAATAGAAAACTAAAACTATGCCAGCCTTCAAGAGTTCATTTAAATTTTCATGCGTTTTATTGTTGTTTGTTTACGTGGTTCAATTAATAAAATAGTAATCTCAAACTTCTTAGTCGTAGTAAATGATTTGCAATTATTTGTTAGCGTTAACATCACCACTATTGCTTGAGCCACCAGCAACGGGCCACCTTTCTGCGTGTAGACCGTGGCATTGGGATTTCAAAACGAACATGAAGAAACAAGCACTGATGTTGCTACCGAAACTCGTACGGCACCAGCGCATTGCTGTTGTTGTTGTTGGTGGTTGTGTTGGTGGTGGTGCTGCTGCTGATGTTGCTGTGCCTCAGAAACCACCACGTATTCAGTTAGCGCGTTGCCACGCGTATTGAAGAGCAAAAGTGGCACACGTTTGCTGATCACTGGCTCCTGCTGCGGCCGCATTTATACTGTTTAACATGGCCGAGGAAAGTCCTTGACCATCACTAGCTCCCTGCAGTGGCGGTGTATCGTTATCGAAGCTGTGTATTGTTGAGCTGGCGACTGTGGAATTCGAAGAGCCAGAGTCCGATGAACATGCAGAAACAAGCACTGATGTTGCTACCAAAACGGGTACGACGCCAGCACAAAGCTTTTGTTCCTGTTGATGTTCTTGCTGCTGATATTTCTGTGCTCCAGAAACATCCACGTATTCTGTTGGCGCATTGATACACGCATTAAATGGATGACCATCTTGTGCACGTTTGCTGTTGACTGGCTGCTGCTGCGGACGCATTTACACTGCTTAATATAGGCGAGGAAGGTATTGCAGTGGCGGAGTATCGTTCATACGTAGCGATGTATCGTTGAGTTGGCGCCTGTGGAACTGCATGACTGAATCAGTTGGCATGACGGCAAGAAGTTAAGCGATTTTTGCTTGAGATCCAGCACTTCCTCTTCCATAGAGCGCCGACCATCTAGCGTGAAAAGGAACAGTTTAGTTTTTTATGTGGAAAGAAACAGTTAAAAACTTACTCTTTGCAATTTCAAGCTGTTGTTTGTCTGCCAATAATATTAAAATTTTTAGAAATGTCATATAGAATTAAAAATGCCAAGCAGCTATAAACACGGTTGTAAAAACTTATAGCATGTGATTCACTTTTATGGGAAAAGTTTAAAAAGTTTAACTTTTTCTATCTTCTAGTATCTCATGAAATCTCAGAGGATATCGCATGCTATAAAAGTAGAAAATGTATGCCTATTTCACACTTACATAAGCCAATTCCATAAGATAGGGTTCGCATGCTCATTCTTTCTTACAAAAAATGTGATTGTGGGAGATCGTAGAAGATAGCATGGAAACGCGGCATAAAGCATTGATTTGCTGACCACCTATAAGAACGAAAGCATAGTAACGACGTTGAAATGAATTGCACCTGAACCAGAAAGGATCGTTGCAACGCGTTGATGGGAAATGTGCTACGAGCATCAGAAATCAAACGCGCTTAACTAGAGGGGATATATACAATGAAACTAGTCGCATGAGATTTTCTGAAGTTCTCTTTTCAAGTTCCATTTTCAAATTACATGATGAAACTGAGTTGCAGAGATTTTGCTCTGAAAATTCAGTCAACAACGAAAATATGAAAGTATAACGTCAAAAAGTTTCATGAAATCACAGCCCAAGATACTTTTTCCCTCATTTTCGTTTCATACTGCGCACCATCACTTTTGACAGTCTCATGTAGTGTCCGACCGAATATTCGGTTTCGGTTTCGGTTTCGGCCAGTTTCGGCCCTTTTAGTCAGTTTCGGCTATTCGGCATCAATATGGCCGAAACCGAAACCGAAACCGAATAACTCTAAACACTAAAAAGTTCCTTAAAGTGGTATTAAAAATTATCTCTTTATTTATTATTTTAAAGTTGAACTTTAATATTCAAAGAATATTAATCGTGTGTATACGTTATTATTATCTGTTTGAATTGTTTTGTTTTTGAAAGCTTTTAATAAAATTTAAAAAAAAAAAAAAATGTTTTTAAAAACAAATTTGTATGTAGACTTTCAGTTTCGGTTTCGGTTTCGGTTTCGGCCGAATATTACAAAAATGGCCGAAATTCGGTTTCGGTTTCGGTTTCGGCCAAAATTTTGGTTTCGGTCGGACACTAGTCTCATGCGACTAGTTTCATTGTATAAATCCCCTCCTAATTGATTTTCAATGTGCCTGTTTAGACCGTCATGCCCACGACAGAAGTGTGAGCGAGAACGGATAAGAATTCGGTAGTTAAGATGAGATTAAAGATTTTGAGCCGAAATGCCGGACAGAAACTTAAAAATTGGAAATTTCCTGTGGGTTTCAATTTCATTTCGATTCAGTTTGACAAACTTAAAAATAAACAAAACGTTCGTCAAAGTTTTGTGCATAAATTAAATAAAAATATCACCACGAACGGGCGTGCATCATAAATTTAAATACAGCCGTAATATTAGTAAAACTGAAACTGGAAATTATTACTTTCGGTTGACTGGTACCGAAAAATTTCAAGCAAGGCTCAAGACCAGCCAAATTGTTAGCGGTGGGACGAATGCAAGCATAAGGCTCTGGTCATGAATTAAGGATTTTATTTCTACTTCGTTGTGCGCGTTTTATTTTATATATATTTCATATTTTGCATTTTCATGTTTTTGTTTCTAAAATTGGTTTCCTTTGTCTACAAGTTGTTTATAAATGTTTCATTCCATAGTTTCACTTTTTATTATAAAAAAGAAACAGACATGCCCATGCTCACGGGAAGACACAAAGGGCATGGAAATGTGTAATTTCAATGACGAATCTAAACAGGCTCAATAAAATTTGTTTAACAAAGTTAAACTAGCACTAAAAACTGGCCATTAATTTCCTCTTAAAAAGCTTTTTAATTATTGTTTTTATTTATTAAAGTTTTTTATTGCTTATATCAGTAGTAATTTCAAAAGTTTTCAACATTTTCAGCTATGTTAAAATTTTAACCTTATTATAAATTTTGTATTTTCGCCCTCAAAAGAAAATACAAAAATTCATGTATTATACATGATTTACTTTGTAAGCAAATCATTGAAATAAAGTTCAAAAATTCATTTCAGAACCATATCAAAAATACATTGAACAAAAACCATTTGTAAGTTAATAGACACCAAAGTTCTAAGTAATAAAACTTGTTATGAAATAGAGAGCTAATTTCATATTAAAATCTGTTCTTTAAAAGTTATTTATGTAACATTCAAAATATTGATTTTTTTTATTTTATATATAGTCTATATAGGTTGGACTTAATTCAATGTAAAGTTCAGTTCTATATATCATAGACCAATTTTGATCAGATCTCAAAATTTATTTTATATATACTACAATTATTTCAGTATAAATCGGACTAATATAATTTCAGTGCAAGACCACCTTTTTGCTCTATTACAATTTCTAAAACGTTAGTACAAAATCTATGTCATTTTCCGACCGCCATATTGTTCGCGTCTTCAGCTACGACAAAAATGGAGTCCCATTATCTGAGTGCGAAAATAATTAAAAATTTAATTAATATGGAAGAATTGAAGTAATTTTAATGTAAAAATACAAAGTACACATTAAGCGGCTATCAATAAATCCATAATATTAGTGAAAATTAATCTGGAAGTTGGTAGAAAATTGCATTTCATTATAGCACAAAAGTATTAGTGCAGTGAAAATCTGCGCTTGAGGCGAAGACGACGACGAGCAAATCTATTTCGTGTCCCGAAACCGAAGCGACGACTGAGTTCAGCAGCAAGGCGGCCGCAGCTCGTTCGTAGTTTATTCGGTACGTGAGTGAATTAAAGTGATTCGTGTTTTCTTCACATCACTACAGAAAAATTATAAAGAAAATTCTACATTTTCAAAGAAACATCCATAGTTAAATACATTAAAAGTAATATTGTTAAACAATTGGCAATTTGAATTGTGTGGAAAGCTCTAAAAAGTAAAAGATTTCAAACTTAAAGGTTGAGTGTTTTTAATGTGATTAGTGGAAAAACTTGCAAAATCTCTGGAACTTGCAAATGTGTTAAAATATAAACTTGTTAAAACTAATTGCAGCACATTTTAATTGATTTAAATGAAAACAATTAAATGTGGATATATAAAATTAAGTCTCTATATTGGTTTTGATTTGGCTCAAACCCATTCCAAACAGCAGCAGCCAAAGCGAACCCAACAACGTCAACGTTACGACAATAACCGATCGACCAGCAGCGCCGGAGCCAACGAAGCTTGTGCACCAGACTCAGACCCTGTCCAATATTGAGGACTTAAAATTTCCAACAAGGCCACCCTGCAGGTTACACTGCATCAAATCCAGCATATATTGTCCAACTTCAACGCCGAAAGTCTGTACAATATCAATAACGTAACGAAAACATCTGCAGTTGTAAATCGCTGCTCGATCTATTTCGTTTTAATCGCGCTGTGTTATAAACTTAAAAGTTATTAAAATAACTTAAAAATAAATAATCACCAATAAGGGGAACATACAAAAAGACCTCAAAGAAGGAAAAAAAAAATTCGTCACATTAATTTGTTAATTATTTATCACAGACCAAACGAAGTGCAAAAGCGGCTGCGAAACAAGTTTTTGTTGTTTTTGGCTTTTAGTACACTTTCTCAGTGTGCGATGTGTTGTTGTTGTTTAAAGTTGTACTAGATTGTAATTAACTTGTGCACTAGAGCTGTCAATCAAGCTATTCAATTAATTTATGCTACATTAGATAGCTGGCTCTTTCTAACACATATATGTTAAAGGCAATGAAAAAGCCGCTAATTCGCGTAGAGTGAGTCACAGAGTGTGTTGCGCTGAGCTGTCAAAAACAAAAAATAACAAAGCGAGAGTGAAAAAGTTTGAAAACTGTGTGTGGAATGTTTGAGTGTTTTTGTTGTTGCTAAATTGTGCTCATCCGATTATTGCTCAACGTCGCGGCGACGTAATTGCGTATAGAGATTGTTGTTGCTGTTTTGACTGAAGTTTTCTCCTCGTTTTGTCGTGTTGTACGTTGGTGTGCTCATTGGATTTGTGTTTTTTTTTTCTTCATATCTTGTTGAGTATCTTTGAACGAATATAACGTGTGTGAGCACTCGGTGCAGTGTTGCGCTATGATTGATTGTGTGAGTACTAATTTATGTACTAAATAAAAACTACTATTCCATTTTGTTGAAGTTGAGAGATAACGAATGAGAAATGTTAATAAGTCTGATGTTTTCTGATTATATTAAAAATTCATCAATTTGATGATGGTGGAGAGAGAGCTTTAAGAACAATGATCAATGGTTGATCAATTGAAATCGAGGATTTTATTGATTATCAAATCTGATGCAACTCAGTTCTACATCGTTTCGTGTCAAATTGCGTTTTCTATATAAAATGTGTGAATGCTTCTACAACCATGTCAATTGTTAAATACAGCAGTGAGCAATGCAACTTAAAATAGTTTCTATTTTCTTTAGTTAAGTCACTTATTAAATCACCAGACAAATGTTAAGTAAAATAGTCTATTAGGTAGCTCAGAGGACATTTATAAATGTAAACACAATCACATTTCGTATAAAGATATTACTTCTGATTTAAGGATATTAATGCTTCTCCATTTTAATTGTTTAAATTAATTCTGAATCCAACTACGGCCATCATACTCTTATTGCTCAATCCAATATATAAGCACTTCAATTAGAAAAAGTTTTAGATTTATTAGTTAAACAACCTATTTAAGATTGAATTTTGATTTAGATTTTAAAATATAAATACATTTTTTTATATATTTATCATTAAAATCAACCCCACAAATGTTTATTTTGGTACATAACTAATGTATAATTATCTTATAAGTATGCTTAATTTCGAACGCAGTATATTCGATAGTAGATAGAGACAATAGAGATTTTTTTTTTAGAGTTTTGATAAAAAATTAAAATTTTTGGAGTAATAAACGCTAATTATCAAAAGAAATCTTCTTACACAGAAATCTTCTTAAATTTTTGCTTTTTGGATTCTTAATGTGCATTTGTATCGTCGCAATTTTTGACTGCGTATTCTGTGATGTCATATGAAATCAAGTTTTCAAAAGTTCAAAATAGACTTTTTGATTGATTACGATGCACCGTATCAAAATTTAAATATATGCAAATTTTTAAACTCCTATTATTACAAACAACGATTTTAACTTTAACGATTAACTTTTTCAATTAAGGAAGTTTTTTTCTGACTGCGTTCTTTTTATGTTTAACCCAGAAATCTATTTGAAATGATAAAAATCTTATTTGCGTCAAAAAGTTTAACTATACTTTATTAAATTTACAAAAATTCGATTTTTGTTAGAAACTACTTAACTTGTAGTTATATAAGAAAAAAAAAATAGAGAAAACAAAAATAAACGTAACAAACAATTTATGAAAAAATAAAATTACAAGCTAATATTTACGACATCAAAATACCGAAATTAAAGAGGTATTAACTCAAAATTAATGGTTCGGAAGTTTGTTTTCTTGAGATCTTTTTAATTTGTTATAAAATGATCATTTAAAATACTAAATTTTCAAAATTTCTACAGTAAAAATAAACGAGAACTAAAGCAAATATCACACTATTTGCCTTGCATGAATTTCCTCTTAATTAAATCAATATTTTTAAAACAAAAACGATAGATTGCAATAATTGATAGGTCAAAGCATTGGTTATCATTTTATTTTGTATCTTTGCTTCGAAATACTTACTTAGGAAATGGTCCACTTATTTCGGACTGCTCTTTTTTTCTCATAGCCAGTAGTTAGTAGAATAGTTTTTGTTACCTTCAGGGACATATCGCTTTCAGATTTTCTTATGGGCTGTCAAATTAATTATGACAGTTTCGGCAGTCTGCCCCTCCGCAATGCATCATCTTTTTATTCTACCATAGTTATAATTATTGTATACAATTAATATCCATATTAAAAGTATTATAAATGGTCGATTTCTTACCATTCTCCCACTAAAAAGAATTAAAACCTTGGAAACTGCATACTAAAAAATTTTTATAGAATTTTTACACCGATCGGTGTTCCAGGGAGTTCTACACCGTTCGGTGTTAAAAACACTTAATATTTAATATCCGAAAGGGTATATTTTTTCACACCGATCGGTGCAAATAAGTAAATATCCGATCGGATGTTTGTGTTAAACACCGTTAGGTGTTTATTTAGAAAACTGAAAATAATAGTTTTTAACATCGAACGGTGTAATTTTTTAATATTTATAATTGTTATAAAAATAATGCTAAAACATGCTCGAAAAAAGATTTCGATTAAGTTATGTTTAAACCTTTTTTTTTATTACAATGGATTGAAATTTTAAAAAAGTCGAATGAAAAGTTTAAGCTGGAAGTTCATTCGATGCAATTGCGTTTTTCATCCGTTTACTCGCTAGAGCAATTTACGCAAGAAAATGATGGTAGAGTTCAATCACTGCGTTTTACGTTCAGCAAGCAAGGGCTGCAACATTATAAAACAGTTTGCATGTTCTTAGCATCATATATCTTAATAATTTGTATAATTTTTACACAAAAAAACTTTAAATGTCGTCATTTATAATCATAAAAATTAAGATTCTAAGTATTAAACACGTCATTTTAACAAATTATCAAAAAAAAATCTAAGACATTTAAAATTTTCAAGATCTATGTGCAAGAGACATCCCTGAAAGCAATTGCTTCTGACTCGTTACTTTACTTTCTTCTCGCTTTTCTTTATAAGTAACGAGTTGTCAAAAAACGCAATTTACGCAAGAAAAATTGAAATAATTTAAACTTTCTTGCGTAACTATCGTTTTGCCAGCGTAACGTTCACAACCATTGAACTCGCTCCCATAAACTTTCACATACTTCTATTTTATAACGCCAGCGAGAATACGGATGAAAAACGCAAATGCATCGAATGAACTTCCAGCTTTAATGCCAGTTTTTTCCGAAACTTCTTTGCCGAACATGACATATAATTATAGACTTTCAATTTCAGTCTTGTGAAAATTCAATTTTTAATTATTTTCTCATTGATAATGTGATTTCTAAGTTGTTTTCTTGATTGATTTTCTTATTTCACACCGATCGGATAAGTTTGTCATTTCACACCGGATAAGTGGTGTAAATTAACACCGTTCGGTGTAAAAAATGTAAATATCCGCTCACCGTGAATTAATTTTTGAATTTTTTTTTGGTGTGTGTCCACGAATATCTTTTGATAAATATCTTCTGCAATCTACTCTCCCAAAATTGCCTACTACTATTTTTTAGTACACTTGACGCACTGCAACACTTGAGTGAGCGCCGCTTCAGCTACACGATAACGAATCGAACGATAAAGCAAGAAAAGAACGAACTGCAAAATCGAAATGGAATAAAGAAAAAGAAACTCAAAGTAAAAAGTCCGGGAACCATACTTTTCACTCGTTGCCGAACAAGTCGCGCTGTGTGTGAATACATATCTATTAAAATGATTTTCGTTGGTATTTTCAAGGAATTAATTTTCAAAAATCTTACCAATAACATCATTAAATTATTATAAAATTTCTAACTTCATAACATTGTTTGAAAAACATTGAAAACTGTTGGAAATCGTTGAAGAAAAAGTAAAATTTTCTGAAAAATCATTAAAATTTTTGCCTTGGTGTTGCACAAAATTTCATTTTACTTCAATACAAAATTATATGCTGCGCAAGAATGAGTGTAAAAGGATAGGCTATAGAGCCACCACAAGTTGACAGTAGCATAAGAAAAAAAGAGATGAACCTATATAGTAACGAGTGAGATACGGCCATTGCTGCTTTTGCTGTGCGAAGTTGTGCTGGTCGTTCGAACGTCGATGTCGCTGTCGTCGCAGTTATCCGTGGTTGCTCTGCTTTGGCTGTTTTTCTACGTTTGCTCGTTGTAATTTTCGGAGTAGAAACGGGCAGAGTGTTGTGTTGGTCGCATTTTTTCTGCTACTATTTCTAGTGGTATCGTGTGTTGTTCGCAGTTGTCGTTACATATTTTCAGTGCTGTTTTTCACAAAGTGCAGTATTTTTTTTTTTTTTTTTTTTTGTATTTTTCGTTTTGTTTCGTCCTCGTCGTTGTCTCTCGGTGTAAAATATAATTCGAAAAAGCAGTAAAAAATATACTCGTTCGGGGTGTTGGCGTTGAGCAGTGTTAATTTTCTTTATATTCTAGCAGAAAATCAAATATATATTGTTGTAAAAACTATTACAAACGTTGAAAAAAGTATTAAATTTAGATAAACATGACGAAAAACTTGTCTATTGTGAACAAGAGGCGACGTCAAACTTTGCACAACTTTATAACGCACATAGAGCAAACATTTGGAGTAAATTGTTAAATTTTTACATAGAACTAGTTGCAGCAATAAAATAAGTAAGTTATTTAATGAAAATGTTAAAAATATATAATCAAATATAAGTTTATAGTTAAAAAGAGGGTTGCCAATTAGTGGGTCTTTGACAGGCAGTTGTAGTATATAAAATGTGGCAATTGGAAAGAGTGACTGAATACATATTTCCTTGAAATGAAAGCTGAAAATACCTCTTTTTATAAGTGTAGGGAGCTAGTTTGGTAGTTAAGTATTTATAAATTTCATATCTATATTGAAATTTATATTGTACACCCTCTAATAATATCTTAAGATATTTTTGCGTTCTTAAAAAAACACCAACAATTGCGCAAAAAGAAGCAAACGTCAGCAGAAGTAACAACAACAAATAAAAGTATTAAATCAAAGGCGGCTCTTGTTGTTGGAGACGAGCAACGTCGTCGTCGACGACAACGACGACGGTGATTGTATTATGCTGCTACTGCGCTGCTGCGAAGTGTAGTACTTTGGAATAGGAGCATTGATAAATAGTAGTAGAATTGTTTTAGAGCTGCCAGACACAAATAATCCAAATTTTTTGCTTGAAATGTTGCATTGCTAAGATTTTTGAGCTATTCTCCCATTTAATTTATATAATTAAAATTATGCTTGTTAAAATTATGCTTGTTAAAAGCTGACGACTTGTTTTTTAATAGTTCTCGTATATTTTCCTTTTCAGATAATTTAATATCCCAGTTGCAGCGGTAGTCGAGGGATTTATTCGATCATCGTCAGCAACGTAAGAAACCTCAACACAGATCGAGCAGCTAATAAGTTATGAATGAAAAAATTAAATCACCCTCTGGGCAGGGTGGTGCTGGTGGAGGAGGTAGCGGCGGAGGCGGTCCTCCATGTGCTGGCGGCAGCGGTTCACCAGGTGGACCCACACCGCCCAGTCAGCTTGGTGGAGGTCCACCAAATACTGGTGTTTTACCACCAACAGCTCCAAACAATGGCAGCGATAGTCAAACAGCGCCACATCCATATGGCCCACTAGGTGGTGCTGGTCCAGATCCATCTATGTCACATTATCACCATCATCAGCAGCAACCGCATCCTCAACAGCAGCAGCATCATCCTCATCAGCAGCAGTCCGGTCCCGTAGGTGTGCCACCACAAAATCCCGGTGATCATCCACACAGTAAAGATGATTACGGTCAAAATACATTGGGAGGACCACCGCCACCACAACCAGGTGGCCATCATCCCGCCTACGGGCGTTATCATCAGCTAACAGATCCCTATAACTATGCACACTCACCCATGCAGCAGCCACCACCTGGTGGCAAGCCACAACAGCAACAACCACCGCCACCAACTGGACCTGGTGGCATATCCTCACCAAGTAGACCTCCGCCACAACGTTATATTCCAGGGCAGCCACCTCAAGGTCCAACACCAACATTGAATTCCTTGTTGCAATCATCCCATCCGCCGCCGCCGCCGCAACATCGCTATGCAAATAGTTATGATCCGCAGCAACAGCAGCAGCAACAACAGCAACAACAACAGCAGCAACAGTCCTCGCAGCAGCAGCAACAACCTGGCGGGCCACCACAAGGTCCACATGGGCCACCACCACCGCCACATCAACCATACGGCGGTCAGCAAGGTGGTTGGGCTCCGCCGCCCAGACCTTACAGTCCACAATTAGGACCGTCACAGGCGTATCGCACGCCGCCACCGGTAAGTTTTTTCAACAACTTTTTATATTTTATAAACAAAATAATTGAAAGTTCTAAAAATGAATTATACTGAAACTAAAAAGAAATGGCTACAATTTAAAGAGCATCTCGCGCCTCAATCTACACCTCCCCCTATTCACCCTCAACACTTACTTCGCACATCAAGTGGTGCTTGCTGTTGTTCTTTTTTTTTTATTGGAATTTTGACATTGACACTGATTTCGGAATTTATGACCGATTTAATTTGGACGCTTTCAACGTTGCCTGTCGTTGTCTGACATTGAATTCAAACGACTTTGTTGTTGTCTCGTGTTTATTATTATTATTATTGTTATTCTTCTTCGCATAGTGCCCCGATTGAACAAGAAATAAGAATATTTCACAGTCTCGTGAATTAATAAAAACATTTTTTTTTCTTTTGTTTTGAATGAAACAATTTATATTAATATTATTGTTTAGACATTTATCAGAAACTGGGTTTTTTTTTTGCCAAACAAAGCAAACCTTGCGATATGTTTTTTTTAGTGACGATCTTTCGCAAAATTTTGATGCTTAAAATAGTTTGAGTTATTTTTGAAAGAGGCGCCGCGACGTTGTTAAAAATAGGTACACTTATTATAGCAATACTTGAATTAATACGTTGCATAAACAAAATAGTTGGTGATGTTATTTATTTAATTATATATGTTTTTAGTGATTATAATCAATTTAAACCAATTTTATATTTATAGCTATTTTTAATATCAATTTCTATTAAACGGTAAGCATCAAACCAACAACTGTTAAGATCAATTCCAATCATCGATACGTAGAACATTGATATTGTGACTTTTCGAATCTTATTTAATAATAAATCTAACTATGTTCCTCCATGTTAAAAATCTATCAAGAGGAGAGTTAAAACTCTATCAAGTAAAAATTTATTCATTCAAGGTCGTGATTTAAGAACCGGGTGATAGGTTAATTATTGCAATAGCTTACCCTAAATGGTACATCAAATGAGTTTGGAGTGCTGAAGTGTCGAATAGGTGGATAAATACCAACCCTAGACAATAACAAGTTACATATGGGTTATATGCTTATTTATGATATCTCTAATAAACATTTATAGCAAAGTACTTTCAGAGAGTTACAAGATCTTGCAGCATCAATCTTACATCGATCTTACAGGAAGGCATATATATATTCCAATATTTTTAAGAAGTCGTATTGCAGATCTAGTGAAACGCGTTTGAATTTTTTCGATACGCTTTGACTGCACTGAAAAAAAAAGATCTGCTAGTAAAGCTATCCGAGAACTCCTTGCAATTTCTTAGAATAAAACCAATCATTGAACTTGACTTCCTATATGTTAAGAATATCTCAGTTTAGAATCGCAAAATTTTTTTTTTCTCGTTAATTTTTTCAATTCAACACTCACTATAACATACAGTGGCCGAAATATTAAAAGAAAAATTAACTTTAAAGAATGATTAGTGCTGTATGCTAGGGCTCATCAAAGAACATTTATATTTATTCTCTGATTTGCATATATCATATATAAATATCATTATTATGTTAATTGTTAGTTAATTGATAGTATGTATTCAAAAGTTGGGTGGACAAGAAAGGAAACAAGCTGGATTTTTTTTTACAGAAACGTGTATTTCAGATTTTTGGACAAAGTAAAGTTGAAGTTGATAACTTCAAGACTCAGTACTTTTTTTTAAGACAATAATTAGTAATTATGAACTTCGATTTTTTGGGCAATAATAAGTAATTATTGGACGTGGATTCATCAAAATCCTCAGTAAAAAGAAAACTCAATGCAGGAAATAGGGAAAATGATTGGAAAATCAACGAAATAGGTATTTAGCGCAATTCATACAATCCCCAAAACAGAATAAATGGTGGGGAACGGCAAAACTACCACTTTTTTAGCCAAACTGTTGGTGCGATAATCAAAACGGGAATCATTTTACACCGAAGAACAATTCAAACATGATTTAAAAGCACCGACAATAAACCGGTAAATAACATTTTGTTGGAATGAAGAAGTATTAACGAGTAAAAGTTTGAGAAAAATTCTCTTTTTGAGCTACAAGCATATCAAACTGAAACTTGTTTTTGCGAACAAACATAACTTTCCAGAAAATTGGCTAAACTTTATACGGTCAGATTAAACAAAGGTGATATATAACGAGCAAAAATATAATATACAAAATACACAAAATAAACCACAAAAACCGTGAAGGCAAATTTTTAAAAATTACACACAAATATTACCAAAAAAAGCTTTTTTCCTATTATTTTTCCCGTGGTTGATTTAAAAAAAAATGTGATTTGACTTTTTGCGCATTAATCTATATAGAATATGATAGGAAAAATGCATTCCAGATTGAACCTCAGTGAGCTTAGCCCAATCCACAAGTAAGGTGATTCCACCATTTGCATCAACTACCATTACATAAACCTTCTTAATATCGCATATAAGGAACGGTCGAGCGTATTATGTGAATTACTAAAGCCCATTGTCAAATGTTTGGATCTTATCAGAGTGGCTTCAGACCTGGAAAGTCTACCACCGAAAAGATATTTACGATTCGACAAATATTGAAAAATATCCTATAAAAACAAATCGACACACACCATCTATTTGTCGATTTCAAGGCCGCCTTCGGCAGTTCAATAAGGAATCATACATAATCCAGCATGTCTGAATTTGGTATTCCTGCAAAGCTAATTCGTCTTTTTAGGAGGGATCAGTCAGATAAAACTAAGTATCTTGTGTCAACAAATAAACAGTTCCAACGGCTTGAAAACCACGTCACTGCTGACAACACCTTCTTTGAGGTAGTGAAAGACTTCGTTTACCTGGAATCCAGCCTTAACTCCTCCAATTATATCAGTATTGAGATTAAACGAAAGATAACTCTTGCCAACAGGTGTTACTTTTAGATCAGTAGGCATTTGAGAAGCAGAGATCTTTCTCGACGAACAAAACTGACGGTCTATCAGTCAAAACGTTTTGCAGCACTGATGAAAGCACTTTGTCAGCGTTCGATAGGAAAACTCTTCAAGACCTGTGGTCCAATCTGTCTTAATTACTTGATTAGACTGAGGTTACACTTACTTGCTTCAGATTTAAATTCACGTGCCTTTCGTCGCACTGGGAACATTCTACACATGTTTCACACTTGATTCTCCTTTTCTTCTCCAATTATCTAACCTCTTTGAGAACTAAGGCAGGGTGTACAGGTACAGAGGTGTAACAATTAAATTACTTGTTTCATAGTTTCAAAAAAAATGAATTGAATTCCTAAAGCACCGCCTATTCACCTAAATTTTAGAATTTACACCGGATTCAAAAGCTGTCAAACTGAAAAGATCCAAAAAGACAGTTCTCTTTTAAATTCTTTTCCTTTCTTTGTTTTGGTATATTTCGATGCCTTCATTATATCCTCACACTGTATAGAGTACAGCTCATTTCGGCACAGGTGGTCACCTTTTTTTATGTTTATTTAATTTGATTCATAGAAAACCACTCAACTTTATCTTGAGTTCAATTTTAAGAACCTGTCAAAGGCTACAAAACAAAAACAAACAAAAATAATAATAATGCAAAACTGACTGCAATACACGCACACACACATACACACACACATATGTATCTACATATCTACATATTTATATCAATGTAAATATGTTGTGTAATATAAGTACAAACTTGGTTATGTTTGCTTGTTTGTAAATCTTGACACATCTTTTCTAAACAAATTTTTATATTTTTTTCTCACTCTTGTTGTGGTTGTTGTTGTTGTTTTTCATATTGTAAACATAGGTTATAAAGCAATAACACAGCAAAGCATGAAAGTGTGCCACGCGACTACGACAACAACAACAACAACAAACACTAAAAACAGCAAAATTCATCACCGCCGGCAAGTGTGACGACACAATTTGAACATTTTCTACCCCCTCCTATTTCAGTTCGGTTCTCTGCCCAATCCTGCCCAGCTGCTTGGTGCTGCTGGTGCTGCGGCTTTGACTGTGATTAACCAATTTACATTTTTTTTTTCCTTTGCTTTTTGTTTTTTTTGCACACAGTTTATTAACCTTTCAACGCTGCTGCTGCTGCCTTGCTTTATTACGTCACGCTGCTTTGATCGTCAACGTTAACGCCGACGTCTTTGCTGACTTTGGCCGCATGTAATGAATTAATACATTTTCCTTTACTTGTATTTCAATTTATTTTTTTTTTTCACTTTAAGAGCTTTATGAGCAATGTTGATAATATATTTTTTTTTTGCTTTTGTTTTGTTATTTTATTAACATGAGTGAAAATGTTCATATTGGCGCGAACTCTAGAGGTTATTCAAGTAATAAACATTCATACATACAACCCACACACAACCAAACTGCCTTATCAGAGAAAAGGTTGCCTGCCTCTTCATTTGCTTTGTTTACTTTTTATTCAGTGCTGCTGCTTCAGTTTTCGAAAATATTTTAACAGCCATTCATTCAAACTCTGCTGCTCTGCTGCTGTTCTCTATGGCTTACCGGCACTTTATCATCTCGGTCATATTCACTGCCGCTGCTGCTAACCATGCACCATTGGGGTACACCTTCTGCTGCTTCTTGTTTTTACACCACTGTCTACTACCACCAACGCTTGAATTGAACCTTGAAGATTTTTCTTTTATTTCAATTTGCTTTTGTTGCTGTTGTTGTTGTTGTTTTTGTTTCTTATATTCAGTTTTATTTCATTTTCATTCATTCATGACAAGAAAATATTCATACATACAGCTACGTACAACAAACCAACAAACAAAAAAAAACAACATGCAAACATACGAGAATGCATGCAGAAGTACTTGTACATGTAAACACGCACTCGTAGAATTATTGTTTTTTTTTTAGTTCAAAGTTTACAAGTTTGTTGTTTATCTATTTTAATATATTTATTGTTTTCCAGAAGTAGCAATTCATTCATTGTAGAATTTTCTTAACAGCGAAAGGAACTTTTTAAAACGAGTTCTGCATGTTTGTTCTTCAAATTGAAGTTAATTTATGGCAGCGATTTTGATTTTCCGGAGGTGGTTTTTGTTATAAAAATATGTCTTTATAGGTATTTAAAATATTCTCCAATATTCTCCAAAAATCGATGAAGCATCTTTTTCACTCCGATTGAACTCTAAAACGTGTGTCTAAAACGCATCAACCGCTTCTTCAGGTGTCGAAAAATGTTGAACTCGGAATTTATTTTTGATCTGTTGGTGTATGATTCGTCTTCTGCGATCGATTCTCCTGATTTTTCCGAACACTTCTGGCATAGAAATGTTGGTGTACCATTCAGAATTAACAGTTCTGCGTTGCTTTGATTAAACGGTGGCGACATGTTTTGTAATTCCGAAAACCAGGTGACCATTTCCTTTAAAGTGCTTCGTGCGCGAACAACTTTTGTTGGATTTGGTTCTTTTTGAAAGGACCATACAGTCTATTGCTGTTTAGTTTTGGATTCAAATGTATAAAGCCATGATTCGTCACCAGTAACGATGCTTCAAAAACATGTTATGAAGCACCGCCATTGTATTTTTTTTGCATCATTTCTTTTAACCAATCGCCGCGAACCATTTTTTGAGCGATTGTCAAATTATTATATCAAAGTATGTTGGACCCATTAATTCTCAAATATGCCTCTATCGCACGGTAGATCACATGACGATCTTGCAATATTAGTTCAAGCACAGCATCAATGATTTGTGGCACAACAGTCCATTTTAGAAGACCTTCGGGAAATTCGTACACTCAGGAAAAAATGTCTCGGAATATGATAAAAAAGGCATCATATTTAGAGAAAAATGGTATAGACTTTGCTCCAGAGAACTCTATTCTCTAATTGCGATACTTAAAATTCTCTAAAAATCATAAAAAGGTTCCATTAAATAGAAAAATATATCGTTTTAAGAGAAAAATACTTTTTTTTTTTGAGAAAATATTTGTTTTTATTGAAGAAAATACTTCTCATAGTGAATTTTTTATCAAAATATAAGAATAGTTTTTCATTTTCAATAAAATTTCTCTATAAATGAGAAATTTTTTGTGCGAGAAAAATACTTATCATTATTAGAGACATTGAAATATTTCCATTTCCTAGAAGTAAAGAAATATTTCTTCGAAAATGTGAAAATTTATTCTAATTGAAGAAAATTTTATTTGAAAAAGAGAAAATTGCTATTATCAAAAATAGAGAAATTTTTTACCAGAGCAAGATATGTGTTTTTTTCTCAGTGTACTATAGCGAAGTTCGATCATGATTGCATTCGTAAAACCAGCGAAAAAGTCGAAGCGAGTTTATTAGCACTCTACTGTTGGTTGAATCCACATTGAAAGTCGTATAAAATCAACACACGAAAATGTTCACGATTTAATTAAATTTTTTTAACCAAGATGAATGTTTCAAGTAGCTGTAAACAACACAAATAGCACTCGTATGATAAAACGTACTGAGTACGTTTACCATTAGAAATATTAGACTTAATGATGACAATGTCAAATTTGACATATTCACATAAGTGTTGCGGTAGCCTTAAAGGTCAACCTACATACGCAAAAAAGTTTGTTTCGAATTGAAAAAAAAAGAGTTTAAAACGAATTTGTGAAGTGCATTCCGGTTACGAGTCGAATTCGCCAAAGTGAAAATAGTGGTGCGCCTATTTGTGAGGAATATCATACAAAAAAAATATCTGTTTCGGATCCAAAACGAAATCGTATAAAGTAGAAATACACAGTAACAAAAACATGAAATTAGAATAAAAAAAACATAATTTTCTTATGACAAAATATGTTTAAAAATGTCAAAAAATATCATTTTGGAGGTTAATAAAAGTTATAATAATACATATATTATAATTATTTTTATGTCAAAAAGTCGGTATGTGTAAAATCTAGATATTTTTCAAATTTGGTTATGTATTCTGTGGAAAATAAAAATTCAAAGTTAAAACACTTGATTTGTTAAATAAAAATGATTTTCCTCCGGTAAGTCAAAACCATTACGATGAATTAATACCAACTTCAAAAAAATTATACAAAAATTGTTTAAAAAGTCTCATCTTTAGAGATACTTTACGAAGAATTCTTTATTTCGAACTGGTTCAAATAAAAATCTAAAAAAGTAATACAGAAGTAAAAAGAAGACAGTTTCGATGGCATCGTAAAAGTAACTGTAGATTCCCTTATGCAGTAATAGAGAACATTTTACTGCAGTTACTGCGAAATATTCATAATACGTTTCGCTGCAAAAACGACACGAAGTGCGTTCGTTATTTCGGCACAACCAAAGCATCAACCATAACACAAGCAGCTAATGATGTACATATCGCTCATTTGCGAGAAGAACGTCATAAAACAAAAAAAGTCATTTTGCAGAAAACGCATTTAAAGTTTTCATCGTGTTTTTACGATTAATCTATTTATCAAAAATCAGTAAACGCCTATTAAGCGGATGCACTATTTAACTGTTTCAGCATATGTGTACTTGAATAGACGTTAATTATAATTTAAAGAGGTTTTATTAAGCAAAAAAGTTGTGCACTTTGGATTATGACGTTCTTGTTGCAAAAAAAAAAAGCATTAGAGTGTCCTAAATAAAAATGTGTCGTTATTTCTAGCAAAAAAATACATATTTCTTTAGATATCTAAACATTGAAGTTGCACTAAATAAAAATGCCAACATAAATATAATTGGAACTTTGTTTTTATTGATATTAAATAATATATGAGGAATAATAATATTAAATTTCATAGTCTTGTAACTAAAAACAATTCAAAATGTAATGAAATGAAATGGAAACTTAAATTTTTACATAACATAATATAATAGGAACTTTGATTTTATTAATAATAAATAATATTTGAGGAATTATAATATTAAAATTCACAGTCTTGTAACTAAAAACAATTCAAAATGTAATAAAATAGAAACTTAAATATTTTTTTCGTCAACATAAAATTCATATTAAATTCATAAATTCTCATAGAATGGTCTATAAAATGGTGGGATGAGTTTCTTATTAAGTAAGTCAATTAAATCGTCTTTCTTTTTTTGTGAAAGTCCTGGTTTTTCAAAGAAAGCTTTGCTTAAGTTGACAACAATATTATCGTTTTTTTTTTGCCTTTTGATAACAATAGCGTTCTTAAAGTCACTTTGCGCATACGAAGTTTTATAAAAAACTGAAGTCGGTGATTCGCGTCTTACTTCAAGTACCTTAACATCTGACAATTTTAACTGTGACATATTCATAGGCCCAGTGTCAGTTGCAAGTGTTTTCATATCCAAAAAATTATCAAAACAAAATTCGTTTACATGAAATGGATCACCTCTTTTCTTTGCTGATCGTATAATAGAAATAAAGGACTCAGTCGTATAAATTGGACCACTCTTAAGCATGCGTTTCGCCTCCCTTTCTATTAAAGAATGGGCTGAGTCCCCTTCATTCTGCGTATGTCCTTTCATTAAATACTTATGGGTTATTGTTTTTATTCCTAAATAACGGACGGCATATAAGTATAAAGCAATCATGTATTTATTTTTTTGCTGACCAGCACAATTGTCAGAGTAAAATATAACTTCAGCGTCATTTGTTTTCGACAAATTTTCAAGGTATTTAAGTACGCACGTTCCCAACTCATTCACTCCGCGGTTTCCGTTCGATTCATCCCAAACAAAACACTCGCATTTATTAGTTTTAATGTCATAAATCGTGAAATTATATACATTAAGTTTTGATTTATAATAAAAAGCTGATACGTCACCCTTAGGTAAAGGCATAACAGCTTGCAAATCATACACCGCCACAAAAACGTCTTCTCTCTCTTTGTCATTTCTTTTTTCTTCTCTTGATAAAATCTTTTCATTTAGATGAAGTTCATACTTTTCTTGCATGCTTTTTTCATGTTCATTCATGTTATTATAAGTTGTGCATGTTTCGCAAAGATCTTTTTTTGGCACAAAGAAAGAAATATTGAAGTCCTCAGTAAAAACACGATAAAAATATATATAGTTGGCAAACGCTTCATTTTTTGCTTTACATATTTCCACATAGTCTTTATGAAGAGAGGTTATCGATTTGCTGCCATCAATGAATACTTTTGACGTATTTGCGCGTGTGTAGTGACTCTCAATTTTTGGTATTGTGTTGACAAATTGTTTGATACCAGATTTTATTTTTGGATCGAGTGCCTTATGCTTTCCATGTTTACCTCTTTGATCGGGCTCTAAGACATTACTGGCGACCTTATATCGTTTATCTAATACTGTACGAATTGAACGGTTTGTTATATCTAAGGTATTTTGAAAAAATAGTTTACACACACGCTTTTCTTCATCACCACATCGGAAAAAATATGCAGTATTATTTTGCCTTTGTGCTCTCTTACCCCCAATGCGAATATAGCGGTATAGTGGTTCAACTATTTTCATACAATTCGCAAGAAATTGTCGCTGATATTCAATATCGGCTAGTGCCCAATAAGAAGAAAACAAAATTTTCCTCTCGTCTTCGGTGAAATTAGTTGAACATGCAAACCTGCAGCTTTCAGCACATACAGCTTTCATTTTCCGTTCAGCTCTAATAGTTTTATTTTTTGTATTAGTTTCATACTCATTTCCACTATTCCTTTTTTTTTTTTGTAAAGCTTTTTTCCAATTGCTCGGGTTTTTTGTTCTCTTTCTTCCCTTTTTAAGTGGACTTGCTAAAATAGCTAATACAGATGTATTTGTGAATGGACTTTCGGTATTTGATTTCTTGTTCGATGTACTTGGAAGTGCTTCATCATTACCAATGTCAGGAGATTCAGAAAGCTGTTCACATGCTATTATGTTATTATCTGTTTCTTCAAACACGCATTCTTCAAGAAAGGGTTTAAATGTAGTAGTTGAAGTAGTGGGTTTTTTGAATTTTTCGGCATGATTGCGATTTGTACATGTTTCATCATCACTGTCGCTGTTATCATCACTCCTGGGTAGGTAGTTTTTATCTTCTTCAGAATTGTCGCAGTCTTCTGAAAATGAAAATGAGCTCCTGGATGATGATGAGGATGAAAAGTTTCCAGCGGCAGACATTTTAAGATGATCTAAAATATTTTACTTTAAATATACTAAAAAATATTATCAGCAATATCGTATCATTCTGAATTATACACAGTATTAATCTTGAACAGTGAACTATATTTTCAACTAGAACGACACATTGTTTATAATGTTAAAAAGCTAACTTGTAATTACTACTCGTGTTATCAACAACAACGGCATAACACAAAATAGTTTATTCTGCGCAACACTTTTTTTTATCAATAACGTCACATGAAGCGTTATTACAACCTTAGTTTAAGACACTTTTTTTAATTACACAGGCATAACTCAAAATAACACAATATACATGAAAATTACAAACGACAAAAATGTACATACTTTTCTAAGAAAATTGTCACAAACAATAAAATGTCACTATTTCTGCTAACTTCAACGTGCTTTCACTCTGGCGATCAATGCGTAACTGAGATAAGACGGTCTTGCAAATAAAAAAGCAAATAAGTTGCCAAACGAAATAACGGCATTTTTTGCTCTCACGTAATGAGTTAAACAGATAGCAGTACCGTTTTTAGACAGAACAGAGATCATGTTTAAACACACATTTCTGCATCATTAACTCAAAAATCGCGTTTTTTGAGTTATGACGTTCTTCTCGCAAATGAGCGATATGTACATGATTTTTCTCATAAGAAAATGTGAATTTTTCTTCTTAGATGATGATATTTTGTGACTTCTTTAAATAAGTGTCAAAATCCAAAGTTAGATATTTGTTTAATTTTTCATGTAACTAATATTTGTGGTGACCGTGGCATGCAGGTTAAGTGTGTGGCTTAGCATGCTTGGAGCCCGGGTTCGATCCCCAGCCGCGGCGAAAAGTTTTTTTCAATAAAAAATTTTTCTGATCGGTCACCACCTCTCTGCAGACAATGGCAAACCTCAGAGAGTAAATAATGCAATGTAAAGCTTCTTGAGAACATGAGCCGTTCGGAGTCGGCATAAAACATGTAGGTCCAGTTCTCGGTCAATTGTGTGCAAACATTTAATAACACACAACACAATTGATCATAAGAAGCTCGGTCAAAGTCCTTTCAAGGGCTGAAATGGCCAATTTGTTTTTTTTTTTTTAACTAATATTTTGGCATATATTTGATGTTTGTACGATGAATATTAAAGGCTGTAGTTATATGTCAAATAGTAAACAAAAACGTTGCATTTTCTTACAAAAATTTGTGAAAAAGACCCTCCATACGAACCGCGCTGTAAGACGTAATTGTACGTCAAAAGTAAAAGTAGACGTAAGTAAAAGATTAAAGTTAAAGTCTACGTTACATGCTCTGCCTCTTGTTATTCTAATATATGCAACAATAAATCTGCTGTGCGTACAAGCGTAAAAAAACAAGAACGTGTTATGTTTTATATTTGTTCCCAAGAATTTATGAGCTATATTTAAACCAGCTATAACTAGCAACTCATTTGCCACGAAAACTTAGAACAGCATGTGAAATAACAAGAACAACATTGACTGGAGGAACAAGACTGGCAAATAATCGACGTCGATTAAAACGCAACAATTGCATGACTAAAAAAGAGATTCTTAAAGTTTTTTTTCTTTAATATAAAATAAAAAGAAAAAGAAAAGTTGGAGACAGACATATAAAAAAAAAACACAATACAAAACTGGCAGACAAGACTTAAGACACAAACACACTCGCGTCACTTTATGTTAAAAAGAAAAAAAATACACGCAACACTGGGACATGAAAACAAGTAGGTACAATATATATAAAAAAAAAAATAAATAAAACGCGTTGACCCAGAAAATGCAACATAAAAAAAGATATAATAAAAAAATAAGAAAGAACGTACTACATTCTTGATTCCTCAATAAAAGAATGGCAACAAAAAAAAAAACAAACAAGAAAACACAGAAGAATTCAAAATCGCTGGCAAGGCACGAATAAAGAATAAAAATTAAGAAAAAAGAAAAAAAAAACCAAGAAACAGCGGGTAAAAATAAGCATATAAATGGAAAAACAAAATAAAAGCATATTTTAAGGCTCTGCAACCTGATTGAGCTTCTTGCCTGCCGTTGTTGCAGCTTCCACCCTATTGTGCTGGTTTTTTTTTTTTATATATATGTTAACGGCATTTTGTTGCCATTCCAAGTTTTCTGCACAAAGTTTTCTGTTACTTGATAATGCAGCAACTTTAAACAGCCGGTTAAAGTTAAATCAAAGTCTTGCAACAAAAATAAAAACAACAACAACAACAAATTCTGGCTCATTCAGACAATTTTGTTGTAGCGCTCAGCTGTTTGATGCGCTCTAAAGTTTCTTTCTGAAAAAATAAAAAAAAAAAATAAACAAATTCAAATAAGACCAAGCTTTAGTGAAATGCGTGTGGAATTTTTTATTTTTATTGCAGTGCTATTTTCTCACCACCCCTCATATTTCAACAGCTCTGAGACTCAGAAAATGTGCTTTTTCAACCCACTACATAAATAATACAATTCAAAAATGTGCCAACACGTGCTTGGATTTTAAACTTTTTACTTCTTTTTTAAAATAAAGTAAATAAAGCAAAATTTTCCACGGAATAAATGTAAGATTTTGGACGTTGTTTAAAGCTGAACTTCTGTGCTGTTGTCAATGACTTCGATAACTTGAGTCTTATTTTAGCAATTCGTTAAACTCTGATGGTATCAACTACTCATGAAAGTAATGAAAAATCCTCAATTCTCTGGTTTTTGGTTAAAACAAATGTTTCCATAAAATTCTTATTATATTCGATGAATGAAAATGTTCATCAATTACCATTATTTTATAATAGAAGAATAAAGTACCGTTATATATATGTATTAAAGTGGGACATAACATTCGCGGCAGAGAAACAGACCTTTTTTAAAAAATTCATAACTCAGTCAAAAACAAATATTTTTCCAAAAATTTTTTTTTATTATTGTAGAGAATTGAATAAATTACAAGAAAAAAAAAATATATTTTTCACTCCAACATGGTTTTATATAGCTCCAAACTGACGGCAGAGAAAAAAACGGGGCCTCGTAGTTGCAGCGCTGGGAGTCGAAAAATTGTTCGATCAGGAAAAAAAATTACTTTTTTAAATCTTAACAAAATCGGTTATCTTAGCTTTTTTTAAATTTTTGGTGATGGTCCAAATTTGAAAGTGTTTTTTTTTTTCGAAAATAATATTGACTTTAAAAATTTATAAAAAATCGAAAAAAAATTTAAAAAACCTCGTATCATACGAAAGCGAATCAAGTTTAAAAAACTAAAAAAAAAAAAAAATTTCGTCGAAAAATGAAGCCGCTAGTGCCGCAACCAGTACGAAAAACATGGTTTCGAGATAAACGCGTTCAAAGTTTCTGTACAAAGAAAAATGCAAGGAAAATTAAAAATGCGCTCTCACTAATCCGGCTGTAACTTTTGAACCCGTAGGAATTTTTCCATGAAATTTTTTCTTAGAATCTTAAGAATATTTACTAAAATACAAAATTATAAAAAAAGTCTATTTAAAAAAACGGCCAATGTCATGTTCCCCCTTAAAAAGCTACTTTGCTCAAAATTGACAATCCAATTACAATTTTTCAACCAAGATCTGATTATCAATCAGAAGAAAGATTCTGACAAAAAGAATGAACTATTTGATTAGATAGAACCAAGAAGACTGAGATAATCTTGCAAAATTATCCCAACAATTCAGTTATAAACTGCAAACTAGGACTGAATATGAATACTTCATTTGTTGAGTTTAAAGTAAGTCTTAGAAGATAGTTGGACTTTGAAATAACATCAGGAACGAGAAAGCAATATTCTTAAAAGCTTATCTTACTCTTTTAAAGTTACTTCTGGAGTTACTTAGGAAAGTCAGTTGGGGCCTCTTTAGAATCTGATTTTTATAAATGATTTTTCCAGGGTCAAACGCCATCTCAATGCCTTTTCGTTGCGGATGATCTTAAACTATTTCCCTCCTATTACATCTAATGTGGATGTTGTTCTTCTTCAAACTGACATTGGCTCAAGTTTTACCTGGTGTGAGTTTAATGAACTATCACTTGTCAATATATTCAATTTTCTAGATCTTTGACTCTATAATTAAATCCGGCTCTATAATTATTGTCTATTGAAAAAAGTTACTTCAAAGAAAGACCTTGCTATTCTATTTGACCTGACCTGATCAGGTTAAGGGTATAAAAAAACATTCTTTGGAATGTTTCTCTACCCTTTGTAATTAATAAGAAACTTATGAAGTTTTCAAAAAGTAAGTTTTTGGGAAAAATGTTCAATTTTATATGGACAAATATTAAAAATTTAGCAAATTTCGAGAAGTACACATCTATTTCCCTATTTGTATAGCCTTCCGTTCGATTTTTGTTTAGATCGGCCAACTTTTGTATGAACTTCCCATACAAAATCATTTAAGTAATCAATATTTCTCCAAGGAAGGTACCCCTAGGGTCTTATCGATTTCGACCATTTTCAGTACACGTGCATAACTCTATTTGACTAGTCTTATGACCGAGTTTCGTAAAGATTGCACAACTTTTGTATGTGGCTCCCATACAAAATCATGTAGAAAATTAATATTGCTCCAAAGAAGGTACCTCTAGAATCAAACCGATTTTGACAATTTTCAGAATACACATATAACTCTATTTTCCTAAACTTCTGATCGAGTTTCGTTCAGATCGGTCAACTTTTGTATGTGATTCCCATATAAAATCATGTAAATATGTAATATTGGTCCAAAGGAGGTACCCTTAGGGTTTAATCTATTTGGTCCATTTTCAGTAGACATTTATAATTCTATTTTTCTAACGTTCTGACCGAGTTTTGTTAAGATCGGTCTACTATTGTATGTACCTACCATACAAAATGTACATGATTTTTAATAGATATCCATGGAAAGTACTCCTAGGGTCTAAGCGATTTCGAAAATTTTTAATGCACATCTATTGCTCTATTTGTCTAGCCTTCTGACTGAGTTTCGTTAAGATCGACCAACTTTTGTATGTACTTCCCATACAAAATCATGTTAAAACCTAATAGATGTCTAAGAAAAGTACTCCTAGGGTCTTCCATGGTTGCGATTGTATGCACAGATATGACGTCCGATTAAAAAATTTTTTTCTATTAAAAAACTTTCTGCTAGTTGTAAGTATTGAACTCGCGCTACTGCAGTTCGTTGTCTCTCACGCCACGCAGTTAGCACGCACGGCCACAACCGCCACTAATTTAAAAAATATTTTTTAATTTTAATTTTTTTTTTATGATTTATTTAACAACTTATTAACGAACAACTGAGAACGTTAATAACACAGGTTATTTTCGTACGAATAACACTGTCATATAAAAAAACATGTTCAGTCCAATCATGAAACATTTTCTCCTAGGAGTTGTAAATGGGAGTTTCCGGTTTTAAGATAGCAGATAAATTCATCTCATTTTTTTATTTTACACTCATGAAAATTGGCGGTTGAATGAACAAAATTGCATTAAAAATTTCCAAAAAGTATTTTAACTTTATCTTAAAAACTGAAACTCCCATATACAACTCCCGGGAGAAAATGTCATGATTGGGCTGGTTCTGGCCTGGTGATCAGACTACGTTTTCTATATATTTTTTGGGTCGCTGAATTCGAAGCCCGGGCACCGTTTAACCCTATCACGTCAGTAAAAAATTTTGCCATAACCTCAAAAACCCAATAGTTGAGGGTATTCATCGATTTATCACAGTTCAACATTTAGTTTAGAAAAACACCTAGCTCTACCTAGGATTCAGGGGTTTCTGGGGTCGCTGATTCTGATGCCTAGGTCGGTTGAGCTCTATCACTTTAGTTTTAAGGTCATTTGAAGGTCAGACTGAGAAATCTGAGTGTTTAAAAAAATCTAAAAAATTCATACATGTTTTCACTCGGCCGTGATAGGGTTAAACGGACTTCGGCTTCGAATTAACCGACCAAAAAAACATACAGAAAACATGGCGTTCCCACACTCAACTCTTACGTTCAACCTTCACTTGTGGCTCAGTGGATTGATGATTTCTATTTTGCATTAAAAAATTTTGTGGTGAAAATCAACAAAATATAAATCTATTTTTTTTTATCTGAAATCGTCTATTTGTAGATAATGGTAATACCTAACTACCTCCAGATGCATTTATTCAAAATTTTTATTTTTTTAAAAAAAGTTTGAAGCTTGAATAAAAATGAAATTTTTGTATTTTCAAAAAAAGTGGGGAGTTGTGAATCACTACTATAAATGGTGAACAATACAATTTTCGATTTATTAACTTTTATTAAACTTGAAAAAAAAAATGAAAGAGCAAATAGTTCTCATGACAAAAATGAAAAAAAAAAATAATGGCCAATGTTATGTTTTTTGACGAAAATTTGTATTTATGTCGCGGCATAATGTCTGAGTAAATCTTGAAAAACAACACAAATTTAAATTTCAACTTACTTTGATTTCACATAAAACGTTCATAAAATTCATTAATAATGCGTAATACGTATGACAGATGTGCGAGCCAGTTGTTAAAGTTCGAAAACAAGGTGATTTACAACAACTTCCCATTTAAAATTTTCGAACATAGGCGACGCGTCATCAGCACACAATGTTATTTCTACAAAATCACTTCGATGGGTTAAAAGGCAATAGATCAGAGATCATTTTGACGTTACTTACGTTTCGATACACTTCCGAAATAGTTTTCAAAATTTTATCGAAAAAACTTTTTTCAGTATGCAAAAAAATTATTTTTGTTAGATACACTCTGAATACGCGTTGATGGCACAAATGCTTATAAAAAGTGAGAGACAAAGCTTGACACTAGTTTCCTGATGTCAATCAAATTCAACATGGCGGATATTTGAGTGATTCACAACTCCACATGATTCAAAACTCCCCATTTTAACTTACTTTTTATTTCCACAAATTTTTTGTTTAAAAAAGTTGTCACGAACTAATAAATAAATATAATAAAAGTTTGTTACATATGGCCGAATTATTCAAGTCTAACAGTTATAGATACCAGCACCCTTACACCCGCACACATAATATAAGCGCGCACTTATTAACGGGCAATCAACTTAACATTTCATAATTCTTACTAATTGTTTGCACAACACAAGCTGCTCGCTCAACATTAAAACTATTTCGTCAGTGTCATATGACTCCGTCTGAAAAACTTCCGTTCGCTTACCTTTTTCTTTAGAAGTCAATGCAGCTCCACGCGACAAGTGTAACATACTTACGATGCATTTTTCATGTTCTTTGCTTCTCTCCATTCTATATTAATATATATTCTTACGTATTATATATTAGCGCATTATGTATTAGTGTAAGATATAATTGTAACATTTTTCAATATCAAAAGTCAGTCGAATTGATCGCTCCAACGAAGAAGGTTGAAAAACTTTTAAAAATAAACAGTTCAATGAAAATATGAAAATAAAAATTGATTTTTTTTCTAAACTAACTGAACATAAAACATAATTGGCGACGAGGATGGGATACCGCGAAAATTAAATATATCCCAAATATTTAATTCCTTTGTGTTAACAATTAACGCGGTATTTCCGAACATTTGAAGCGAATGATCGCATACCCAAATTGTGCAAGAACAGTGAGTGAACAAAAAGTCCTTAAAATTTTTTTTTATAAAAATATTTAAACAAAAGTAAAACAAATGATGAAAATTGTCCAGGAACAGTGAGCAAAAAAAAAAAAAAAAAAAAAAAAAAAATAAATATAAAGAACACTGAAAAAAAATAACCGAAATAAAACAAAGTTATAAAAATCTTTAAACAAAAGTAAAACAAATGATGAAAATTGTTCAGGAACAGTGAAAAAAAAATAAAAAGAACAGTGAGAAGAGAAAGAAAAGGTTATACATTTTTATAACAAAAATAAAATAACCCATGAACAATTTTAACTAATGCGATACTACACAAGTGAGAGTGCGCTAGCATAGAACATACTATAAACGAACGATTTTTGTAAACTTAATTATTACAAAAACAAAAGCCACAAACAACTAATTTGCTGCACATCCTGCTGTGACACCAACAAAAACATCGAAAGCAATATCAACAACACCAACAATCAACAGAGCGACAACGTACAACTTAAACCAGTAAAGACGCTGCAAAGAATACAACAGGGAATCAATAACAAGAGCACTAAACAACAAAATCATCGAGGGAAATACTAGCAACACGAGTAATCAACCGAGTGAAGACGTAGTAAGAATTTGTAATCGACAAAATTTATCTTAATTGTGTTTATAAACATTTTAAATTTATTCCGTAAGATTACCAACACATTATATTATATTATTAATAATTATATAAATATAAAAAACTATAATACTGTACAAATAAATAATTTTATGGAAGAAGACCTAGATACATTAGGACAGTTAATAGACAAAGTTGAGGAAGCTATAACAACACACGGAAAAATTTTAGTAGGAAGTAATTCAATAATTGAGGAAGAAACAAATATGAGTTCACTAACGATAGACCCATTAAAGTACTTGGACAGATTGCCAGACTATAATGGAAACATAAATGATTTACCGTCGTTCATAGTACTTATCGACAGAATTCATCCCCTCTTGACTAGATATGATAGCTTAGCTCAGAGTATTTTTTCTGATGTTATAAAATCCAAATTGAAAGGAAAAGCGCGTGAAGCGATAGAGATAGACAACAACGCCATATCATGGAGAGATATCAAAACTATCCTCATAAATAATTTTTCAGACAGGAAATCAATAGATGAACTGTTCAACGAACTTAGGGGACAGAATTTTAGGAGCAACAGCATAGAGCTCTATAATGAACTAAGATGTACTCTAAGACGACTCAATGTAAAAACAAGAACAGAATTATCGACTGCCACGACGGAAGAAGAAATTGAGCAGACTATTAACCTTAATATTAAGGCTGCTCTACAAACATTCAAATCTAAACTTCCAGAACCGATGAGGTCGATACTATATTGTAGGGACCCAAAAACATTGGAAGAAGCCATAAACATTCTTCATGAGGCAAATTATGCCTACTTCAACCCATATAAACCAGACAAAAAACAACTTAATAATAACAGCCAACAAGACAGAAACCAATACAACTACAAAAACAACAGCACTAACCGTAACAATAACAATTACCAAAATAACCACAATAGTAGTCACAACCATCGTAACAATGAAACAAGTAACTCGTACACTTATAACCGAGGTAATTCAAATAGTTATAACAACAATAATTATAACCGTGGTAATCGTTTTAACAATGAAGCAAGTAATTCAAACACTTACAATCGAAGTAATGGTTATAGTAGGAGTTATGTTAACAATAATTATAACCACAATAACCGCTATAACAACGAAGCAAGTAATTCACATACCTACAACCGAGGTACTGCAAACAGTTATAATAATAACAATTATAATAGGAACGAAAGTAATAGAGTTGACGTTAGAAACAGAGGTCCTTCCCCATCGACTGTAGAACCGATGGAAATAGGGAAGATAGAATTGGACGTAGCAGGTCAAAATTTTCCTTTACCTGCCTCAAAACCAGTTTACCACATATAGAAATAGAGACAAAGCTAGGAGTGTTAAAATTCATCATAGATACGGGAGCGACCCAATCTATTATTAACCCAGGATTATGTGATCCAAAGTGGAATGTTTCCACGGTTCCGATGAATATGCAAACACTTAAACATACAATAGAAATTAACGAAAAAGTAGCAATCCCTTGTTTCAAAGAACTTGGCGAAACAGACAAAAAAATCGAATTTTTTGTAACTAAGTTTCACGATGTATACGACGGTATAATAGGAAATAATATACTAATTCCCCTAAAAAGCGTTATGAATTTTGAAACAAAGAAACTACGAATAGGCGAAAGGGAAATTGAACTAAAATTTTTAACAGAAAAAGATAATAAATATTGCGTCACCGACAAAGGAATCTATGAGATTGAAATACCAGTTACAAACAAAGATAGTCTAATTTATATCGATGGAAAGACTTCACAAGATAATGAGGTAGAACTAATAAAAGGGGTGTACGAAGCAAATGACTACAAAATAAATGCCAAGTTACTTATTAAAAACAACGGAAGAAAAGATATAATAGTGCATAGACAAGAAAGCATACAAGTTACAGACGAAAACTTTTGTATATATACATTTGACGAAAGGAACGATAAACTGGCTTTAAGAGAAATGAATGAAAAACCTATACTAGAACAGATAAGAACGAACCACCTTAATAAAGAAGAAACAGAATATCTAATGCCAGTCATAAAAAAATTTAGAAATATATTTTACACAGAAAACAGTGACCTTACCTTCACTAGTGAAATTAAACATGTTATAAGAACTACAGATGAAACACCAATAGCGGTCAGAACGTACAGGTATCCATATATCCACAAATTAGAGGTAGAAAAACAAATAAAGGACATGTTAGATAAAAAAATAATTAGGCCAAGTCAGTCACCATATTCAGCTCCAGTTTGGATAGTAAGTAAAAAGTTAGATGCAAGTAAAAAAACAAAATGGCGTGTAGTCATCGACTACAGAAAATTGAACGAAGTGACAGTTGACGACCGTTACCCTATTCCCAACATAGACGAAATTTTAGAAAAGCTAGGCAGATGCCAATATTTTACGACTCTAGACCTGGCAAAAGGTTTCCACCAGATAGAAATAGAACCTCAAGACGTACACAAAACTGCATTCAGCGTAGAAGGAGGGCACTACGAGTTCCTCAGAATGCCGTTTGGGTTAAAAACCGCCCCGGCAACATTCCAAAGACTGATGAACAACGTACTGTCAGACTACATCAACAAAATATGTCTCGTTTATCTCGACGACATTATTATTTTCTCCACTTCATTAAAAGAACATATAGAGTCAATAACCAAAATTTTCAATAGGCTAAAAGAAACAAACCTAAAAGTACAACTCGACAAGTGCGAATTCCTGAAGCACGAGACCGAATTTTTAGGACATATAGTTACCGAATTAGGCATTAAGCCAAATTCAGAAAAAATCTTATGTGTACAAAACTTCCCAATCCCAAAAACTTGTAAGGAAATAAAGCAATTCTTAGGACTTTCCGGCTATTACAGGAAGTTCATCAAAGACTATGCTAGAATAGCAAAACCCATGACGAAATACTTAAAGAAAGACAGGAAAATTAACTTGAACGACCAAGAATATGTAGACAGTTTCAACACATTAAAAACTTTGTTAGTAAACGATCCCATATTAGCTTACCCCGACTTTAATAAACCATTTACACTTCAAACCGATGCGAGTAACTTCGCTTTGGGTGCCGTATTATCACAGGAAGGCCACCCAATTGCATACGCAAGTAGGACCTTAAATGATCACGAGACGAATTATAGCACAATCGAGAAGGAATGCTTAGCTATAGTATGGAGTACCAAGTATTTCCGTCCTTATTTATTCGGGCATAAATTCATGATCGAAACCGATCATAGACCACTAGTGTGGCTATTTTCAGTTAAGGAACCAAACTCGAAATTGCTAAGATGGAGGCTCCGACTCGGAGAGTTTTCTTTCGATATAAAATATAAAAAAGGAATTCTTAATGGAAATGCAGACGCATTATCTCGCGTTGCAATCAATTTCATCGAGCAAATTGAAGAACCAATAATAGAGTCGAAAAGCCCTCTCAACATATACAGTAGACAGTTAGTCATTTCAAAAGTACCATCAGGGTCCTTAAAAATAAGAAATCTCAAAATATTTAATTTCCAACGGAAAATTATAAGTGCGAAATCATTTGATAAAGAGACGATAATAACATTAATTAAAAACCATTTTGACCCAACGAGAACAAACGCCATGTATATTGAGGAACAAGAAATTTATGAACAACTAAGGGACATTCTGCAAGAAAATTTTTATAATGATAATAATAAAAAGTTTAAAGTGGTAAGATGTAAACAACTTCTAAAGGACATAACTGACGAAGAAACCTTGGCGAACTATATTGAAAAGGAGCATAAGAAAAACAACCATAGAGGGATCAACGAGAACTTCGAAGAATTAAGAAACGAAATATATAACCCCAAACTCAAGAAGAGGATAACACAATATATAAATAATTGCGAGATATGTAACAAAGAGAAATATGACCGAAAACCGATCAAACCCAAATTTAAAATAACGGAAACCCCAGACAAGCCCAGACAAATAGTTCACATGGATGTATTCTATAGTCTTGAAAAAACATTATTTTTAACCATCATAGACAAATTCTCAAAGCACGCTCAAATCATTAAAATAACGAATAGGTCATGGATAGAATTTAAGAGAGCCCTGACTCAGTATATAGGTACAGTAGGACATTTTCAAAAATTAATCGTTGACAACGAACTTGGATTCAAAGCTTTGCCCTTACTAGATTTTCTAAAACAGGAAAACATAACAATACACTTTACATCGAACAACAATCATACTTCTAACTCAGACATCGAACGCTTACATAATACGATAAACGAACATCTTCGACTACTCAAACACGACCCACAAAACGAAACTGAAACCGTAGAGGAAAAATTATTAAAAATTATTGTTTACTACAACAACACTATACATTCCACCACCAACCAAAAACCAATAGACTTCATCAACGGAACAATTACTCAAGACCAATACCCCCAAATTAAAGAAAAAATATTAACGAAAAAAGAGAAAATAATAGAAAAATTGAATATGAACAGAGAAGATACTGCAATAGAAACAGGGCCAATCTTTATTAAGGACATAAGAGGAGGAAAGAACCATTCTAAGTTTAGGAAAATTGACGTAGAAAAACTGGACGACGAACACGTTGTTACTACAAGGGGACATAAATATTACAAGACGCATATTAAGAGGAAGAAAAAATACTGTAATACTGAAAATAATTAACTTTTCTTTTAGACATAGTGTAATAATTTTATTTTTTTTTATAATGAAATATTTCCACAGATCATCACAAAATGGATATAAAAATACTGCTATTAGTCTTTACGACATGCAGCATCTTTCCGACGAGATCACATTTAATAGAAGTACAAGACCTAAACGAAAACAACGGTTACATGACGATGAAATTGGGACAAGAACGAATAATTAAGGATTTCTATAAAATACTTCATATAGTAAATCTTACAGAATTCGAAAACATCAAAGATAACATAAGAAATAATGTTAACATAATTCGAACACTCATTAAACAAAACGACCCAGCATTTTTAACTATGGTACAAAACTTTAAATTGCTAGAAGATAAATTAAAAGGAATTACACCACACGTCAAAAATAAAAGAGGACTAATCAATGCCTTAGGGAAAGGACTCAAGATAATAACTGGGACTATGGACAATGACGACGAAATAGCCATAAAAGGAAGTATCGAACATTTAGAAAAACAAAACAAAGAAATCATACACGAGACAAACAAACAAATCTTAATTAACACACAAATATCAAATCAAATAAATAATATTTCAAACTATATAAATGAACAACAAACAACAATTAATAAAATGATTTCTAACTACGGAAACGACATCAAAAACGAACTCGACATTTTCCGCCAAATTTATCAAATAAATTATGACATTACACTTTTTCGTAATCATATTGATGATATAGAACAGGTTATTTTAGCAAGTAAATTAAACGTTCTCTCAAGAAATATTCTCTCGGATAACGAACTTGAACTTATATCAGATATAGAAGTTTTAAAAGATATTAGAATCTCTGTAGCTTTCTATGAAAATAAAATCATAATAATTATATTTATACCATGTTATTCAGATAATAAATATTTTAAATTATTAATAGAACCTATCCCAACCAAGGAATACAAGATATTATTCTTTAAAGAAAATATGTTTTTAGTTGACGATAATAAAAATTTATATAATATAAGTGTTAGAGATAGAATTAAGAAAAACTTACAACCAATACATGATGAATGTTTAAGTAATTAAATAAAATCAAAAGAAGCAAAATGTGAGTTTACGATAAACAAAGAAGAAACTGTTAAAGAAATCACACAAGGTTTAATCATAACCAAAAATTTACTGAACACAGATATCATACAAAATTGTGTTAATGACAAAATAAAAATATCAAAAAACAGTCTTATAAAATTTGAAAATTGTAAAGTAAATATAAACAATGTATCATTCGTTAATAATTTCTATAAAACTACAGATCATATTGTACTACCATACACAAAGTTAAATATAACGGAGAAGAGCAAGAGCAAAGAAAATATAGAGAATACAAAAGAATTACAATTAGAATATATAATAAATACAAGGAAGTTATTAGATGAAAACATTAAACGAAATTGGGTAAAACTTTCAATTTCAAATATACCGTCTATAACATGCAGCGCACTAATTCTCATTATATTCCTTATAATCCTTAAGTTCAAAAAAAATAATAATTCATATGTTATTTCAAGTTTTCCGACCTCGCCGGAGTCTCGGACTAAGGGGGGGCGAGTTATAGATACCAGCACCCTTACACCCGCACACATAATATAAGCGCGCACTTATTAACGGGCAATCAACTTAACATTTCATAATTCTTACTAATTGTTTGCACAACACAAGCTGCTCGCTCAACATTAAAACTATTTCGTCAGTGTCATATGACTCCGTCTGAAAAACTTCCGTTCGCTTACCTTTTTCTTTAGAAGTCAATGCAGCTCCACGCGACAAGTGTAACATACTTACGATGCATTTTTCATGTTCTTTGCTTCTCTCCATTCTATATTAATATATATTCTTACGTATTATATATTAGCGCATTATGTATTAGTGTAAGATATAATTGTAACATTTTTCAATATCAAAAGTCAGTCGAATTGATCGCTCCAACGAAGAAGGTTGAAAAACTTTTAAAAATAAACAGTTCAATGAAAATATGAAAATAAAAATTGATTTTTTTTCTAAACTAACTGAACATAAAACATAATTTCTAACCTTAAATTTGAGCTGATGTACTGAAGTATCATTGATATATGTATGAGTTCATCCTCAAACCACTTGTAATATATTCTTTAAATTATTTCATTCATGGAATTTGTAACAATCTTGACATACGATTAAATGTTTCTGCCTCTGATGTGGTACTCAAAAATATACACTTGTTTATTTATAAAACCACTTTACATATAAATTTATCAACAACAACAACAACAACAACAACAACAACAACCAACCAACATGAAGACTTTGAACACTCCTACTTTTTTTTTTTCTTCCTCTGCTTCTGTTAAATTCTTTGCATACTGTTGTTCTGTTCTTTAAAAATTTCACTTTCATTCATTCTTTACTTGGCAACAACAACAACAACAACAACAACTTTTGAAGGTCACAATAACAACAACCACAAAATCAGCAGCAGCCAACCAACCAACCAGTCAGCCGTCCTTCTGTATTTTTGTATTTTTTTTTTCTTCCTGCTCTGCGCTGCCTTGTATTGCTATAGCAGGCTGAGCAGCGCTGCTTTTATGCACCAAAATCCGAAATTGGAGCAATAATTTTAAAGCTTGCGGCAACGTCGACGGTGGTGATGGTGACTAAATATCGTACTAAACTACCTTTTGTGGCACGTTTTAACTGAGCCTTCTTCTTCTTCTTCATCATCTACCGCATTTCATCCCACTACATCCGTGACTACCAACCAACCAACCAACCAACCAACCAAGCAGCACATGCCTACACTTGATGCATGCCAGTGCTTGCGGGATTTTGGTAACCCTTTTTGTTGTTTTTGTTTTAATTTTGCTCTGATGCTTGCTAGCATCGAAGAGGTGCTCTTAAACTGTTCTTTTAATTAACATTTGTTGGTTTACTTCGTTCTCGACTAGTTCTCTACCTTTATTCTGGAATACTAAATTTTATTTTTATTGCTTAAAAATTACTCAGTCTTATTTTTCATTACAAAAGTAAGCTTAAACTAGCCATTGTTAAAGAAATTTCAACATGTAACATTTTTAAGCTATTTTAACTATCAACTGTCTCTTTTCCTTGGTCTTTCGTTCGTTTGTTTGTTTGTAGCCATGTCTATCGACTGTCTGGCATTTCATTTAATTTTAATGCTGTTGCATGTTTTTACGTTCCAGTCTTTATTTGGCATTGCGTGAGAATTGTCGGAACATGGAAAGAAACATTTGATACCACCGTATCAGAAGAGCAACAAAAACCATGGCTCGTCAATTGTTGTGGACCAGTTGTGTTGTTGTAATTTTGCTACAACTGAATTTTAGACGACATTGAGCATAACAAGGCAAGCGTATGCCAGCCACATCACGTCACGCCTTGATAAACGCCTGCATCTGCATGCACTGGGCAAGTAATGTTGATGCCTTTTGGTTAAGGTCTCTCTACGAAGCAACTAGCTAACTTTCCAAATAACACCTCAATACCAACACCATCAACTCACCCCATACAACAATTTATGCAGAATACCATTCATTCAGTCATTCATTCACAAACAACGTGATGTTGATGGCGTTGATCGTAAGAACCAAAACAAGCGTAACGCCATCCACTAAAAAAAATAAGGCAAGGAAAAACGTATGCAGCAACATCTGTGCATAGTAGTTAGTCGAAATGGTTGAATTTGTTATTTTGAAGTTTCAACAACATGCTCTCTTCAGTTGTTTACTTTGATTCGCTTTATATATCGTACATATCTAAAGTTGCCATCCGTACTATTGCTAGTATTTGCTATACGTTGCTGATATTGTTGTTGCTTATTCCACAATGCATGCAGAATTCACGCCTATGCGTTGCATGTCTATGTTGTTGTCATCAGCAGCAGATTTGTTGTTGTTGTTTCTGCTTCCGTGCTTGTCTATGTTTCACTGCCACACTTTACACCCGTCAGCAATACCAAAAAGTGTGCCTATGGCTAAGTTCTGTCTGCCTCTTCCGGTTGAAGGACTAACAGCCGCAGCAGCAGCAGCAACGACAATGTTTAGGACACTTGCTGATAGTTATGTTGTTGAGTGCATGAGGGCGCGTAATATTTACACATATATATATCTAGTACTTGTGTTCTCTGGCTAAGGTTTATAGTTGGCATTGTTTTGAAACAGTTTGTCGTCGCGTTCTATTTTATGGATTTTTGATAGAATTTAAGATGACCTTGTTTTTCACTGCAGGCAAAGGAATAAATTTGCGAATGTTTGAAATGTGAAATGTATGCATATCTACGTGTTTGCTTTTCCCCTCAGCAATTTTAAACAAGAAGCATTTAATTTATTTTAAATTTTTGCTTTAATAAATTATTTTAATTTGAAGTTTGACTTTTTTTAGTACTTTGTATAGGTTTTTGATATACTTAAGTTATTAGCAGTAACGATTGTTTTTTATTTCTGCACGATTAAAAATGTTTCTTTTCGGAAAATTTTCGAATGAAAGAATTTTTTTATGCCATATTTAATCTATTCTATACGAAGTACATTTTTTTTTATTTTTTACACCATTTGAATGATGTAAATAATCCTTTTTTGCTATGACCTTGTTGAAGATTATGCAAAAGACATGGTTAATACATAAATTCTACAATTTTATGCACTACCAATTATTCATTTTGTCCTATAAAACTCTGTCATTAATACTCTTTAACCATTAAACCATTACTTTCCAAGCTGCCAGACTTCCTCTACTCTGGCTATGAATTTTCAAAAAATATTTCAAACATGTTTGTTTCGGAAATGTTTTTGGTGACCGTGGAAGGAGGTTAAGTGTGTGGCTTAGCACGTCCGGAGCCCGAGTTCGATCCCCAGTCGTGGCAAAAAATTGTTTTCAATAAAAAATTTTTTTTCTGATCTGTCTCCACCTCTCTGCAGACAATGGCTAACCTCAAAGAGTAAATAATGCCATGTATAGCTTCTTGAGAACATGAACTTGAGCCGTTCGGAGTCGGCATAAAACATGTAGGTCCAGTTCCCGGTCAATTGTATGCAACATTTAATTCCACACACAACACAATTTGATCATAAGAAGCTCGGTCAGAGTCCTTTCAAGGGCTGAAATGGCGAATTTTTTTTTTTTGTTTCAGAGATAGAGAATGAAATATATTTAAAAAGGAACATAAAAAATGGTCATTTGACTGAATCATTAAAAAAAATGCAAATTATTGCTATTGATAAGCTTGAGCCAATGAACAAAATTAAATTCTGAATTCAGAAGAGTGCCTGTGAACTCAGTAGGCGGGCTGTCCGTCTCATGGGTGCGCTGTTTGTTGCTTGTGAAACTTATGGTTGACCTGTGTGGGGGGCAACATACAGTCTGCGAATAAAATATAGCACTTTATAAATTTGCAGCCAATTAGCAACAACAAAAACAAAATTAAGTTCAATTTTTTTTTTTTGTAACCAACTAGCATATGTTTATTAACTATTTTTTAAGCAACAATACCATATCGAAATCGGAGTAACGGTTATTTAAAGCGAAAAAAACAAAAATTCACTGCGAAAAAAAGATAGCACTTTTTGCAATAAAAAGCGATCAGTTGCATTTCAGACGGCAATAAGCGATGATCTTTAATTTTCTGAGGGAAGTTTTGTTTCGTTGATAGAATAGAGTGATAAATTGTTAATATTAAGCCGAAAATGGGTCGTGGAAAGAAATTAACTCACGCGGAAATGCAAGTGATTCGAAATCTTTCTGATCAAAATTTGAAAGTGGCTGAAATAGCAAAAACTTGAATAGAAGTAAAAGTGATTATGAACTTTCTTAAAGATCCAAAAAATTACGGAAAAACACACAGTCCAGGACGTCCTCACGCTTTATGCGAAAGAGAAAAACGTGCTTTTTTACGAACAGCCTCAAATTCAAGTTTAACTGCGCGCCGTAATATTCAAATACTTCTTAAGAGATCTGATGTAATAAAGCGAAAAAAAATTATGAAGAAGCCCCCAGAGTCATCAAAGAAAAAATGGCGTCGAGTGTTATTCACCGATAAAATAAAATGCAACTTTGATGGTCCAGATGGTTGGCATTTTTATTATCATGATCTTCGAAAAGAAGAAAAAATTCTTAGTCGACGTCACGATTTGGGCCGGAATAGGGTACCACATTAAAAATTTGTGCAGACAAAAATGAAAAGCCTTGACTATATTCAACTTATTGGCAATGAAATTACTCGACGTGCACACCATATTGTTGATGAACTGATGATTTTTTAACAGGATAAAGCGGCAGTGCACACTGCCATAGTGGTTAAAGACCTTTTCAGTGAACGCAATGTCAATACTTTGGAATGGCCAGCTCGATCACCGGATCTAAATATTATCAAAAATTGTTGGGGCAGTCTGGCGCGAGCAGTTTATAGTGAAAACCGCCAATATGATAATGTTCGTAAATTAAAACAAAGTATTTTAGAGGAATGGGAGCGTTTACCCCAAAAGCTCATAAAAAAATTATTTAAATCTCTTCCAAAACGTAACTGCTAGTTACTTGGTTTTGTTGTTCTATCATGTTTTAAAATCTAGAGCAAAAAGTCTACTAGAAACATTAATCCATTTTTTTCTAGCTCTTTTCAAAACTCTAATATTAATAAAAACTTTTTAACAAAAAAAAAAACCTACTTCAAAATCACTAGAAAGTAAAAAATAATTTTAAATTACTTTTACTATTTATTTCTTGGTCAAATTTGTATTTTTATAATAAATATATTTATTTTTTTATGATAATAAAAGCTTCTAGTCAGCGCTAATCATTGATGTAAAATCATGATTTTTTCGCCATCCCTACTCTATTTAAGACTTTTTTATTTGTAAATATCCTGCTTGGGTGACGCTGTATTAATTTGTAATCTTAATTTTTCTTAAATCTTAATTTAAATGCTATATGTGTGTTGCAGCTGCACAAAAAATCTGATTATATTAGCGCCGACTTCGAAGCTCTTATTATCATAAAAAAATAAATATATTTATTATAAAAATACAAATTTGACCAAGAAATAAATAGTAAAAGTAATTTAAAATTATTTTTTACTTTCTAGTGATTTTGAAGTAGGTTTTTTTTTTTGTTAAAAAGTTTTTATTTCTTTCTTTTTAGAGAAAATGATATATATTAAAAAAGTGTATAAATTAATTAAACACCAATTATTTTACTCATAATATGGAAAATGCTTTTCTGTCGTTTCTTATTCTGGTCTTTGTCAGTATGTTTATCAGTACCTACTCTTGTATTTTTATCACTACCCCAATGTCAATATTGACTGAAATATAGTGTGTTTATAATATTGACACGCCTCTTTGTCGAGAATATCACACTCTTTGTCATAGTGTTTTCAATAGTTCTACCCATTCTAACAATGAATTTTACCACCCTTAAGTCAATATGATACAGTTTTTTACACACTGCAACACCCCTTAGTCGAATAACGCCCAATTCTTCGGTAGTAATTTGTAATAATTGTGCCTGCGTCTGTACTTTTTCAGTTAGTAGTGTCAGTATTCGATTTAGTGTTTTCTAATATTGCCACACCCCTTTGTCGAATGACGCCCACTTTATTCACAAAAACTTGTTATAAGTGTGCCTACCTCTATACTAAATATCAGTGCTCTAGTGTCAATATTATTCGCGATACAGTGTATTTTATATATTGCCACACCCCTTTATCAAACAAGGTCCACTGTATTGAAATTAATTGTTTTATAACTGTGTCTACCCCAGTAGTTAACTTTAGTACTCTAGTGTCAATATTATTCGAGATACAGAGTTTTTCTAATATTGCCACACCTCTTTGTCGACTAACGCCCACTTAATTGACTGTTATTTTTTACCTACCCTTGCATTTTTTCTGTGAATTTTATTAACTCTAGTACTCTAGTGTCAATATTTACTGAAATGCAGTGTTTTTCTTACAGTGACACGCCCCTTTATCGAATACCGCCCACATTACTGACAGTTATTTGTTATATTTGTACCTACCTTTGTACTTAATTTTAGTATCGTAGTGTCAATAATAATCGAGATACAGTGTTTTTTTTAATATTGCCACTCCCCTTCTCGATTAACGCCCATTTTTTTTTTTACAAAAATTTGTAGTGATTTTTCCTACCTTTGTAATAAATTTCTGTACCCTAGTATCTATATTATTCGAGACACAGTAATTCTCTTATATTGCCACACCCCTTTGTCGAATTACGCCCACTTTTGTTATAATAATTTCCAATAATTGTACCTACCTCTGTACTTAATTTCAGTACTCTAGTGTCAATTTTCGTCGAGATACAGAGTTTTTACAATATTGCCACACCCTTTTTTAGAATTACGCCCACTTAAGTGATCGTCATTTTTAATATTTGTGCTTGCCCTTGTAATTGTATCGTGAATTTTATTACCGTAGTGTCAATATTTACTGAGATACAGTGTTTTTCTTATACAGACACGCCCCTTTTGCGAATACCGCCCCCTTTCATAAACGGGCACCTCCGCGTTGATAATCTCTATATGATGACAAAAAATTACGGCAATCGGGCAAGTACTTTAGGAGTAATCGATGTACATACATTCACAAAAAAAAAAAAAAAAAAAAAAAAAAAAAAAAAAAAAAAAAAAAAAAAACAGAGAAACCAACCAACTTGAGAACCTCCTCCTTTTTGAAGTCGGTTAAAAAAGAAATAAATCAAGTATCTTGAAAGCCTTGATTAGATTAAAATGCGTTACAACAAAACCAAGTAACTTCAGTACTTTTTAGCACTTTACTCAAACAAAGTAAAATTGTATGCGAAATAGTTTACTTCAAAACACCGCAATCGAACAATTATTTCCAAAATATATTGAACATTTTTTCTTAGTCACATTTTCTTCTTCAAACGTATCGTATGTAATAAAAACCAGTGCATAAAGTTGTCACTTGGAAAAAATTTCGATTTAATTGAAAATTTGTAAGTAATTATTCATCAAAATCAAGTATCTTAATAAGTTACTTCAATTTTTTTATTTGGAAATTATTACAAAAATATTAATATATTTTCCAGTGATTTTTGCGTTGATAACGGAGAAAGTGAGATTGATTTTAGTCCTTCATCGTCGTTTCTTTTCGAAAAGGATCATTGCAATTTTTGTATAAAACTTCCTTCGAAACCGATGCAAAGCTTTTCCCAGTAGCAAATAAAAGGAGTAAGGAGTAATTGCAGAAGCACTTCCATGGGAGGTAGAGGGCCTTACCAACTAGATCCTTTTCTTAATTATTTTTTATATGAAACGAGTCAACATGCAAGACATTTCACTCTTGTGTCTTCAAAAAGAGGTTATATTAGTTGTTATATGACACGACATCAAGAATGACCTTACAAGAAGTATTCCCACAATGTTTTTTAAAGAATAGCACTCAGAAGTGATTATAATCAAGCACTTCTAAAATAGTTATGGAGAAGTACTTACGAGAGATGTTACAAGGAATCTTTTCAGAAAAATCGGTTTTCATAGAATTTAAAAAACACATTTCAAATTTCTTATCTTATTTAATCATTTATAACAACGTTTTAATAAACTAATCAATCAAATTATTTATTTATATATTATAAATTTCATCAAAAGCAGTATTAAAATGAAGTATTAATAATAGTAACAAGCAATAAAGCTATAAATAAAAAACAAGATAAAACTATGATAGAATTAAAGAAATTATAAAAAGATATACTAAGGAAAAGAATTATAAAAAAATATAGCAAACAATATAGGATTAAGAATCTTCTATAGCATACAAAGCATTCTAAAGCATCTGTCGCAATCAATCCATTTGTGTCCAGAACTTCAGTTTTACTGCACGGCTGATTATGTATATACTGAATTATCAGGCACAACACTTTCACTAATAATTTTATATTTGTTTAATTAAAACAATTTTTAATTTCTTCTATAACAATAAGATTAACAATTGCTGCGTTCAAAATCAATTCGACAATGTTGCTCAAATAACTATTTTCCAATATGACGCTTTTTCAATGAAAATTATTTTGTTGCTCTGTTTCTTTGTCTATCGCTTTTAGATAAGCAAGAAACACGTACGACTCATTCTCATCTCACTTAGGATCTCGCTTAGGACTTCTCAGTGCGATTCGTCGGCGAATCTTCTTAGCGATTCGCTTTTATGCTGAAATCGCAATACTGCGTTAGGTCGGTCGTGCGCCGATCGTACTTTACATCGACGTTGTATAAACTTTACGAGATGAACTGACAGAACGCACGACCTATTACTTTACAAAACTCAATGTTGCGCTGACAGATTGTGCGTCTGTAATTTTGGCGATGCCAATAAAAGCAGCTACACAAAAATGCCCACAAAAGTTGTTTTTCCTCCAATTCTAAATCTCGCAATTTCTATATAAATTTCTAATATATCGAATAATACAAATAGATTTACTTTATCAAAATCTTAATTTGATTACTTTAATAGCATGAGTTATTAAAAAACATTATATAAAACATAAATTCCAGCGATAATAAAAGAAATCCCACGAAAATCTATCTTTGCCAGTGAAACCATAAAACACCCACATTTTAAGCGCTTTCAATGAAAATGCAACTCTGCTCTATGAAGAAATGTCAAACGCACGACCGAGTAGAACACTTTTCTACTTATCTCGTTAGATCGTACTTTGGTCGTATTTTATCTCTTCTTCTTGTTTTACGATATAAAGTACGACCAACGCTTGAGGTCGCATTTGGGTTTGCACCATAAGAACACGTTGATCTCTACTCGAGCTGTCAAGGCACGACCGACCTAACGCAGTATTGCGATTTAGCCATTATGGCCTCAGCTGCTTACATTCGGCGATTCCCGAAAGACTCAAAAGAGCTCGCCGGCAATAGTTTCATATTCCAAACAATTCGCTGGTAATTCTCAGGCGATTGAAAATGTTTGCTGGGTATAGTTTTACATTAAAAAGACAAAATTTTTAAATTTAAAAGTTTATAATAAACACCTAATAGGCAGCTAGTCTAAACTCCCAAGTTTTCATTACTTCTTTATAACTAAAACGGCTCAGAAGGACTTGTATAAAAACGTTGAAATTTAGAACTTTTGAACTAGCTCAGAAGCCATAGAAATACAGGCCAAATAATTAAGTAAAATGATGAAAGAAAATAGAAAGAACTGAATATAAGGAAATGAGATGGAAGAGGAAAACACAACCGATTCATAAATATACGCAATGATTAAGTTAACAGAAGTATAACAAACGGCAAGAGGGTGAGAATTCATTAAAAGGCAAAACAACAAACAGTATACGTTGTGGTAGCATAAAAGATTTCATTATTGAAATATCTCACGAAACAACAAAAACAATTATTAAAACAATAAATCTAAAGGAAATGCAATTATTAGAACATTTACATGGGTTTTATGTAGGCTTTAGCAAAATACCACAAAACAAACAAAACCAAGATTTACAAAGATTGATGAATTTGATGAAATGAACACGGCACGTAACATAAGTGAATTTTAGTCAAGGAATAGTACTGCGGAGCAGAAATATTCAAAGTATATTTGAGACTTTTCAAAAAAATTCAAATTCATTAAAAAGCAAAATAATACCAGTTATTTTTAAGCCAAACTATTTTTGCAAAATGAGCAAAATAAGCTGGCATTAAATAATATTTAAGTGCTGAAAAAGTGGTGCTTAATCAAAAATAACAACAACAATCACCACCACTACTACTACTTGAACAAACTTAGACATTGTTGGCTTAAGATTTTGAAGTGAGCCACACATGTGGCAAATATTTAATTCATATAAATAAATAAATAAATGCATGAATGAATGAATATTGACTGACTGACTGCAAACAGATGAAAGTCAAGCGCGACTGACTGATTGACGAAAAGCTTGAATGAATGAAAACTGGAAAAACAGTAAATTTTGATACATTTCAAATGCAAACAATTTAGATATAAATACAAACAAACAAACATACTTAACTACTTCTCTACTAACTAGTTCAATTCGAGTACAAAGATCGAATGTATGTTTGTTTGTATGACGGAATGTTTGTTTGCGTGTGTTTTATTACGGTATGACGAGCTAGGAGGTGAGTTAAAATAAAGATAACAACGACGTCGTTGGCGCCCCCCTGACAACGACGATGACTAAATTGATGATATTTTCTTAAATATTTAGAAAGGTCGGTTAGTGTATTATTCATTCAGGTATGTATGAATGTTCAAACATATGTATGTATGTTTGTATGTGGCAATATGTGCTGTGTGCGGCACAGCAAACCAAGTCAATGGACTTTACTAAATAGCAAGAGCAAATCAACAACAACAACAACAACAACTAAATCAACAACAATAATGCAAACCAAAAACGAAAAAAAAAACTGAATAACATGATGATAAATAATAAAATGAAAATAATAAAACCAAAACAAAGGCAAAAAAAAAAAATAATAATAAAAAAAACGGTAGTTGTTGGCACACGCCGTTTTCGAAATTGCTGCTGTTGTTGTTGTTGTCGTCGTCGTTGTTGTTGTTCTTGTTGACGTTGACGACATCTAAAGGTTGACGTCGACAACGCGCCACAATAAAATATAAATTCAAGAACGGCACACGACAAAAAAAAAAAAAAAAGAGAAAATAAACAACAGAAAAAAATTGCCACTTTATTACCACGAAGGGAATTCCTTTGTATAATATATACAAAATATAAATACAGCCAAACATGCCGACATACTGAGATATTTGCAGTCAACGCAAAACACAAAAAAGAGGCAGTGCCAACAACAACAACATTTAAACACAAGGATATCCATAAAACGAAAATCCATAAAACAATGAGCGACGAGCACTAGAATAACCAAATTAAAAAAAAAAAAAAGGCAAATTCACATCCCATTCAGGCACATTCAGTCAAAACAGGGCACCAGGTTTGTACATCCGCCTTGATGTTTATATATGTATGTTAGGCCAAAGGAATGTAAGTAATGAGCAAGAAATTACATTGTTGACCTATAAATTCTTTAAATTAGCAATAAAATGTATATTAAACTTTGAGATGTATCTAAAGTGTGGAGATGATGCGGAATTGTACCGACTGTTTACATTTTTGAAAAAAATTTTTGTGCAGTATGTAAAAAAAGTTTCATGAAATAAAGTGTCAGTTTTGTGGAATTTTAAAAAAAAATGTTTAAATTTTGTATTTATTTCAATAAAAAATTTAATAGCTAAGAACCCGTAGTTATCCTGAAACCGTTTTTTGTTTATTTTTTTACTTAAATTAACAGAAGTAAAACTAACCATTTATCAGCAAAAAGTGTCATATTACAGATCATAAATCTAAAAAAAAAAATCATATCTAAATATAGAAATACACAATAGAAACAAATATTGGGACACAAAGTTGTATAAGATGTCAAGCATTCAAGCACAAACTGTCACTGAGTGGCAATCATGATTTCAAATTTTTCATAAGACTTTGATTTTTATTCGAACCAAAAATTTTATATTTGCAGTGGTTTTTTAAAAAAACAATGATTTTAAACAAACTATTTTAGTTAATTAAATATTTAAAGCTCTAAACTCTTCTCACAGTGTTTAACATCTAAATTTATGCACTTAAATTTTATTGAAAACAATATTTAAGCTTTTAAAATTAGAATATTTTTATACCCCCACGCGTACTGCGTAAGGGGTATATTAATTTTGTCACGAAGTGTGTAACGCCCATAAGGAGGTGTGGTAGGTATAGAAAAGTATATATATTCTTGCTCAGCATCACCACCTGAGTTGATTTAGCCATGTCCGTCTGTCTGTCCGTCTGTCCGTCTGTCTGTCCGTCTGTGGACACGATTACGAGCCTGAACAGAATAAAAAGTCGTTGCGACCAACGATCCTCTCTGGTCGTCGAACGCAGCGAATGCGTCCGGAATGAAGCGATTGCGATTTTTTGATTTTCGTTAGCAATTAGTTGTGGTTTACACTGTAAATACAACAAAAGCAAAAAAGTGTTAGTGTAAATACAACACAAACAAACAACAAACGTCAGTTCATAATAACAACTAAGAAAATGGCTTTGAACGTACCCAATTATAAGCAAAAATATGGCAGCACTAATGGCTCTCAGAGAGAAAATCGTCGGTCGCAAAAGCAAAAATAGAATAGATTCTAAGTCAGCGATTTATCGTTGCGACCAACGAGCTGCGATTTGATTTTGGACGTGTTCATATATTTTCATGTATTGTTGTGCTTTGCGATATCGTCGGTCGCAACGACTTTTGATTCTGTTCAGGCTCTATAGCCGTAATTGTAAAGCTATCAAAATATTGAAACCTTTATATAGAGGCTGGTGTCGAAGCTACAAAAATTAAATTAGATATTTACTATTTTTATATAAAAATTAAGACGTGAGAGAAAAATGGGCGTTAACCACGCACTAACACGCCCACCTCCCATACAACCCCAAAATTGAAAATTATATAAGTAGGCTTCTGTTGAAGCTACAAAAATAAAATTTGATATTTATTATTTTTATGTAAAAATTAAGACATGTTATAAAAATGGGCGTCATCCACCGACGAACACGCCCACTTCCCATACAACCCATAACATTGAAAACTCTATAAATAGGCTAATATTTAAGCTACAGAACTGAAATTGGGTATTTGTGTATATTATATCAAAATTGAAGCGTGTTATAAAAATTGGTATTAACCACTCAAGAACACGCTTACCTCCCATACAACCCCTACTTGAAAAATTTATAAAGAGGCTTGTCTTTACTTTGCAGGAAAATAATTTTATATGAATATATTTTAGACGTCATCAAAATAGTAAAATTTTTGAAGTCTCATAAAAAAGAGCTGCAATTTAAAATGTTGTACCATTACGAATCGTCCGTGGGGGTATTTTAACTTCGGCCAGTCGAAGATATACCTTACTAGTTTTTTGTTTTTTTTGTTTCTAAAGCCTAGTACTCTGCTCGAAAATTCTGACAAATATTTTGTTGCGAAGAAATTTCAAAATTAAAGAAAGCCATGCTTTATTTTCCAAAATAGAGAAAAATAAATACACAGTAAATATTATGAGGATAAATATTATACTATTTGGTATAAATATAAATCCATACCAAAAATGTTATAAAATTTATACTATAAAATCTTATAAACCAAATTTATACAAAATTGGGATAGATTTTATGCGAAAAGTGTATAAAATCTTTTTACACCACGTTGCTATACATTTTTATAAGAAAATATATAAAATCTTTGAAAACCACATTAAATTTTTTTATAGCAATGTTGTATAAAAAGTATATGGCACATACATTGAATGTGTGTTACATTAAAAGTCATAAATCAGGAATAATTTCTAGATTTCAATTGATAGATTTCATGTTATATCTGCTTTTTTTATATTTTCAAAAACAAATTGACAGGAAAAATAGAGTAAAAATTGTACTCAGAAATTTGCATGTTCGATCATGTTGGCAGAGCTTCCAATTCAAGCGCAATATTTTTGTCTTAATATATGTGTACAAAAAATATTCAACGGAACTATTTGCGCATAACATGATTACTGACTGAAGAAGAAACGCAAACTGATTGCCTGCTAGCATCGCTGAAGTTCGGTAGCTTCGAAAACTCGACTTGTACGTGAAGCCGAGTGGCTCCGTGAGGTTTTCGTGTGTATAACTGGAATAAATATGTGATTTTTATAAATTCATGTTATAAAATTTATACTATTTTGGAGTAAAATAGCTGTTTGAATGGAAATGCAAGTTTTATAATATTGAGTGGGATAAAACTTATAATAAATTTGGAATACAACGAGTTTATACTACAGAAATGTTATAAAAAAGATAAAATTTACCCTCAAACTTTTTACTGTATACATAAAAACAAAAAGTTTACGAAAACTGTCACTTTTCACTTCAAAATAAATAGGCAGTTCAATTAAATTGCCGTGAAAAAATGTTGCAAGAGAAATGTTGCGATTATTTTTCACAGCGGAATAGAGTACAAACATGAAAAATTTCACACTTATTTCACAGCTATAGTTTTTTGTATGTAGAATTGAATGAAATTTCACATGAAACTGAACAGAGTACTAGGCTTAAAGAAACAAACTGAACTAATTTTCTCTCAAACCAAGCCATCTACATCCATGACAGCGTATTTTTTTTTTCTGTCTGACTTTTCAAGACATGCAATGACAAGAAAGTATTGTTGTAAAATACTGTTATATGAGAAGAGAGACAATATATATGGGCATCTCCCAGTGGCACGGACGCGACATTCGCACGATGTTAATTACTCGAAAAATAAGAAAGAAACAAAGGCAAGATTTAGTACAAATTAGAACAAAGTAATAAGCAATCATACAATGGAACGGACGCGACAAAAAATATAAGTTTTTTTAAGCTCGCATAGAAATATGCAAAATTTAGCTAACATTGATAACTTTTTTTTATATATAATATACATGTTAATGGAGGTCAAAGGATAACTTTTCTTCGTAGGCTTATGAAATATGAGAATTATCTCTTACCTTTTTTTAAATAGATATAGCACGAATACGGACGCGACATCATGGACGCGACAAATTTTTCCAACAGTAGTAAAAAACAGTAAAGATGTTCATTATAAATTTTAATAAAAATAAATCATAATAAGTTAAATTCAAGTTTCGTAGCAGTAATACTAATCAAAATAAAAAAAATAAAGTTAAAAGCTGTAAGAGTGCTTTATTTAAATGTTTTTTTTCACTTTTGGTGGAATTTTTTTGGGAGATGCCCATAGTGTGATTATGTAAACTTGAATTTGCTTTAGTTGATGTAGTTGGAAATTTATGAAATAACCCAATTACCATTATTATGAGCGCTCATATGTATTATATTATATAACCTCTTAAATGAGGGTATTTTTTGACGACATAATTTTTGATTCCGAAAAAAGTCCTGTTTTTGAACCTTTAACATAAAAATGACTCAAAAAGACTTTTTTATTCATGTAGATTTAATAAGCGGACATAATTTTTAAGCGGATTTATGACTCCGAAAAGACTTATTTATGAAGATTTTTGACCGCACATAATTATGAGTCCGAAAGAGTAATCATTATATATGATGATTTTATGAAGCGCACATAATTATGAATCAGAAAAGACTCATATTTATGTTGGTTTTTTCATGATTATGACTCAGAAAAGAGTCAGAAAGAAACTTTTTCGATATACGAAGCTTTTTTATACAAGTTTTGTGAAACAGTTGTTATTTCTCTATACGACGCAGAGCAACGCTTCATGGCCTTATTTTGTAAAACGAATGCAATCACCTAACTTTGGGTTTCTTCGCGTTGCAATTCCATTTCCATGCGAAGTCAAAAAGATACTCTTTGCCTCTCACTGAAATTTTCTAAGGCATTATATTGCCAGACAAAAAAAAACCCCAAGTGAGGTGATTGCGTTCGTTTTACAATAATGGCCATAAGACTTGCATTTCAATTTTGTCAACTGTTCGAAAATTACGAAGAGAAAAATTAATAATTTATGATTTTAAAATTGAATTTAATACATACATTCAAAATTATGAATCAGAGAAGAGTCTTATCCTTTTTTTTTTTTTATAAGAATCATAGAAGTCTTTTAAAATATGACTCTTTTTCAGACTTCTAAAGCAATCATACTTCTGACCTGTAAATCATATATTTCGGTCTCTTGATCAGTGTGCCCTTATAAGCCTTAAAAGAGTCCTTTGTATGAGTCTTAAAAGAGCCTTATGTGTGACTCTTAAAAAAATAATTTATATGAGTTCTAAAAGAATTTTAATTATGAGTCATTAAACAGTCCTTTATAAGAGTTTTAAGACAGTACTAAATATGAGTCTTAAAATCGTCTCTATTAAGTTAAATGGAAATCATTCAACCTAACAGTGTTTTGAAATAAAAGCGGCCGACTGTAAATATTACAGTTGATTTTTTGCTGAGTGTAAAAGGCTTTCGAAGAAACATTTTGTGGTCAAATGAATTCAAAATTGTGCTGTATAGTACAAAAGGGTCATGAGAAATATATCAGACGATCAATAAAAATTGAATACAATCCGAAATTCACTTCAAAAACTGCAAAGCATGGAGGATCCAGTATTATGATTTAGGCATATTTTTCATTTTATGAAGTTGGACCTATTACTGGCTAACACAAATAATGAACCGGCACCTACACTGTGTTCAATATATTTTCATAGAACTTTTGTCATATATTTTCTGCTAGATATAAGTCATGAAGCACCTTAGGTTAGCAAAGTATATAAATTTTTAAAAGGTAAAAGTGCATCTGATATCTTCAAGGAGTAAAAAACTCTTGGAGTCAAAAGGGATTTTTATTATATACAAGAATATCAGAAGGTATAATGAGACCCGTTAGAACGTCAGACCTAGGATGCATGGCTTGAAAAAAACGAACAGTTCACGGAGTCTCCAATGCTTGCGTTAAAAAAAGACTTGGAATAGTTTCTAAGCTACTTGCCTGGCATGGTGGTGATGCATTTTTTTCTGATGATAAACTTTTCGTCCTGCATCTATCGAACAACACTCAATATTATGGGAAATGCTCTGTTTTGAACAATGACATTCTTACCAACCACAAAAAGGTACCAACGTTTCAAAGTGCCGCTTTAGTTATGGAAGTTACTAAAAATTCCAAATCGACTTATTAATTGATTATAATGCACCATATCAAAATACATATTCATGCAAAATTTTACGCTCCTACTACTTAAACAACAATTTTATTAAAAAAAATTAACCTTTTGGAAAGTTTTTTGCTTCTCCTGTAAAATTTTTCAAATGCAATTAAGGGCTTTTTTGATTTAATATGACGGTATGGAGATGCCTGCTAGGTGTTACAACTGCACGTCAAATTATTCAAGACTGGTGTCAAGAAACAATTTCACTGATTCTCTTGCGTAGGATGAATGGCCTCCCAGCACTCCTGATTTGAATTCTTTAGATATTTTTGATTGATCGTGTATTATGGATATCATTCGAAAGGTATGGAAAGGTATTGAAAAACTAATGGATCTGGTAAAGCGTTTTAAAGGAAAACTCATTCCAAAACATTTGCTGTAAATAATTTTAATTAATGTTACGTTATAATATAATTTAAATAAAAAGTTTGATGAAACGGTGCTGTGCAGCAGTAATCGTACATAAATGACATACAATTAAATACAAATATGAACAAAATATATCAAATGTGTTTTTAATACTTCGAGTAAATAACTTTAAGATCTGCTTTTGAACTGATCTGCACTGAAATTTATTTTTCACCCTTGTTTTAAAATACACTCAGAAAAAAAACACATATCTTTCTCCTATAAAAAAATTTCTCTATTTTCAATAATAGCAATTTTCTCTTTTTCAAATAAAATTTTCTTCAATTAGAATAAATTTTCACATTTTCGAAGAAATATTTCTTCATTTGTAGAAAATGGAAACATTTCAATTTCAATGTCTCTAATAATGATAAGTATTTTTCTCGCACAAAGAAATTCTCATTTATAGAGAAAAATTTATTAAAAATGAAATAAAAAATTCACTATGAGAAATATTTTCTTCAATAAAAACAAATTTTGTCTCAAAAGTAAAAAGTCTTTTTCTCTGAAAACGATACTTTTTTATATATTTATCTTTTTCATAGAAGTTTTTTATTATGCCATTTTTCTCTAAATATGTTGTGTTTTTTATCATATTCCGATAAACTTTTTTCTGAGTGTATAGAAGAACTTTTAAGTTAATAATAGTTTTTTTATAAGCATATCTTAAGATGCGTATGTATTCAAAAAAATCAGCCCAATCATGAAACATTTTCTCCCGGGAGTTGTAAATGGGAGTTTCCGGTTTGAAGATAGCAGATAAAGGTATCTCATTTTTTATTTTACACTCATGAATATTGGCGGTTAATGAACAAAATTGCATTAAAAATTTTCAAAAAGTATTTAAACTTAAACTTAAAAACAGAAACTCCCATTTACAACTCCAGGGAGAAAATGTTTCATGATTGAGCTGAATATAAATACAAATTTTAGCATTAACCGAAAATCATATTTTTGAACTATTGAAAAAGGACTCTGACTGATGAAAGAAATATCTTTTCGTATCATTGATGACATGTCCTCTATTAAATCAAGACTTTCAATTATTTTTTAAGCTTTTTGCACACAAAAGTAGCAAAACTTCAGGCCATCACAATGGACCACAATCTCAGTGTAGAAATGAACACTATGATTGCTTAAACATACATTCAAATCAAACCATTTCACTAGAATTTCGTTCTTCCTTTTGTGTTTCTAAATAAAATTAAATTAAAACTTACTCCATATAAATGTAATTTTCTATATTTACTTTGGGTGCACATAGTAGGAGGCATCTATAGAGATTGATGAACATTTATCAATTACACTCGATATGATATTTATTTGCAAAAATTACATATGCAAATCAAGTAAAATTGATTTGAAAATTTCAATTAATATTGGAGTAAAATATTGAGTATAACTTGGTTTACTTGCCAAACTATTTATGATCAATGTTATAAAAAAAAAAAAACCAACTTATTATTATTATTTGATTAATTATAACCAATTAAATTCATATGCCATGACGAACCTCAACAGCATAAACAACGGCAATAAAAACCATACCAACAACAACAACAACTTATTTTACTGCTATCAGAAAAGAGAGGAGACCAGACGGTATTGACATGTTCACATAAATATAAAATGTTGGATGTATTTGTGTGCATCCTTCGCACTTACTTGCCTATTTTGTGTCATTCAATCTCTTCTACCTCTATTTGTTGGGTTCTTAATATATCCCAGCACTTGTTCTTAACAAAAAAAAAGAAAAAAAAGAATCACAAACTATTTTTACTTTTTATCTACTTTTCGTTTTGTTAGTTTTCTATCATCCTTCGCTACAAAGTGTTTCGAACCCAGCCTTACCTTTTCAAAAGCATCTTTATATCCTTCCTCTCTTCTGTCTTCTCTCTACACTTAGTTTTGACATTTATTCGAACTTCATTGCGGAACAGCAAACAACAACTTTCAATCAATTCATGACATACACTCGGTTCTTTTCCCTTCCCCCTCTATTTTGCAGCTAAACTCCTGACTTGACTGTCTAACATTTACCAACAAACGGTTTTTCGTTTTGTCTATAGGTCTGACTGTTTGTCGTTTTATCTTGCGTTTCTCTCTTATCATGCAATTATAAACCGCTACCCCCCAACATTATGCCAATGTCCCTTCACTACTCCATAGTATTCATTCTACGTTCCCAGTCCAGCCCCTACCAACTTTTGTGCCGCACACGTTGGGCGCAATATTAATGCCATTCCATGTCTTGCCATGTGGCGTCAACGGCATATTTTACTTTATAGTATTATTATATTCTCTCGATGGCTCTCTGACTGACTCTCTAGTGCTGGTTCTGGGTTTTTTTTGTTGGTGTATAGCATGCAACTATGTGCTATGTTGTTCATCGTTCGTTCGTTATTTTCCGAGCTACATCGACATTCTGTACTCATCCCCCCCCCCCCCCCAACCCTATTTGTAGCAACGTCCTTCGTGCGATGACGAGTACGTACTTTCGTCTGTCTGTGCTTATCATACGTTTGTTGGTCCTGCATTTGGCTTTATGTCTATGTCTTTCTGTCTGTCTGCTCGTTTTGCGTTTTCCGACCCGTGGTGCTTTTCTATTTGAATTCTACTCTATTATTGATTTTCATTCTCGATTTATTTTTATTTTTTGCTCTTCCGGCAACCCCTTTTTCCTGCTGTAGTCGTACTTTTATCCTTTAATACTGTTGTTGCGTCTCTTTACCTTTGATTCTCTTCCATTAGATTTATTGCCATATTTTACTCGCATTCGTTGGCGGATTTTGTTATTGTAAGAATATAAGTGGGTGTTGTATGGGCTGTTGGTTTGATTTTGTTTGAAAATAATAAAAAAAAAACAAAATCCTTTCATTAATGACATAAAATAAAACTTTGCTCGCTTTCTCTCTCTCTCTCTGCCTGTCTGCTTGCATAGCAGTCGATACAGCCCTACAGTATCCATCCAGCCAGCAGTATTTTCTGTGAATTATTATGTTCTGAACTCATTCGCTTCGTTACCGAGTTTTGTGCAAAGCTTTTCAAAGTTTTTTGTTGTATTCTATATATATATATATTTTATTTCCCTTTGCTTTCGTGTATCCTGTGTACCCTGTGTTATGTCGTCGTATGCACCGATGTTCTCGGTTCTGTGTTTTATCAGTTCAAACCTGTTATTATTATTATTATTATTATTATTATTATTTTGTATGGAATCCATAGTTTTCCTCGTCCTGCTTGCTTGCCATTAGCCGCTTCTTGTGGTTGTCGTTGTTCTGGTTCTAACTATAACTGGCATTACTTGGTTGTTGGTTGTTGGTTGTATGTTTGTTGCCAACAAATCGTGGCACGCTTTTACTGCTACGTTACTGTATGTTTGGCGCGGTGTGGTCTGGTATTTTGTTCTACGCTACGGTATGGCTGCTTTTCATTGTTGTTGTCATTTTATCTGAATCAAAAGTTACTAAATTGAAATTAAACTTTATATATCCATCCACACTTTCGTCCTTGTGTGGGTGAATGAGTCGTCGTTCGTCGTTTGTACACCATATAAGGTGCATGTTTTATAACAGAGTTTATTTTATAAATTGCAGCATGATTCTCTCTCTTTTTTTTTCTGCATGATGATTTTAACTCTGACTTATTGTCTAGATTTAATCTTCGTACATCTACGTCGAATCCTTTTAAACCCTATGAACAGATAATTTATTATTTAACTTGATTAGAAATAGTTAACGAAACATAGAGATGTGAGGTCGTTGACTCATGATTTGAAAATGTTACCAGGTCATCAAAATTTTGCTTTATTGTAATATAAACTTAAAACGTCCATTTCGGTATCTTTTGTTCAGAATTAGCTTATTTAGAGTTTGATCTAAGAAAGAAAAACGTTAAAAGTCATTTTAGGATCAAAATTTTTGGTAGGAATGGGATTTTAGTAACACTGATTTTGAAAATGAAAATTTTTAATTTAAGTAAGTAGGTGCGGGGCCAGGGGAAGTGGCCTGTGGTGTGCGCACAAACCGTTAAAAGACCAAAGTTTTACTCCAAACTTAATATTAAAAGTTAATATTGTTGTAATTTAGACGTTAACAAACAAAGGTGACTAATAGACTTCTTTTTTTTGTGAAAGATGTAGATGATTATCAGAAAAACAATTATTTGTATAAAAGTTTTTATCTACTTTGATTTATGACTAAACTATATAACTCTTAAACTACATAATATCAGCTGCTTATGGTTACATCGGGTCCTTCAAACTTATGAACCTCGATATAAAATAATATCTAAAAACATATTTTTAATATATTAAATAAAATAACTTAACTGAGATATAGAAAAAAGTTAAAAGTTAAGTTAAAGAAAGTAAATTAACTTAAATTTAAAATAATTTAAAAAAAATTCAGAAGCAAATAAATAAAACGTACATAGTTCAATAAAATCTTATATTTAAATAAAAATTCATTGATTACAAAAAAAAAATAAAACAAATCACATTTTAAAACAACAAAAAATTTTAAAATTATAAAAATACAAAAAAAAAATTAAATAAAAAAAACGAAAATTAAATAAAAAAAACGAAAATTAAAAAAATTAAAAAAAAATTAAAAAAAAATTAAAAAAAAATTAAAAAAAATAAAAAAAAAATAAAAAAAAAAATTAAAAATAAATAAAAAAAAATTAAAAAAAAAAACAAAAACAAATTAATAAAATAAAAAACGAAAATTAAAAAAATATAAAAAACGAAAATTAAAAAAAATAAAAACTAATAAATCGTTTTTTTAATTAAATAAATACAATTTATTTTCCTTTCAAGGGCTGAAATGACCAAATTGTTGTCAAAAGACTTTGACCGAAATCTTGAGACAGAATGCAGTAAAAATTTACATAATAAAAAAAGTTAAACCAATATATCCCAACAAATTTAATCAAAACAAAAAATTAAAAAATAAAAAAAAAAATTTTTAATAAAAACATACATAATTAACAATAACAAACATACATACAAAACTTACATAATTTAATAAAAACATATATAATAAAATAAAAACTTATTTTATTAAATAACAGAATAAAAATAAACAATTGAACAAAAATAAAAATAAAAAACTTTCTTAAAAAATAACAAAAAATATTAATAAAAGAAACTTTTTATAAAAAAATTTATTGAACAAATTTAAAAATCATGAATAAACTAAAACTTGAACAAGTACAAAAATTAAAAGAACAATAAAATATCAAAAAAGTAATAAAAATCATAAAATGTAAAATATAAAAATTTCAAAACATAATAATTAAAATCAAAAAGAACAAGCAATTTTTCAACCGAATAAAAAATAAAGAGGTACTTATTAATAAAGTAACACCAATAATTTAATAAAAACTGAAAAAAAGCAACAAATAAAAAAACAAAAATAAAAAAGCGAGAAATTAAAAACCAACTAAAAACATAAGAATATGTTAATAAGAAACTTAAATAATAAAGTAAATAAAAGAAAAATGTAAAAATTTATTTTTAAAATAACAGTTAATTAAGTCCAAGAAATGAAAAAGTTTGAAACAAATAAAAAATATGTGGAAGAATATATAATAAAAATGATAACAAAAATTTAAATAAAAATGATAACAAAAAATTAAAATAAAAATGATAACAAAAAATTAAAATAAAAATGATAACAAAAAATTAAAATAAAAATGATAACAAAAAATTAAAATAAAAATGATAATAAAAATAAAAATAAAAATAATAATAAAAATAATAATAAAAATAAAAATAATAATCAAAAATAAAAGTGATAATAAAAATAACAAAAAAAATGAAATTGATAAAAATGACTTAAAAAGGATAATAAAAAATAAAAATTATACAAAAAATTATGTTAAAAATGAAATAAGAAGTAAAAAATATAATAATAAAAAGTAAAAAATATAATAATAAAAAGTAAAAAATATAATAATATAAAATAAAAAATTGAAACAATAAAATAAATTTAAAAAAATTTAAAAAATAATACAAGAATTAAAAAATTAAAATAATAATAAAATTAAAAAATAATAAAAAAATTAATATGAAAAATATAAAAATAAAAAATAATTAAAAATGATAAAATGAAAATTAAAGTAAAAAATAAAAATTATAAAAAATAAAACTGAACTGACTAAATATGATAAAAATAAAACTGAACTGAATAAATATGATAAAAAATAAAACTGAACTGATAAAAAAAACTGAACTGATAAAAAATAAAACTGAACTGAATAAAAATGATAAAAAATAAAAATGATAAATAAAAATGATAAAAAATAAAAATTATAAAAAATAAAAAAAAATAAATATGATAAAAAATAAAAAAAAATTAATATGATAAAAAATGAAAAAAAAAAATTAAAAATAAAAAATGAAAAATAAAGAAATTAAAAATCAAAAATACAAAAATTAAAATGATAAAAAATATGAATGATAAAAAAGACAAATAAAAATGATAAATATAAAAAAATAAAAATGATAAAAATTAAAAATGATAATTAAAAATAAAAAAAAAAAAAAATAAAAAAATAAAAAAAAATAAATAGGATAAAAAATAAAAAATTAATATGATAAAAAATTAAAAATAAAGAAATTAAAAATAAAAAATTCAATGATAAAAAATAAAAATGATAAAAAATAAAAAAAAAAATGATTATAAAATACAGTTTTGCTCCAGTATAACGAAAGATATAATGTGCAGGGTCGTTTGGTATATCGAAAAGTTCATTAAATCGGAACACATTTTTCATAGGAAAAAGTTCATTCATTTGCCAACCATATTATTACACGTATATTAGTTTATACGAACATAAGTATACATTAAATGAATAACAATACATATGAATTTATGTCATGACAAATCCAAAATCGAACGAAGCATGCTTTAAAAAGCAAAATGTTCGTTAATTAGAATACTTACATTTTCAAATGTTCGTTATATAGAGTTAGCAATGCATTCGAAAAAGGGGTTCGTTGTATTGAAAGTTCGTTAAACCGGTGTTTGTTATAATGGAGCTAAAAGATAATAAAAAATAAAAAAATAAAATTATTAAATTATTAAATATTAAAATAAAATAATTAAAAAATAATATAATAAAAGGCTTACAAAATTAAAATAACAATAAAACTAAAAAATAAGCATGATAAAAAATAAAAATTTAAAAAAAAAAACTTTCAAAATATTTTAAAAATAAGTTATTAAACAAGAAACAAATTAAAATTCAAAAGTGAGAAACAAAAAACTCAAAATTTAAAAAAAAAGTCATTTAAAAATGAAATTAAATATAAATAAAAATTTGGTCAAAGTATCATCAAATCCTCCCCCACCCCATTCTTTGATTGGCCTTCAAATTCATCAAATGATTGGCCATCAAAAGGGTAAAACTGCTATTTTCCATGAAAATTCTGACATTTTGTGAGTGGAAAACCCCTTTATATAAAACAAAATTTACCTAAACGTTGGGAGAGGTATTTTGGATGCAGTGAGCACGGACTTTGAAAACACGACTTGTGGAAAAATTTAAAGTCTAAGGCTTAGGCTTTAAAGTCTAATACAAGTAGGTCTGTACGTTCGAGGTATACTTACTTAAAAATTCACATCTCCGTTAGTTTTACTCGGATCAACTTAAAATTTGGACACAATACTCTTGAGATGTTGTGTTGTGCGCTTGAGATTTTTTAAAAAAGAGTTAAAAATCCTTTCCCCGCCCTTAAACTTAAACTTAAACCTGAACTTGAACTTATACTTAAACTTAAACTTAAACTTAAACTTAAACTTAAACTTAAACTTAAACTTAAACTTAAACTTAAACTTAAACTTAAACTTAAACTTAAACTTAAACTTAAACTTAAACTTAAACTTAAACTTAAACTTAAACTTAAACTTAAACTTAAACTTAAACTTAAACTTAAACCTGAACTTGAACTTGAACTTGAACTTGAACTTGAATTTGAACTTGAACTTGAAGTTGAACTTGAACTTGAACTTGAACTTGAACTTGAACTTGAACTTGAAATTGAAATTGAACTTGAACTTGAAATTGAACTTAAACTTAAACTTAAACTTATACTTAAACTTAAACTTAAACTTAAACTTAAACTTAAACTTAAACCTGGACTTGAACTTGAACTTGAACTTGAACTTGAATTTGAACTTGAACTTGAACTTGAACTTGAACTTGAACTTGAACTTGAACTTGAACTTGAACTTGAACTTGAACTTGAACTTGAACTTGAACTTGAAATTGAAATTGAACTTGAACTTGAACTTGAACTTGAACTTGAACTTGAACTTGAACTTGAACTTGAACTTGAACTTGAACTTGAACTTGAACTTGAACTTGAACTTGAACTTGAACTTGAACTTGAAATTGAACTTGAACTTGAACTTGAACTTGAACTTGAACTTGAACTTGAACTTGAACTTGAACTTGAACTTGAACTTGAACTTGAACTTGAACTTGAACTTAAACCTGGACTTGAACTTGAACTTGAACTTGAACTTGAACTTGAACTTGAACTTGAACTTGAACTTGAACTTGAACTTGAACTTGAACTTGAACTTGAACTTGAACTTGAACTTGAACTTGAACTTGAACTTGAACTTGAACTTGAACTTGAACTTGAACTTAAACCTGGACTTGAACTTGAAATTGAACTTGAACTTGAACTTGAACTTGAACTTGAACTTGAACTTGAACTTGAACTTGAACTTGAACTTGAACTTGAACTTGAACTTGAACTTGAACTTAAACCTGGACTTGAACTTGAACTTGAACTTGAACTTGAACTTGAACTTGAACTTGAACTTGAACTTGAACTTGAACTTGAACTTGAACTTGAACTTGAACTTGAACTTGAACTTGAACTTGAACTTGAACTTGAACTTGAACTTGAACTTGAACTTGAAATTGAACTTGAACTTGAACTTGAACTTGAACTTGAACTTGAACTTGAACTTGAACTTGAACTTGAACTTGAACTTGAACTTGAACTTGAACTTGAACTTAAACCTGGACTTGAACTTGAACTTGAACTTGAACTTGAACTTGAACTTGAACTTGAACTTGAACTTGAACTTGAACTTAAACCTGGACTTGAACTTGAACTTGAACTTGAACTTGAACTTGAACTTGAACTTGAACTTGAACTTGAACTTGAACTTGAACTTGAACTTGAACTTGAACTTGAACTTGAACTTGAACTTGAACTTGAACTTGAACTTGAACTTGAACTTGAAATTGAACTTGAACTTGAACTTGAACTTGAACTTGAACTTGAACTTGAACTTGAACTTGAACTTGAACTTAACTTGAACTTGAACTTGAACTTGAACTTGAAGTAAAAGTTTGATCGTTTGCCAATGAACACAGGAACTGCATTGCAAATCGTGTCGATTAGCAGGATGCAATTGCGTATCACAGATCTTCCTATCGAATGTTACAAAAAAATAAAATTAAGACTTAATTGAATAAAAAATAATATTCCTAAGCAATGTTGAAGATCCTTATTCTTCCTAGCTTAAAAAAGAAACTTCATTTAATTTCGCAAATCATATCTTTACTAAACAACCAACGTAGAACTTTCTTGCTAATCCTTTTTCTCTGAATAAATAATGTTCTCTGCTTAATTACTGCACACACACACACACACACACACACACCGAGGCATGCATGCAATAGGGTGAACAAACAGCGTTAGCCACAAGTCAGCTGTTTTCTTCATCTTCTACGGAAAAGCAATCGATTTAGTGTCCCTGCATACAAAACATACCCAAAAACGTACACACACACGCACACACACACGCACACACACACACACTCTCTCATACTCATACACTTAGACATGAACTCGAACTCTGAGCCATACATACAACGACAACGTGACACTGGTTGAAATATTCTACCATCTGTATGTAAGCGGCAGCAATTGTTGGTTTGTTGGTCGGTCTGTCTGTCGGTCGGTCGGACTGATTTATCCAGTTATAGCTGATATCTGCATTTATATCATCTGCACACACAGTTGGGACTTGGGAATACATTAAGCTAGTTCGTTGGTTCGTTTATTCGTACGTTCGTTAGTGCCGTCGTTTGGTGCTTCTTGACAATGTTGTTTTTCGTTCTTCCCTTCCTCTGGCCCATCACTTTTCCACCGACATTTACCGAATTGGATGTGGAAAATCGATTAAAATTATATGTATGCGACAAGTATGGCAAGAGAGAGCATGACTTGCGCTGCTGCTCTCTCAGTTGTGCTTTCATTTCCGCTCAGTCGTTGCTGCTAATGTGCTCTCTAAATGATTTTCCTTTTTGGTTTATTATTTTTTTTTTTTTTTGGTGAATGTAAGCTGCTCTGTTTCTCTTTGATGTCCTTCTCCTGATGGGTGGGTGGTGGTTGTGGCGCCAAAGCAGGCGAGGCAAATGTTTCGGAAGTTGGTATGCCTGTGTCTATGTGTGTGTGTGTGTGTGTGTAAGATGAGCCGTTGTCGTTGTACGTGAATTTGACATTGTATAAGCTTCACTTTTCCTCCTCATACTCTACTTGTCATCATCATTCCTCCTCTGCTCCTCTCTATGCTTCATTTAAAGCATACAGAAGAGGGAGCTGCGAGCAGCATGAAAGTTACTGAAAAAGTTGCCGTTTCGTAACGGTAATGGTAGTAATGCCACCAACTACAATAAAAAGCATTTTTCAGTTTTTCTTTTTGTTGTCGACGTGGTTTTTTCGCTCGTATTTTCGTTGTTGGTTTTTGTAAGGATTCAACATGAAGCATGGCAACGTTAGTGCTGCATGCCAAATTGTTGTAAGGAAAATATTTGTTGTTGTTGGTGTTGTTTCTGCTGCTGGCACAATGTACGCTTTGCTTCTCAGTTTAATTCTACAAAGTTTTCCATTTTATTCATAAATTTTTTACACGCACAAATAGGACACACGAACGTACATACTTTCGTACCTTTTTTTCAGCGCTCTGATAGGCACCACCCTCTGCTCACCCTTGAGAATCTGTACTTTCTATCGTTTGTTCGTTCGTTCGTTCGTTCCTTCGTTTGATGAATGGTTCCGGTGCAACCCGTAGTTTTTTTTTTTGTTTTTCATTTCATATTCATCTTTGTTACTTTTTATATGTAGACAATTTTTGTGTTTTTTTTATCGGTTTTGCTTTGCCTTCTATTAATCTGATTTTAATTGTTTTTGCTGGAAAATAAATTATGTCATACTCCCCATCGTCATTTGCTGTCTTGGTAGAAATTCTCTCAATCGATATTAAGAAAATCAAGTTATTCTCAAGAACATTACCGCCAGCCCTAGAGTTATGGCTTGAGCATGAGAGAAAAAGGTGCAAGGCTGAGTTGTAGGCGTTGAATAGCCACACAACAAAATGCTCGACATGTTTTATCTCTAGAAATTTACCTATTCCGGTGTCTCAAAGGTTTAATTATGCTGCTTATGTTTTTTTTATGACATGTCTTTGTTATGCTATGGAAAATGGGGTGTGGGATGGTGAAGATGGTAATACTTTTAATAGTTTAAGTTGGCTGTTCATTTTTTTTTTTTTTTCTTAAACTGTCTTAACTTTCTTAACACTCTTTATTATCAACTTAACATTCCTGTCAATAAGTCTCATGTTGACTTTAAATTGAATGGAATTGGGAATTGAGTGAGCGTTATAAAAGGATTTATCATTGATTTTAATCATGATATAATTACTCCAAGGTAGTATTGACGTTTCTGTTGGAAACGAACTTCTGTCAAAAAATATAACAATCCGTCAGAGCATACAATTAATTTTCACTGGTCACATACAGCGTACCCAACAGTTGGCAACTGCTAAGTCAAAACTTGATGCACATAAATATGAAGTTGTAGATTAAAATGCATTTAAAAATAGAAAATTTTTAATTTGTCGGTAAAATTTCCATTCGTAAAAATTTCCATATTTCATAAACTTGACAATTTTTCTGATACTTCAAAACCGATAACAGCGCTCCCCGATGTGTTGCTGTCACAACAGTTGACACAGCTGAATGTGGCCAACGAATATAACAACGAACAGCTGTTTTTGACAAGAGTTCGTTTACTTGTAGCTGAGAGAATCAACATTTGTCAACACTACCTGGTAAAATTATTCTATCATGGATTTTAATATTCCCTTTGAAATTTTCTGATTGTGTTGTCTACAGAAACATATTTTTAAAATATCAATGACGAAAACCGTTTATCAACACTCTTGAAGTAAAGTTTGTTTTATTGTTGACTTTCTGCTGATTACTTTCCAAAATGACTAACATTTATTCTTGACTGAAATGTTGAGGTTCCCGTCGTTATCTTATCGTATGCGTTAAAAACAAAATTTTGTCGGATAAGCATTTTTCTAGGCTTGCCGCAGAAATCTAAAAAATATAAAAAGTGAACTTGACTTTACTTAAGTATTAAATTTTGTAATAACTTAAGTAATTAACATGTTTTGAGTTTAAATTAAGTTAAATACTTAATGTAGAGGTCTAACCACCATCGGAAGAAATTTTCATTGCATACTTTGAGGATACTTCTGAGATTAACAGTTTTATTCTGATTATTGACAATTGCAAATTTATTGAGAGAGTTATCGTTATATCAGTGTTTTTCAACCTTATTCAATACGCGACCCCCTTATAAGTAAAAAAAGCGATGATACCGTGGTTGAACTGTAATAAAAATATTGGACATTAGCTAGGTAAGTATGTACTTAAAGTTATGAACTCTGTATCATATATGAAGACATGGGTTCTATCCCAGTAACATTAGGATTTTGACGAAAAGCTGAAAATCGTCTTTATTGCTTTATTTGGTCTTAAATGAAGGGACTTTAAGTTTGTTTAATTCTACCTTATGAATTTCGGTGTAACGCCCACTTTTATGTTTCATATTTTAGTTTTTCGCAAATTGCTTCAAGACCGTCTATCCTACAGTTAAGATCCATGAAAATGTTTAATGACAAATTAAAGTAAAATTTTATGGTCTTCAAAGTATTGTCAAAAGGGTTTTCTGTAGGATCAACGGCCTTAAAGTTAATGGAAAAAACATAAAAATTTTCAAGTTTTTCCTTATTTTCTTCGATCATATCTCGGTTATTGAAGCTACTGAAAGAAGTGGCACTTATTTGGCGTATCATTTTGTGCTCTTTAAGCTTCATTTGTGGTCTCCCTCTACACAATAGATGACTATTGGCCTTGTGGTCATAACATTGTCGAAGAAATGGCAACGGACCAATCTATAAACCTATTTCCCAAAGCTGGTCTTTGCTTACACTCAGAAAAAAGTGTCTCGGAATATGATAAAAAAGGCATCATATTTAGAGAAAAACGGTATAGACTTTGCTCCAGAGAATGCTATTCTCTAATTGCGATACTAAAAATTCTCTAAAAATGATAAAAAGCTTCCATGAAATAGAAAAATATATCGTTTTTAGAGAAAAATACTTTTTTTTTTGAGAAAATATTTGTTTTTATTGAAGAAAATACTTCTCATAGTGAATTTTTTATCAAAATATGAGAAAAGTTTTTCATTTTCAATAAAATTTCTCTATAAATGAGAAATTTTTTGTGCGAGAAAAATACTTATCATTATTAGAGACATTGAAATATTTCCATTTCTTAGAAGTAAAGAAATATTTCTTCGAAAATGTGAAAATTTATTCTAATTCAAGAAAATTTATTTATTATCAAAAATAGAGAAATTTTTTACCGGAGCAAGGTATGTGTTTTTTTCTCAGTGTATAATCGATGAAAATAATACAAAATCCATCCATACATTTTCTACTATGTCAGTACAACTGGGGACATGTCCATCTCTTGCAAGTGATCTCATGCTGATAGCATGCCCAAAATAGAATTTCATTCACAAAAACTGGCATCTTCTGCATTTAACAAAAACAAGAATATTCATTGTTGGGAAGGAAAGTTTTAAGATCTCTAGTACTATTTCCCACTTCATACCTTTGTATGAGAACTAACATTTTCGTCAATAGTGAACATCAAAAGAACGAAAATGAACAGACTACAATTATAATAAAATGATTTGGTTATTTGTGTCTCCAAAATAGAACAATGATGTGACCAATTTTTGAAGAATAATTTGGCACAGCCTTCAAATTTAAACTTTTTTGATTGTAGAGCAGGATCTACTTTATTTACTTTTTGATTTTACCTGGCTTGTGGCCGGGACCTCCCTGTAAAGTCATTGTGACCCTCTTTGGAGGTTGCGATCTACAGGTTGAAAAGCACTAATATAGATAAAGATTTAAATATTTATTTTAGTTATTAATTACCTAAAATTAATTAAATTTATTACCTATGAAAATAAATGACCCAAAATATTTGAAATTATTTGATTTGAACTTATTTTGGGCTTTATTTCATTTTTGAATTGGGCTTTTTTCACATATTTTTGGGCTTTATTTAATTTTTATTTTGGTCGTTACTGGGCGTTCAGTGAACCACGAAAATTGATATACAATTTTAAATTAAAAAAAAAAAATTTTTCAAGATTTTACTTCATAAATATAAATATTTAATTTTGGCCCATGTGCACTGCGAACCAGACCGCAGTGTATAAAGTAAGGCCTTTTTTTAATTTTCCAAATGTAGACTTTTTATGAATTTAAGCACTGTTTCTGGCTTGGTTTTCCAGACCTTTGATTGCATAAATACCGCTCCAAGAAAGAGAAGTTTGAGTTTGTATATTGCCGGGCATTCCCTAAGAATGTATTCTGGAGTCTCTTCCTCCTCCTCGCAGAGTCTGCAGACATCTGATTCAGAAAGACCTATCTTTTTGAGATGGTATCTTAGAGTACAGTGACCTGTTTAATAACCTGGTAAAAGTGAAGATTGGATCAAGTAAGCTTGAACAGGATCTTTGATTTAGCTCTACTGAGAGTAGTAAAATGTCTTTACTTGCCTCTATCCATTACAATTTGTCCAGTGACACTGGATCTTTTTGTTTTCCAGAACGTAATCTTTTTCCAAAAAGACCGAGATGCCCCTATTTTTGCAAGAATGTCTGCCCTTCATTACCTGGTACCCACCATAATTCATAATATTGTTTCGCCCCCAATTCATTAAGTTATTTGGCACAATCAAAGACTAGATTTGAATCAAGCTTATATGCTTGAAGGGCCTTTAATGCAGTTTGATTCCTGAGAGCATATAAATATGTGACCCCATAGTTTTGCCTACGGAGACACACTTCAATATCAAACGTATCATACGCTCGGAATATGGTTGGAGTATAGCCTATTGAAATGAAATTGAAATTTTTGGAATCTGGAACCATCCATACAACCCTGTTCCTGCTTCTCCATTTTCTAGCTTGGAACCATCAGTTAGCCTGATTCAGGAATGAACCTATAATTTCTCCACATTTTCCTGTTGGGTATAACAACCTTGTAGTTGTACTTCATTAAGCTCAATGTCTATTTGTTTTAAAGAATCAAGAAAAATTGCCTTTACATTTTATTTAAATATAATTTTTTTTTAGTATTTATTGATTACTATTGATTATTTAATAATTTTTTATATCATTTAATACAATGATAATTTGATATATATTTGCATTTTATATTGGATTTAATTTATTTGTTATATCATATTTATTTTATTAAGACTATTTTTTGTGTGATTTGTTTTTAAATTAAATATGTTTTAACGTAATATTTTTAATTTAATATAAGTTTAATTTAATATTAGTTTAATTTAATATTAGTTTAATCTAATATTAGTTTAATTTAATATTAGTTTAATTTAATATTAGTTTAATTAAATATTTTTAATGAATTAAGTATTTTTTATTTAAATATGTTTTATATTTTTTATTTTAACATATATACTTTTTATTTAAACATTCATAACTTTTTTTGGTACATTTATTTCTTAATTTTTTTGCGATTTAAATTTTCAATTTTTGCGATTTCAATCAACTTTAAAATGTTTGATTTATGGTTTATGTATGTTTTCAGTTTTTATTTTTGTGCTTCTTATTTATTTATTTACTTTATTTATTCTTAATTTCCTTTTATTTATTATTTATTTTTAATTTCCTTTTATTTATCATTTATTTTTAATTTCCTTTTATTTATTATTTATTTTTAATTTCCTTTTATTTATTATTTGTTTTTTAATTTCCTTCTATTTATTTTTTGTATTTGTTTTATTTTTCTTTTATTTATTTTTTTTTATTTATTTTTTTTTATTTATTTTTTTTTAGTTTTTATTTTTGTACTTTTTATTTATTTATTTACTTTATTTATTTTTAATTTCCTTTTATTTAGTATTTATTTTTAATTTCCTTTAATTTATTATTTTTTTTTAATATCCTTTTATTTATTTTTTTTATTAATTTTTTATTTATTTTTTTATTTTTTTATTTTTTTTTATATATTTTTTTTTAATTTTTATTTTTGTACTTCTTATTTTTTTATTTACTTTATTTATTTTTAATTTCCTTTTATTTATTATTTATTTTTAATTTCCTTGTATTTATTATTTATTTTTAATTTCCTTTTATTTATTATTTTTTTTTAATTTCCTTTTATTTATTTTTTATTTTTTTTATTTATTTTTATTTATTTATTTTTTTATTTATTTTTTTTTTTATTTATTTTTTTCAGTTTTTATTTTTGTACTTCTTATTTATTTATTTACTTTATTTTTAATTTCATTTTATATATTATTTATTTTTAATTTCCTTTTATTTATTATTTTTTTTTAATTTCCTTTTATTTATTTTTTTTATTTAGTTTTTTATTAATTTTTTTATTTATATTTTTTTATTTATATTTTTTTATTTATTTTTTTATGAATTTTTTTATTAATTTTTTTTATATATTTTTTTTTATTTATTTTTTTATTATTTTTCTTTTTTTTATAATGTAAAAACAATTCGTTTTTTTTTGAATAAACAAAAAAATTTGAAGTTTGTTCATGGTAATTTTAATATTTTGTTTCAAAAAAGAATTATGAGCTGGTTTTGTTGTAGAACATAATGCTAAATTTATGAATTTTTCTATGAATCTAATCTGGTATGATTGTAACTGCCTATGCCCAGGAAACTTTTTTTTGAGTGCTGTTGACAAGCTATTGAAATTAGTAACGTTTACAAAAATTATAAATTTTTAAGATTTTAAGGTTTTCCCTGAAATACTTGCTCTATCTCGAGTCCTTATAATTATTTAATATTCTTGCTGTAAATAAAATTTTTGCATTATTTTTTTTTTGCTCTTTACTTATCTTATTATCTACGCTCATTTCCTTCATTGATTACTGCCATTAATTAAATCCATAATTATTTCTTTTAATTACAGACAAATACTTCCAGAGGTCAATCACCTTATCCGCCAACGCATGGTCAAAATTCAGGTTCCTATCCAAGTTCGCCACAGCAACAACCAGGTGGTCCACCACCGCCGCCACAATCTTCAAATCAGGGCACGGCAACATCTCAATATTCACCGTATCCACAGCGTTATCCCACACCGCCTGGGCCAGCGACAGGACCCAATCATAGAACTGCCTACTCAACACATCAGGTAAATTAAATAGTTTTATTGTTGTTGTTGTTGTTGGTACTGCTGTTGTTGTTGTTGTTGTTGATATATGTTGACAAATGCAAATACATACAAACATGCTTGTAGGTATCAATACCAAGGATTAATATAATGTAATTTTATATATGTTTGTATGTATATGTAAATTGTATATATATTGGCGCGTGTACACATGGTTCTTAAATGCTTTATGCACACACTTACACAATCAAATACATTAACATTTACATATATATATATATATATATATATATATGTATATAAATGCAATGCAGCAAATTCCATTGAACTGAACAAAAAGGATTTACATCAAATGTCCATTTGTACATTTTGCATTATGTATGCAAATGATGCACAACTCATGCCACACACACAATCAGAGCAACCCTATTTCTCCATAAAATACACGCCCCACACATACGCTGTGTGTGTGTGTGGCACTATTGCATGTTTGTGTTTCAGCTTTTGGGTTGGTGTGAAATCATTCTGGTGCATTGTTGTCGCATCACAAGTGCATTGAACAGTTTTGTTGTTCTCGATGTTGCTGTTATTGTTATTGAAACGTTTGCTGCGACATGTCAGTTGCCACATCATTAACATAAATAAGATTTTGCTTATTGTTTTTGTTGTTGCTGGCGCTGCTGCTACGACTGTTGTATTTATTGTGGTAATAGTGGTCATTGAAGTAGCTCGACCCACCCTTGTTTTTGAACGACTTGTTTCCAGGGTCATAAAATCTTACTGTCTAAGGTGCGACTTTCATCTAATGCTTTAAGAAAAATTTCTTTCATCAGTATGGTTCAAATATCTTAATTAAATTAATGAAGTAATGTCCTTGTACTCATGTTGAAAAATTTACCAGCTGATAATTTTGAAAATAATTGTTCGGTGAGGGAAATATACAGCAATATTTATGAAATATTTGCTTAAATTTTGGTGGGGGTCTCCTATGATGGGCTCAGCAAGTTCCATTTTTGTGAAAAAGCAGTCAAAACTTCGGCGTAAGTGTATGAATCCGATGTTTTGGAATTGATTGTGAAACGTCTCAGCACGACATTATTTTAAAACCAGCCGTGGCCTTTCAACAAGATTTCTGCTTCGGACCATAAGGCTAAATCGACTCAAGAGTGTCTCAAAAACAAAGTACTGGACCACGGACCAAAAGCCAGCGAAATCAGAGACTTGAATCTATTTGATTACAAATTATTTTTCGTATTAGAAGGTATGGCTGGCTCTACACGACACCCAAATATCGAGTCTAAAGCGTGCTCATCTTCGAGCAGGGTACAATTTATCATACATGTAGTGCGTACTGCGATCGATGGCTAGCCGGATAGGCTTCGCTCATGCTGCTAGAAAACAAATGGTGGCTTTTTGGAATAAGTTATTCCAATAACTGTTGGAATAACAATGTTATTATATAACATATGAGAGTACTATCATGAGATAACGTTGGCGTAACGTAATCCACGAATAAGAGATGCGCCATTAAAAAAGACTTCATTCGATATTGGGTAGTAAGATTTAGAACTTCAAGAACAAATCAACCTGTTCGTCGCCAAGGCCCAGTTCTATCTGTATCGACGGAAGAAAATATTTGAAATTTGTGAAATGGTGGGTGATTCAATAATGTAAAGTCTACGCATGTCATTAAAAATGCGCCAATGATGTCAATTAAATATTAAGGATTCACCAGATCAACATCAGGAAGAAATAATAAAAAAGAAAATAAAATACCCGCCCTACAAAATACAGATAATCCAGATATTGAACAAAAGTGATCATTAGGAAAGATTAAATTATGCCGTTGGGATGGATATTAGTGTTTTACGACTAAGAAATATTTCCTGAAGTGCTGAGGCACATTTCAGTTTGGATGGTTATTAGGCCGGATTATTCTTATATGGATACAAAAAATGTCAACCGGTCGGGGTCTCAAAAGTTAGAGGAACTCATTAAAATGATTTCTGCATACTTTTTTTTCAAATCGGAGAAAAACCGCCGAAGCAATTTTGATTCTCCTGAAGGTCCTTTTTGGTAAAAAAAACATGTTTTTTGCTTGTAACTTTTTATTTTTCACAGAACGCATACCCACACCTGCTAAAATATTATATTAAATTTCTTACATATACCAATATTTTGATATTCAAAAATTTTAAAAATTATGATCCATTATAACTCTTATTGACCACCAAAAATTGAATTTTTTGATATTGTTAAAAAGGCATTTGTTTAAAACCGCTGTAAAAGACGCATTTTTTATTAGATTTACGTGGAATTGTTATTGTTGTTAAGGTATTAAATGTTTCTTTCGTTCTAAGTATCGCTTTAATCAAAGCTATGTGATTAAAAAAAAATTTTTTTCGAAAACTTGACGATCAAGCAGTGAACAAATTAAGTTAATTGTTTGTATGAATAAGAGATGTTTCATTTCATCAGATTTCTTAAGTCGATTTCTCACATTCCGTCAGTTTTCGCTCACAGCTTTGATTAAAGCGATACACAGAAAGAAAGAAGAACTTAATACCTTTAGAACAATAACAATTCCACGTAAATCTAATAAAAAATGTGTCTTACAGCGGTTTTAAAAAATGCCATTTTAAAAAAATCAAAAAATTCAATTTTTGGTGGTCAATAAGAGTTATAATGGAACAAAATTTTAACAATTTTCTTATGTCAAAATGTTAGTATGAGTCAGAAATTTAACATTTAAGAAGATGTGGGAATGCGTTTTGTGAGAAATAAAAAGTTACAAGCAAAAAACATGTTTTTTTTACCAAAAAGAACCTTCAGGAGAATCAAAATTGCTTCGGCGGTTTTTCTCCGATTTGAAAAAAAAGTATGCAGAAATCATTTTAATGAGTTCCTCTAACTTTTAAGACCCCGACCGGCGGAATCTAAATTTCGATCCGGTCTAATGGTTATATGTTAACAAACAAAATTTTCGTTACTCTGTTTTTCGGAATACAGAGAATCCCAGATAAATCCATTAACAACCATTGCATAACAAGAAAGTGACCGTTTTTTATCGGCCCGGTTTTTTTTTTGAAAATTATGGAGGTCAGACAGACGGTAACTGTAAACACCGAAAGATGTTGTGAGATGATTCAATAGTTTTTTAAAGAGGAACTTCTAAACAATTCTTTCGCTAACAGAAACATACGGTTTCAACAAGATTTGGAGTAGCGCCTCCACACGTCCATAACTGCCTTAAGGCAATTACTACCAACAAAAATCATCTCTCGGGGATGATTTTTTACTTAATTGATCTAATTTAAACAAAAATGGATCCGAAACACATTGTTTGCTCCTCGCAGCATACCCAGCGACATGCCAGAAGTTGTTTACACGTTTTAGAAGTGGTGATTTTGACGTCGATGACAAAGAACGTCTAGAACAGTCGAAAAAGTTCGGATATGGGGATTTGGAGGCATTACTCGATGAAGACCCGTGAAAAAAATGCAACAAGAACTTGTAATTTCGTTGGAAATTGATCAAGGAACCATTTCCAGGCGTCTGCAAGTTTTGGGAATGATTCAAAAAGAAGGAATTGGAGTGCCGTACGATCTGAAGGCCAGAGACGTCAATCACTGGAGATGCTATCGACTACAGTTGAAGTGTTTGAGCCGAGCATTGACGGAAATACGGTCGCAATTTCGTCAAAGAGATGACAAAGTGATTCTTCAGCATGACAATGCTGAACTTTGAACCACACTAACCAACTTTACCAGACTTTGGCCCTTTCGACTGCTATTTGTTTCGATCGATGATCCATGACCTGACAACAGCACTTTTGTTCTTATGAAGATGCCAAAATATCTGATGAAGATTTAAAAGTTCTGGAAATTTTGAAGTTAAAGATGCTCCTCACTCTGGTCTACCCATCACCGAAAAAGGCGATGAAATAATGAATAATGTTCAAGAAAATCGTCATGTAAGCAGCCACGACATCGTTAATGAACTTAAGATCGACCACAAAACAGTTTTTAACCATTTGAATAAAGTTTGTTTTAAAAGGAAGCGTGATGTTTGGGTGCCTCAAGAACTTGTGCAAAAATGGACCTAGTTTGTATCTGCGGTTCGCTACTGATGTGATGAAATGACATTCGATAATATTGTTCGAAAACGATCTTGGGGGGAAAAAAAGGTGAAACTCCAAGAACGGTGTGAAAGTCGGAATTGACGACAAGGAATGTAAAGCTGTGCGTTTAGTGGGGCTTAAAGGGTATCATTCATTACGAGCTTCTACCGCCTTGCCAAATTATTGATTTAAATCTCCACTGCCAGCAATTAATGCGATTGAAGCAAGAAATTGAAAAAAGAGGCCGGAATCGATCAACAGGAAAGGTGTTGTGTTTCATCATGACAACGCAAGGCCACTCATATCTTTATTTACCCAGCAAAAACTAGGAGAATGAGGCTGGAAAGTTTTGATGCATCCATCGTACAGTCCTAACATTGCACCGTCCTATTTAACATTTGTTCCAATCTCTTCCACATTTTCTTGCTGGGAAGAATTTAAACTCAAAAGATGACTACGAAAATTACCGGCGTCAGTTTTTCAACGATAAAAGCCTGAAATTCGATAAAAAGCCTGAACGGTGTGAAAGTCGGGATTGACGACAAGAAAGGTAATGCTGTGCGTTTAGTGGGGTTTAAAGGGTATCATTCATTAGAGCTTCTACCGCCTGGCCAAATTATTGATTTGAATCTCCACTGCCAGCAATTAATGCGATAGAAGCAAGAAATTGAAAAAAGAGGCCGGAATTGATCAACAGAAAAGATGTTGTGTTTCATCATGACAACGCAAGGCCACTCATATCTTTATTTACCCAACAAAAACTAAGACAATTTAGCTGGACAGTTTTGATGCATCCATCGTACAGTCCTAACATTGCACCGTCCTATTTAACATTTGTTCCAATCTCTTCAACATTTTCTTGCTGGGAAGAATTTAAACTCAAAAGATGACAGCGAAAACCACCGGCGTCAGTTTTTCAACGATAAAAGCCTGAAATTCTACAATAAATGAATCATGGTTTTAACCCAAAAATGGCAAAAGGCAGTTGAAGAGAATGTACAATATTTGGATTAATATATTTATTTTTGCTTAAAAATAAAATGGTGTTTGTTTTTACTTAAAAAAAAAAACGCCGAATACTATTTCCTCAGCCCTATACATAAACTCTACAATGCCTACAATGTATTAAAACCAACCATTAGTCGTCATCTCAAAGCACAGTTGGAACAGTACAAAAACTTAGTCGATGGGTTCCACTTGAACTAATCGAAAGGAAACGATAACGGCGGACTTGTTGTGCACAATTGGGCGAAATAGCGTTTAAAACATCCCTCTCAGGCATTAATTAGCCAATCCTGTTATACGATAAAGCACAACCCCATGAATCCCGTTAGAGGCATACCCGCCATATTCTCCAGACCTGTCACCAATAGATTATCATCTCCGGAGTCTGGGAATCTATTTGCAAGAGTAACGCTGCTGAAATCAAAACGCTGTTATTGCGTTCTTTGAAGAATTTTTGGAGCATAAAAAATAGTTTTTTCCAATTAATCTGTAATCATCGAGATTCGAACTGTAGACCATCACATAAGACTCGAACGCTCTAACCTCATGCCATTTGACGGATGTCGTGTGAGTGAATAAAATGTAAAGAAAATACAAGCATGTCGAAAATAAATACTGCAAGCATTAGTAAAATAAAAACAAAGCGACAAACATGAAACAGCAAGAATCAAAACCGGTTTTCTATGCATGAAGCATAGGTTGGTAAAATGTATTAAAATTTCAACTCATCTCGATTTTTGCTAGATAAATTCTAGTCGGATTGTTCTGCCGGTTAGTTTTACACCAAAGCATACCTACAAAGGTGAAAATAAGAGATGACTTAATTTATTTCAAAGCAACACTCTAAAACTGCTCTTACGTTGGTTGATGCCTTTTACCCACTGAACTATTATTGATGAAAATAGATGTTAATAAATTTTCAAAGTATATAAGTGTTTGATTTTTTTTTTCATACATGCAGCACGATTTATAGCAATGTAGGAATTATTATTATAATTTAATGCCACAAATATTGCATCCACATTTATGTTTTTAATTGTCAATTATTAAAATTCTGCCTAATGAATATAAAATATGTATTTTAAATATTTCGATTATGTATGTGTGATGATGTGAGAAATATTTCAAATGTTGTTATTGCAAAAAAAAAAAAAAGAATTAAAAAAAGCGATTTAATGCCTGCAAAAAGTAATTAAAAATAAACCAACTGAATGAAAAATGTTGCAAGCATAAAATGCAATTTTTGTCTTTTTATTTCTTTTTTGTGTTTTTAATATATTTTCTTTGAAAAAAAAACAAGGTTTATTTTATACATGTGCAGATTATAAAAAATGTCAGCAAATATAAATGGCTGTTCAACAAAAACATGCATATTTTATGCGTACACTGCGTTTAACAATAGTGTGCAAACCAAAACGAATTACCAAAAACGCAAAAAAAAAAAACAAACAATCAACAAACTTTTTTTTTATTTTAATAAACTGTTATTTACTTATTTTATTTCAAACTTTTATAGAAATAACTACATTTTTTCATGCAGTTTTTTTTTGTACAAGCTTGCAGAATGTAAAGTTTGATTTTAAGCTTTATAGTTTAAAACATTGCAGAGAATTTTATTTAATTTATTTTTATGTATTCACTCTAAAGCTGGCTATTTCACTCACTCTCATGTTGTTTGTTTTTTTCTGCCTTTTAGTACCCTGAACCAAATCGACCTTGGCCCGGTGGTTCATCACCAGCTGCTAGTCCTGGACCTGGTGGACATCCACATCCACCAGCATCACCGCATCAAGCACAACACGGTGGACCTAGTAGCAGTCCAGGACATGCACCAAGCCCATCGCCGCAACCCTCACAAGCGTCGCCATCACCACATCAGGTAATTAATTTTTAACGAATTTTAATTTATCGACATTGCAGTGAAACAGAAAAACAGAAAAAAAAACACTGATTGAAATGAACGAGCGACCGAGCCAGTCGAGCAGTTCTGAATTGAAGTAGCTTTTTATATTTGAAAATGAAAAAAAAAAGAATGTAAAAAAAGCACATAAAAAAGGACGCGTGCTTACTTGTTTGTTTAACATGAGAAATGTAGCTGGCAATGTTGTTTGAGTCATACTGACTGCCAACAACCAACAACAACCAGGTCAGCTGGTGCTTCTATTGGTTTATGTGGTTTACTAAATAATGTTTAGTTAAGCAAATTGTTAATTTTTTAATTTGTTTATCTCTAGCTATTTATGAGTCGATTTTTTCTAGAAAATTGTACTTTATGCCGTAAAAGAGGAATGATTTCATGCCGCCTGTCAAGAGCGCAGCAATGATTTAAACACACAAAAAGTTGCAAAAAACCTAGTAGAAGTAGCTAAAGAAAAGCAAGTTTATGAAGTATCCCTAAAACCACTCCACATACTTATTACCGTGACATATTGATGTGACATTTAGAATTAGTTGCGGCGCTCTGTGATGCACCCACTTTAAAAAAGTCTAGCAGACACTGGTCACTTGGCTTTTGATTCCGTCTGTAATGCTTTGATCGTCAATCCTTTTGCTGCTGTTTCCGCTCCTGCCGAGTTTAATCTTATTTTGAGAGTAAATTTCATTTCGTTAACAAATGTCAATTTTTGCTCATGATTGATTCAGCATCATTTGGTCGAGTCTTTTACCAAACGAAGCGGCCAACCAATAAAATGAACAAACGGCGACAAGCATACACGTACAAACAACCGCGGATTAAATAAAGTCCATTCTGCACACCACTGAGTCGTCTGATGTCCAAGCTGCAGTCTGTTTGCCTCTCCGTCAGTCAGTCAGTCAGTCGGTGTTTGTTGTTATCTAATGCAAATAAAGCCCAACTGAAAAATGCATTTGCCATTTGCAGAATACTTAATTTTTCCATTTTCGCTTTGGCTTTGATAGCCATTTTTTCCTTTTGGTTTTTTTACCCCTCATGAACTTGTTGTAACATTTAATGAAATAACGTATTTATTTTCTTCTTTTACCCCAACTCTTGCATGCGGCTCAGCTCTGCTCGGCTCTGCTCTTCATCATGGCGCAATGCGTGCTCGTCGTCGCATGCGGCAAACGCGCGTTTGTAATTAGTATGAGCGTGTTGTTGGAAGCGTCTGAAAAAGCCCACTATTTCTGGCTGTGGGTTTTATGTCGTATCCAATTTTTTCAAACTCGTGTTGTTTTTTTGTGCTTTTTTAACAAAATATGTGACTGACAGACGGGATTTTATGCGGTTTTAACTTGAACAGCAGCAGCAGATCAACACTTAATTAAGCCTGAAATGTGCACCAAAACAATTTTAATTATTTTTATTTTTAATTAACATTTGATGTATGGTTGAACTTAAAAGTTATTTTTGTTGTGCAGATATTTTTAATGTAATCAATTAAGCGAAAGTACCAAAAAAACGCTACTCTTTGAGAGACCGTTTTAGCTGTTAACATTAAGTACAAAACACTTAAATAGAGCAAATTTTTTTAACAACGATTTTTTTGCCATATTAATAAATCCATTTTTGTTAAATAATAATCGATAATACGAAAATTTCCCAACATTGTATTGAACAAATTTTGTTTTTTCAAAAAGTGTACAATTTTTAAAACCAACACATGGTTTTGAAACAAGAGATTTTATGAAGTAGGTGAATGTTGAAATTTTTCATCTGCTTTAAAAAAACCCCCGTCGATAAAGAACGCACGTTTGAGAAAAATGTGTACACAAAGCTTTTTGCTGTCTCACTTTTTCATCGTTGCGCTGAACATTTAATCGCATTAAAAATGCAAGCTGAGTAAAAAGCATTTGGATGCACAACAACAACAACAACAACAATATAGTTGCAACAGTTAAAAAATAGGGTTAATCTGCACTTTTTGCACTTTGAAAATTACATCAAAAAACAAAAAAATATAAATGCATTTCTGCCATAATTTCTGTAAAAAATGCACAACGTTATTAGAACCAAATATGAAGTATTCCAAGTTTAACAAAAAATATACCCAAAACTTCGTAGAAACTACAAAATAAGTGGTTACAAAATTAACAAAACCTTTTTTTTTTTACTTGTTACCATTAATTTGTAGAGGTAACTTGTCTACGATGATCCTAAATGTTCTGGAGAATATTTTTGTCGAAGGTTTTCACTCTAGACCTTCCTTCAAAGTTAACTTTTAAGAAATTTCTCAAAATGACCCATACGGTTGAGAGCTGGAGGCTTAAAATGTTCTTAGAAAATATTCCTTGGAAACTTTAAGTATAGGTTCCTGAAGACAAGAACTAGTCTAAAATGACCCATACGGTTGAGAGCTGGAGGCTTAAAATGTTCTGAGAAAATATTCCTTGGAAACTTTAAGTATAGGTTCCTGAAGACAAGAACTAAATAGTCTGAATTAAATTTTACTAATGATTTTTCATGCTGTAAACAAGTTTGTGACGTAGTGGATCTAAAGTGGATATGGTGCTTTGTTATTGATGTCAAATACAATCAACACTACCTGGTACCCGGTACTCAAAACTTGTTTGAGACCATTAGGTTGGACCACCACACTCCTTATCAAATGTCTGTTCCAGTTTCCCAGTAGACACCTTTGATGGCAAACAAATAGTACTTCCTCTATGATTTTCAGTATTCTGTGATCATTATTGCCACTGCTGTTCAATATAAAAAATTGTTTTTTATGGGCCGAACCACACTACTTGTCCAAGACCTGGTCTAGTTTCCGAATATTTCTAAGTAGTTGGTTATCACCAAATAGTAGCTCCAGTGCTTCAATGTTATGCGACATTTAGTTCCGAAACTATTCGATATCAAAAAATTGAATTGTATAGAGGGTGATACGTCGCATTTGCAAAGATCGCTGAAATTAGTCAGTCGAAGGGCATTAATGTGTGACCTTTAGGTCGAAATTTAAACCGAAAATTTATTTACTTGAAAAAGAGCCCACCTCTCGTGGGTATGGTAGGGTTGGGGGGGTTAATAAATACTTTAAGGCCTATTTTCATACCTACCAAATATACAAAAGAAGGTTATTAAAATCGTTCGAGCTGCTTTGGAGGAGTGCGATCACAAAAATTGTGACACGAAATATTTATATATTAAATTTAAAAAAAAATAATACCATATTTCAAGTCTGAAGACCTTAACACTAACAATTCAAATATTCATTTCGAAAAGACTCTGGCCGTAACTAAATGAGAACTAAGAGCCTGCTGCTCTTGGCAAAACGGTAAATACGGATACTGGAGAAAATGCTTAGAGATCACTGTCCTATCAGGGTGTTGTCCAATAAGTTTTGAATTAAAGCACCAGGCTGTTGTCGAAGCTGTTATGATCCGGAAGGAACAATCACTCATCTCTTGTATGAATGCCCAAATCTACAGAATCATATTAAATGTAATCGAATTCCACGGTTGACTGACCTATTTTAACAATTTTTAAAATTTTTTCTTAAGTATTTTAAACTCAGCAATCATACAAAATTACAAAATTATCATAGAAGTGCTCCTTCTATTTTTGCCAAAGCAAGTTGTATGCAACACTATGTGTCACCTTGAATTCTACCTCAAATATCCAAATTTGGCCAGGATTCGAAGGAGCGTAAACCAAGACCTGAATCAAATTCAAGCAATGCATCATGATCATGAAGTACGGTATATTGTTAAGAATGCAACCGAGCACTCTCCCAGAAGGAAATGGTCATGTACAGGAATGTGTTTAAGAATGCATCACCCCTATGAACTATACATTCCAGAATGCATGATTTTTAACACGGCGATGTCATAGGAAAAACCTAAAGAATGCAAGAAATATCTCATAATTTTATCATGAATAAAATCCTTGCTCATAAAATATGTGATTTTTCCTACATGGCTAAAAAATGTATGAAAAAGTGAATGCTTTTCGAGTCCTTTTTTATAATTTATTTTATTTCTAGTTAAAAATAACATTATTGGTGTAAGTTTTGGATTATAAATTGGATGGGACGCTTGTTGTGTTCTGTTTTTTGTTTTGCCAGATGGTTCTGCTTGAAACGTCGTGCTTTTAATCGTTTGAAAGCAGTACGCATATCACTTGCGTAGTCCCGCATAGTGTAGCTCTCCTTTGACAAACACTCTGGAAGAAATTAACAAAATTTTTCTAAGATATGTAATATTTAAGAAATGAAAATAAAATCAACCATTTACCAAATATTATACTTCATCAAAACAGCAGTGTCGACAATTTCTAGGCCAATGTGCAGGTACGCACCAGGGGATACTGTCCTTAAACAACATACCAACTGTTTGATGATGGTTTTTGATGAAATTGGAACACTGCAAAGCACTTGCAGGATACATTAAGGGTTATGCTCCATTGCAGCCAAACGTTGCAGCCAATGTCTCTTGCTGTACATTTCTTATTTAACACTTATTCTAACTTGCAAAAAGAATTAAAGTCAAATGAAATAATAAAAACTCACAAAATTTATAACAGCCAAAGCAAATTCCACTTGCTTTGTTATTTTTAAAATCCACAGTTTCTAATTTACAGTTTGTTTCACTGACAAAAAACTGAAAGTAAACAATACTTTCATTCAAAATAAAACAAGTTCGAATTCTATGATATTGTACTCGGGCATGTATTTTTTTTGTCTCTTTTTTCAACGAAAAATTCATGCGTTCTTAAAGTCATGCATTCCACTTTTTCCTTCTGGGCTGGATCGTATAAAGTAAACGTTATCCCCCCCCTCAACGACTAAATATTTAATTGTTTGTTTATACTAAGATTTTCTGAGCGTACTCAATGTCTCATTCAAGATGTTTTATCCGTAAATGTTATATTTAATTTTAAGCTGCATTTTTATATTTTTCCTATTTATACTTATACTATTCTTGCTGAGCTTGATGTGGTGACCGTGGCGTGCAGGTTAAGTGTGTGGCTTAGCACGTTCGGAGCCCGAGTTCGATCCCCAGTCGCGGCGAAAAGTTTGTTCAATAAAAACAATTTTTCTGATCGGTCACCACCTCTCTGCAGACAATGGCAAACCTCAGAGAGTAAATAATGCCATGTAAAGCTTCTTGAGAACATGAGCCGTTCGGAGTCGGCATAAAACATGTAGGTCCAGTTCTCGGTTAATTGTGTGCAAACATTTAATAACACACACAACACAATTGATCATAAGAAGCTCGGTCAAAGTCCTTTCAAGGGCTGAAATGGCCAATTTGTTTTTTTTTTTGTTTTTTTATTCTTGCTGAGCTTGTATTTGTACATGGATTATATGAATTACGGTCACTAAACTCTTAAGGTAGTTCGTTGAGGTTTCGCTTGTATAACTACTTGAGATTCATGCATTTTTGTCACTTATCTCAGAACTGTTCTTGTTCTCCTTGTATTTGTACATTAGTTGTATGAATTTAATTCACAAAAATTTCTTATTTCATTCAAATTTCATTAAAACAATAAGAATCTTCCAACACAAAGTTGCTCTAATTACTTTTCACTTAAAATACGTTAAATCGAATTTGAGAACCAAAAAAGAAATATAGTATTCGAAGATCGCAGAATACTTATCAAATGTCATCGGATATTCGATTCCGTATATTTTACCTTTTGATTTTTATTGATTTGTCTTTGCAAATTAGATGTCTCATTGATTAAAAATAAAAACTTGTTTAACATTTTTATATAAGAATTAAATGTTAACTTGCAACATTACTTTTGGGTACCATCAAATAATGTCGAACTTAACACTCAAAGTTGCTCTTTACTATTTCGACCGCCATTCACTAAGTTATTGGGTTTTTGTGTTTAAGCTTGCTTGCTTGCCGGCCTTCTTTACACACAAACACAGCTAGATAGATCTGGTGCCATGCTCTTCAACATGCATATATATTGGTTGGAAAACTTTCGCTTTTATTCATGGCAACAACAGTGGAAGCTGCCGTTACCAGCAGCAGCAGCAGCCAGTAGAGTAGCAAATGGCAAATACAAATACGTTTAGCCAATTTAACATATATTTACAAATAGACAAACTTACAACTAACATCAGGTCACATTCAAGGATATTGTGAGTACGCTGCGTAGTAGTAGAAACATAACAGCAGGCAGAGGATATGCCTGCCATTCGAACCTGTTTGCTTTTCACAAAATATAATCTAAACTAGCGAATGAGTTGTTTCTACGCAATGCTTTTTGCTGTTATGCCGCCATCGCCTCGATGAGCATTGTCGACACTGCTGCCGCTATATATGGTATATATTGACTGACTTTATCCTGTATCCTTTGGCATAATGGAGAAAATACATACAAATACGCGGTGCTTGCTGGCTGGTGGTTGGCTGTTGTTGGTGTCTGCTAGCTGTGTCCTTGTTTCGAAGTTTTCATTTTCGTTGGATGATGATGACGACGACGACGACGACATTCTAGTGCGTAGACGAATTCCTGCAGTACATTGCGTTGTTATCGTTGTTGTTCTTGGCAGCAAAGTTGTACGCGCCAACAGCATCGTACAATTTGTCATTGCCTGTGTTGGTTATTTGACTATGCGGTGGTATGTGTTTTTTTTTTTTTTGGTCTCTTTGGGTTGCTTGGAGTTCGGCGCACTATTATTCACACCAACTTCAACGCAGTATTTCGAATATTCAGTTGCGCTGTATTTTTGCGAACTTCCACTTTAAGCTTCTTCCTAGGCCTAGTTTTAACCAAATTTTATACACAAAATTGAAATGAAATCATCACATAAAATGTTGGTATCCTTTTACAATCATGACCACTTCCCATACATGAAAAATTCTGTAGACGACCTTCGACTATAGTATTGAAATTGAAAGTGATGATATTTATTATCAATGACAAGCGCCGAAAAGTATAGAGGCGGGATTGAAAAATGGATTGTATTACTTTCTATACATGATTCATGCCTAAAATGCTACAACGCTTCCCATACAGCATCGGTTACATTCCAGCTAGTTTAAATGATGAGTTTATTTGCTCATATCTACAAACTGTTGTTCTTATCAACTGTTGTGACGTGGCTATTCTAGCCAACATACATTTCTTACCAACATACATCCATTTATTTTTTTTACCTTCTCCAATTATTGGAGGCTTGCGTTTTAATCGACACACACATATTGCAGTTAGCCAAACATTTTGATTTTCCTTTCGTTTGAATTTTCAAATATATAGCGGTGACTCTCGACGATGACGACGTGAATGAAAGCAAGCTGAATCATCATCAGGCTAGAAACCAGCTGTGTCTGTCCTTTCATTCATACAAAACGTCTATTAGAACTGGCCAAGACATACAAACATTTGTACAAACATTTGTATATGTAACTATATATATATATATAGTTATATGTAGGCACCAACATACTTGCGTGCTTTTCAATGGCATTTAACACAGTCCAGCCGCTGCCAGTAGCTGCAGCAATCTTGCTCGGTTGGCCGCTTGTTAGCTCGCAGTGGTCTTATATTGGTTATTCGTATTGAGACGACAGTCAGTGTGTGTTGCTTGCAATTTTGTTGTTGTTGTTATAATCACAAAATGTTGTTCATATTTTGCCCCATGTAGGCCGACAACGCAGTTAAAACAACAGCAACAGCATCAAATGCGGAAGTCATTGCCAGCCGCCATAACGTTACAACAACAAAAAATATGGAGCATTAACACCAACTACAACATCTATAGCAGCAGGATTAATGCCAGTTGTACAGCTAGATGCGCCTCTACTGTTATTACCGTCTGACTAGTGGCTGTTGTTCTTTTTCGGCTTCCTCTTAGTTATTTATGCAGCCGACAGTGTGTCTGTCTGTCTATCTAGAGGTGGCTACTCTTTCATACGTTGTAGTAGCTACTTTTAACACAACATCCTTCATGCGTCGAAATGATTGAACCAGCAAATGCGCTGTCTTTAGTGCTGCGTTTCCGTAATGAACTTAATTCACACAGCGTAGTACCCGTTGACGTACTCAGTGTAGACGGAATAAACAACACACCTTCACATCTTTGCACACTTGCCTAGGTTTAGTTACACAGGCGTCTGGCTCTATCCAGACGGTTGGTCCTTTATTTGGTCTTTTGTGAAATGGCTGCATGAATGCATGAATGAATGACTGACTGACTGACTGACTAAGTGTTGTGTAAAATGTTTGAAATAATTTTCACTTTTCGTTTCCGCTTTCATATCCTTTTTAAGGTTCTCAGTTAGCACGCGGCGTTGTTCCTTTTAAATGCTCACAGCTGTTTTGTTGGTATCGTTTTTGTTGTTGTTTATGTTTACATTCGCATTTTGACGGTATTTCTCACGTGCCCAATGCATGTCGTCGTCAAAATTAGGAGGCCAGACTGGCAAATGATGGTTATTTGTTGTGGTATTTTCTGTTTGTTTTTTTTTTCTTTTTTTTATACTTGTCTTTGTTGTTTTGGTTTCTTCTTTGTTCGGGGTAATGTTTTGAACAGCGCACGTGCTTTTGATTTATTTGTTTACGAGCACTTAAAATGCTTTAAAATCGGGTCAACATTTCTCATTCATTCACCATTCATTCATTATTATTATTATTCGTTATTTTGGGGTTGAAGACAAGTGTTGAGATGATTTAATTAAAAATAACTACACGAAATAAGAACAGGAGAACTATGGGTGCTGCTTAATTTGAGTTGATACCCATAACACATAAGCAGGCGGTTTTTGTTGAATTTTATTAATGTTAAAAAAAAAAAAAATGGTATTTAAAACGTCCATTTGGTGGTTTCTCTGTAACAGTTGGTCTGAAAAGTAGATGGCGTTACTAATATTAAATTCACATGATTTGCAGTTAGTACAAACCTTCAAACGACACGTGAAAAATTTTACCGCTGTCGGACAATTGGTTCGTGCAATATAGCATTGTGAGTGCAGTAACTTTTGTTATTGTGAAAAAAATGAATCAAAAAGAATTTCGTCTGTTAATAAAGAACTGTTTTATAGTGAAAAAAATACCGTTGAAGTCAAAGTTGGGCTTGATACACTCAGAAAAAAGCTTATCGGAATATGATAAAAATGGCATCATATTTAGAGAAAAATGGTATAGACTTTGCTCCAGAGAATGCTATTCTCTAATTTCGATACTAAAAATTCTCTAAAAATGGTAAAAAGTTTCCATGAAAAAGAAAAATATATCGTTTTTTGAGAAAAAACTTTTTATTTTTGAGAAAAGATTTGTTTTTATTGAGGAAAATACTTCTCTTAGTGAATTTTTTATCAAAATATAAGAAAAGTTTTTCATTTTCAATAAATTTTTCTCTATAAATGAGAAATTTTTGTGCGAGAAAAATACTTATCATTATTAGAGACATTGAAATATTTCCATTTCCTAGAAGTAAAGAAATATTTCTTCGAAAATGTGAAAATTTATTCTAATTTAAGAAAATTTTATTTGAAAAAGAGAAAATTTCTATATCGAAAATAGAGAAATTTTTTACCGGAGCAAGGTATGTGTTTTTTTCTCAGTGTAAACATTATTCGGAGTCTGCATCAAGAAAATCAACCGATGCGAACTGGTTTGCAAAATTTAAACTAGGCGAAATGAGCACCGAAGACGATACACGCAGTGGACACCCGAACGATGTTTTTACGGAAAAATAAGTGCACAAAATAATTATAAATTATCGTAAATTGATGTTGATCGAGACAGCTGCGACTCAGAAGATATCAAAAGAACGTGTTGGACATATTGTGCATGAATATTTGTAAATTCGAAAGCTATGTACAAAGAGGTCGCCGCCTGAGCTTACTATCGATCAAAAGCTAAAACGTGTCGTTGCTTCGTAGCAATGTTTTAAGGTATTCAACCATAATATTAACGATTTTTTCTGACGATATATGACAATAGATGAAACATGAATCCATAACTATACTCCAGAGTCGAATCGACAGTCAGCCGATTGGACTGCACGCGCTAAATCGAATCCAAAGCGTGTAAAGACGGATGAATCAGTTAGCAAGGTTATGGCATCTCTATTCTGGTAAACTCATGGCTTAAAATACATTGATTACCTTGAAAAGAGCCAGACCATCAACAGTGATTATTTCATAGCGTTATTGGAGCGTTTGAAGGATGAAATTCTTCTATTGTTTTACAGAATATGTATTATATTTTAACAATAAAAAAATTTTAAATCGAAAAATTAAAGTCGGTAAGGTGGGAGGGGGGTGAAAAAGAAGGGTGCACCCTTCCTGACATGATGCCAACCTGAACGGTGATCTGAAAAAGAAAAGAAAAAAAATTCTTAATCAGTAAGAATGTCGATAAAGAAATAAAAAACAATTCAAAAAGTGGCGACTATTTACATAATACAGTGGTGCTCCGGTATAACGAAAGATATAATAAAGAAATATAAAGAACGATGTACATGGCCGTTCGGTATATCGAAAAGTTCATTAAATCGGTAACACATTTAACATGTTTTTTATTACACGTATATTAGTTTATACGAACATAAGTATACATTAAAAGAATAACAATACATATGAATTTATGTCATGACATGTCCTAAATCGAACGAAACATGCTTAAAAAACCAAAATTTTCGTTAAATAGAATACTTCCGGCTTCAAATGTTCGATATATAGATTTATCAATGCATTCGAAAAAGGGGCTCGTTGTATTGGAAGTTCTTTAAATCGGTGTTCGTTATACTGGAGTACCACTGTATAGTTATTTTATTTAAAAACAACAAATCTAAAGTTACACGGTTCATTACAACTTGAGAAATGACCTCAGACCTATTAGAAAAAGTAGTTTCGAAAACAAAATGATTTAAAAAAATTAAAATTTTACAATTTTTTTTTTTGTATTGTTAAAATATCAATAAATTTCTTATAAAACAAGTAAAGAAAGTCTAAAGTCGGTCTAGGCCGACTATGAAATACCCTAAACCCACTTTTCAAAAACAAAAAATTTTTATTGTAAATGGGCGTCTCCAAGGACGGATGAAGCCTATATTTTATATGCATTTAAATGTTGATGAAAAATTTACACATACCAAGTTTTATTCCTGTAGCTCACAGTTTATGCCTTTATTGTGCTTTCCCTATGGGAGGAGGGCGTGTTCATGGACGGATTACTTCCAATTTTTGAAAACACCTTAGTTTTGGTATAAAATACATGCATACCAAATTTAATTTCTCTATGACAAACATAACCTTACTTATTGAGTTTAAAACTTTTTGGGTTGTATGGGAAATAGGCGTGTCCGTAGGCGAATGACGTCCATTTTTCAAAACCATCTTTGTCTAGTCATAAAAAAACATACGTGCCAAATTTTAGCTCTGTAGGTTAAACTGAGGCTTATTTATTGTGTTTTCAATGTTTGGGATGTATGGGAGGTGGGCGTGTCCGTGAGCGGATGACATCCATTTTTCGAAGACATCTTTGTGTAGGTATAAAACACATACATATCAAATTTTATTGTTGTAGGTTAAGTATGAGCTGAGTTATGCAGTTTTCAATTTTCGCGTTGTATGGGAGGTAGGCGTGTCCGTGAGCGGATGATGTCCACTTTTCAAAACCATCTTTGTTTTATTACAAAAAACATATGTGCCAAATTTTAGCTCTGTAGGTTAAACAGAGGCTTATTTATTGCGTTTTCAATTTTTGGGTTGTATGGGAGGTGGGCGTGTCCGTAATCGGATGACGTCCATTTTTCGAAAAAAATCTTTGTGTTGACATAAAACACATACATACCAAATTTTATTGTTGTAGGCTTATTATGAGCTGAGTTATGCAGTTTTACATTTTTGCGTTGTATGGGAGGTAGGCGTGTCAGTGGGCGGATTCCAAAAATATTCAATAGTGCAGATCCTTGGGTGCATGTGACCATGTGTACCAAGTTTCATCCAATTATCTTAACTCCTTCTTCTTATCCTGTGTATACGGACAACACACAGACGGACGGACGGACGGACGGACGGACGGACGGACATGGATAGCTCGACTCACTGGATAGCTGGTGTCGCTGATCAAGAATATATATAATTTTCTATACCGGACTCGCTTCGTTCTATGCGTTACAAACGTTTGCACAAAGTTAATATACCCTGACCTTTCAGGTTTAGGGTATAAAAAATGGCAACTAAAAATATTCTAACTTTTTTTATCGAAAACACCCAAAATGTTTACCCTATCTAGAATATCTCCTTAAGGAGATATACCTTCAGACAGGATGAAATTAGTCATTAGGCCGTATCGAAAAATTTAGATCGTATTCTTAGAGGTCTCAAAAGTTTCATGTGGTTGTCAAGATCACGAAAAAAAAATTTTATAAAAAATAAAGGACATCTTCCTGCCCCGCAAGGACTAAGTTGTTTTTTTGGGAAAAACAATAAAAAATAACGATCTTAAAATGCTTTAATTTTTTATGAAAAACCACACATGTCTTAAAGTAAAAGTAATAATGCAGTTTAACTAACAATTTCTTGCCACACACGGTGCTACTCATGATTTTTACCAACAGTATCCTGTATGAAGGATATTCGAAGCGAAAGTTGTACTTGGGATAGCACAAGACTTTTGATTGTAAGCATTGGTTATAAATTTTGGTGGTACTGTTTATAGTGTTGATGTATTCCATAAATAACATGAATTAATAATTTGCATAGTTTTTGCATTTGTATTCTCTTGTTTTAGAGAAATGTATACTATAAAGCAATTTTTTCACTTTTTCAAAAAAATGAATATAAGATTTTATGCTAGTGATTCAGAAGTGGTGTCGAAGATAATCTTCTTAACTTGAGTTTTTTGAAAATTTCTGAACATGAAACTGCCAAAAAATATTTATTTAATATATCAGCTTAAGACCACGATTTTTTTTTTCTCATTCGATATTTAAAAAAAAGTTATTTCTTGGCATCAAATTTCTCAATTTGAGTTATGTCCCCTTTATGGTTATAATTTCATTAAAACACAATTTAAAAACAATTGTTTAGTCTTTTGAGACCAACTGAATGGCATAAAATGTATTTAAACGATATTATAACCATAAAGAAGATATAACGCAAATTGAGAATTTTGATGGTACGAATTAAAATTTTTTTAAGTATTAAAATATAAAAAAAAATCGTGGTCTAAGCCAGGCATATTATAAACATATTTTCTCATGTACAGAAATATTTGAAAAATCCAAATTGAGGAAATTATCTTCAACACCACTTCTTATGTCCGTGATATAAAATCTAATATTAATTTTTTTGAAAAAGTTAAAAAATTGGGTTCTAGTATACATTTCTCTAAAACAAGAGAATTGATATGCAAAAACTATGCAAATTATTAATGCATCATATTTAAGAAATACGCCAACACTATAATCAATGCCATCAAAATTAAGACTCAATGGTTACAATCAAAAGTTATGTGCCATCTTGAGTATAACTTTCGCTTCGAATATCCTTCAAACAGGATACTGTGGGTAAAAATCGTGAGTATCATCGTATTTGGTAAGATATTGCTAGTTAAACTGCATTTAAATTTTTTCCATTGGACAAATGTAGTTATTTTTACAAAAATCAAAGCATTTTAAGATCGTTATTTTTTACTGTTTTTCTCAAAAAACAACTTTGTCCTTGCGGGGCAGGAAGATGTCCTTTTATTATCATAAAATTTGTTTTTGGTAGATCTTGACAACCACATGAAACTTTTGAGACCTCTTAGAATGTGAAATTCGAAAAAAAATGTAGTTCGATACGCCCTATTAGTCATGTTTTTTTTAAATTTTTTCAATTTCAAAACATAATTGGATATTTTTTTGTTTTCCTATCTTTATAAAAAACATTTTTAACTTAAAAAAACTAAATTAACTATGAATTATAAAAAACATTTTTATTTTTTTGCTTACAAAATGGTGGCTCTGCAGAGTATCTTCGGACGTCTGCTGCAAAGCATCTTAAGGTTCTGCAGCTGTCAAAAATTGTTCTACTTTTCTAAAACAAAATAGGTTTTTATATTTGATTACTGATATATTAACCCTCATCGGTCCCTCAGACCCATAACCCTAAAAAGTTCTTTATGTATGCGCGCGCATATATACTAAAAACATTAAAAAGAAATAAAACCACCACAAATTTTATGAATAAAATTTAAAGATTATTTATTCCTTTTATGAATAAAGTTATGGAAAAAAGCTATTTCCCAAAAACTCATGTCAATTGGTTAAGGTTTAATATCTGTTTTACTAAATTTAATTTTGAATTTGTATGCGCGCGCATACAAAGGACCGATGAGGGTTAAAGTGAAGAAAAACCTGTAAAATAATAAAAAAAAATGTGTATCAACTGTATAATCGAAGGTTCAGATTTTTGACTATTTTATTCAACAGGTTTAACCCCGAAAATTATTTATTCACACAATATCTTTTAAGGAGGGTCATAAAATTCGCTCCAGAGAAAACATACCTTGTTTTAAAAATTCATAATTCAGTTAAAAACAAACATTTTTCCAAAATTTTCCAAAAAAATATATTTTTCACACCAACATTTTATAGAGCTTCAAACTGGTGGCAGCGCTGGGAGTTGCAAAAATTGTCCGATCTGGAAAAAAATGTCATTTTTTAAATCTTAACAAAATTGGTTATCGTATTTTTTAGCTTTTTTTAAAAATTTTTTTTCTTCAATTTTTGGTGATGTTCCAAATTTGAAAGTGTTTTTTCGAAAAAAATATTGACTTAAAAAATTCATAAAAAATCGAAAAAAAAAATTTAAAAAGCTGGTGTCATACGATAGCGAATCAAGTTTAAAAAATACAAAAAAAAAAAATTCTTCAAAAAATTAACCCGCAGTGCCGTAACCAGTACGAAAAAAAAAATGGTTTCGAGATAAACGCGTTCAAAGTTTGAGAACAAAAAAAAATGCAGGGAAAAATAAAAATGCGCTCACACTAATCCGGCTGTAACTTTTGAATCCGTAGGAATTCTTCCATGAAAGTTTTTTTAATTTCTTAAGAATATATACTAAAATACAAGATTATAAAAAAAGTCGATCCCCCGTTAACTTATGTACATCCTCATACCTGGTACTACTATACAGAAAAATCTGTCAAAATTTCAGCCTGACAACTTTTTGAATAACGAGACGATAATTTTTAAAAAAAGTAGTTTCTAGATAATCACGTTTAAAGTTTCGATACGGTATAGCTATAAGTTTAAGTGGCTTATGGGTCAATCTACGATTCTGGGTACATACAATAGCCCTTTGGCCCCTCTCGAAAAGCTGATTTCTTTGAAACTGCTGCTGTTTTCGAGCTGTACGAGCTGTTTTTATCTCGTAGAGACTTTCGGTTCTACTTCACTACTTGTGCATCATCGGTGTTTTAGCGAAAACGTTGCAAAAGATGCCCATAATTACAACCAGGTCTTTCATAAGCCTTATAATGGAGATGTTGCCTTCATTAAACATTGCAGCAGCAATGTAAGCTGAAATCTCAATTTTGAAAGTCAATCTTCAGTCCGGAATTGAGGTGGCTTAGACATATTCGCCAAACTGTTGGCTAATATATCTGCTGTTACACACCATTTACTATAGATATATAAATAAATGTAATAAGCCTTCACAGAATTACGGAATAAAAGAATTTACAATCTATTGTAAAAGAAGCATTGCTCTGCCCCAAGTGCTGACTTTTTTTTAACCATAACTCCGTTAATATCAATATTTCGCTTTTTCCTTTTGACAGTATATTTTTAACATGTTAAACATTCGACATTAAACATTTGCATTTTTCCGAAATTATTTAGGTATCCCCTTAAATAAAGATTCTACAAACATTCGAGCACAGTGCAGCATTGTAGGAAAAAGAAAAATGGTTTAAGGAGACCAATCCTTGGGATCATATTGCTTGAAAAGTGTGTGTTTTCAAATGCAAGATATATACAGGATTACAAAAAGTAAAAAATTATAAGTTAACCCGTAACATTGAAATAACCATGATTGCGAGGGTTCCGTCTATATTTCTCCCAATGTGGGCCGTTGGCATCTCAAGAAAACGGGCGGTATCATTTTGCACAGTCGTTTGGAGCAGCAGCGTGGTGATGATTCAACGACCAATTTGGCATTGTTTCGGCTTAATCGAGCGAACTTTTTCAGATGTTTTGTGATGAAGTATAAAATATGGGTTTCTTAACATACGCTGGATTCCAATAAACAGTCTGGAGAGTGGCTGGAAAGAGTTATCTAAAGGCATAAACTTGAACGGTTTGCCTGTAGAATGGAACAACAGATACAGAGAGTATTAGTCAGGATTATTAGACCAGCGGAACGTCGAAAATGGGCACGAAGACCACCGTCAAATACATTCTTGTTAGCGATGTCAAAATTGGACCAATTACAATTCGAATTACCCATCGTATTATTCTGTCTTGGCCCCAATTCCGAATTTTTCCGAAAATGAAACTTGCAAATTTGAATATTCCGCAATTTTCCCGGGAAATATTTTACATGAATGGGTTTGATTATATCTTATGTTGGTAGCAACTCCGACCGATTATTCGGCTTCGGCTTCGGTAATCGGCATAATCGGCCGATATTTTGATCTTCGGCTTCGGCTTCTGCTTCGGTCGAAATAGCCTATTATTTTTGCCGAATGTTTTTGCTTTACTAAACAATTTTTTTATAAGTTTTTTGAATTTTTTTTAATATTTTTGAATTATTCAGTATACATTTTTAACATTTTCATTGCTCGTTTTGTGTTTCTCTCTTTTTCTGTTCTTTCATTCAGTGAAAATTTTATTCAAATGATAAATGCAGCGAGTCCGACTGTTACGTTTTTGCTTTTGTTATGGACTGAAATATAAAAGCCGAGTTAACGCTAGAAATTTTCTGCCAGATTTCAGTTAGTATTACATTTCTGTAGCTTTTCTCGACTGTATCGAAAATATATTAAATTTTGTCTACTTTATCCTGACGTCAATAATTCGATTACAGAAAAATCCGAATCTTGCTGAAAAACTCTTCCGTCTAACTCGAATTTAATGATTTCAGTAAGTTTTTTTGTACTGAAATGAATATAAAAGATGGTTAATTAAATAATAAAACACAAATTACTCAGAAAATTACTGTCAATTCTTTTTATTATGATAATATTGGTATGGTTCAATTATGTATAAAACAAAATATCGGCCAAATGGCTTCCGCGAACTCGGCGGCACTATGACGTTGAGGCATAATTGAGGTTCTTTGCCGTTAATGTGCCGAATTATCTCATCCTTTATCTCTTGAATTGTTGCTGGCTTATCAACGTACACCTTTTCTTTCAAAAAACCCCAAAGAAAGAAGTCCAACGGTGTCAAATCACATGATCTTGGCGGCCAATTGACATCGCCACCACGTGAGATAACACGGCCATTGAATTTGTCACGCAAAAGAGTAATTTTTTCATTAGCTGTGTGGCAAGGTGTACCGTCCTGTTGAAACCTCATAATGTCTACATTTATATCTACTAATTCGGGCCTTAAAAAGTTCGTTATCTTCTCACGATAGCGAACAACATTCACAGTACCGGCCTCGTTTTGGAATAAATATGGCCAGATAATGCCGCCAGCCCATAAACCGCACCAAACAGTCACTCTTTGTGGGTGTATTGGTTTTTCGACAATCACTCTTGGATTATCAATCGCCCAAATGCGGAAATTCTGCTTATTGACGAATCCACTGAGGTGAAAATATGTCTCAACACTGAAGATGATTTTCTTCGAAAATTTATCATCCACTGTTGCCATTTCTTGAATAACTTTAACGCGTGGCTCGATTTATGTATCTTTCCATGGTTCAAATTGAGTTAGTCTGAAATTGAGAAATGCCAAATGAAATGCAGAAAAAACTTGACGTTTAGGTGTGGTTCACATTCAACATCGGCCCTTAACAAAAGCAAAGAATAAATTTTATAATATTTTTTACTTGAAAACATATGTTTTTTATTCGGCTTCGGCTTCGGCCTTCGGCCGATTATTTCAATTTTGCCGAAGAATCGGCTTCGGCAAAAATTCACGTTCGGTCGGACACTAGTAGCAACTAATGTATGTGCCTTTGTAATAAGGAAATTGCAAGTTGATGAATAATTTTGTATATATTTTTTATTGTGAACAGAGCATATTTTATCTCAATGGCGTTTACTTCTTCTATTGAACAGTCAGTTAGGTTTTTCTTCATAGTAAGTAGTCTGTTGATGGCATAAAGTTGAGCCGGTTGAGAACAAACATGTTTGCATTTCTAATAAAAAAAAGAAACAGAAACATAAAAAGTTGGCGTTTGTTGTCGTTATAATGTTTTCAGTATTATTAACATGCAACTTTGATGCTTGCAGCTGATATATTTTTTCATTGAATGAAATTTTTTATTGATGCACTCAAAACGTGTTGTTGTTGAGGCAGACAAACCGAACGACAGTCGGTCGAATGGTGGCTGGCTGATGGAAATGAATAGATAAAACATGCAACCAGAGTTGTGCATAGTTTTGTAACAACTCTTTTTTTTTTCTCTTGGTTTTTCTCAAATAGAGTTTATAAAAAGAAATTGAATTCAATGTAGTGTAGTAAAGCAGCAGATCAAGAGCAGAAAAAAACAACAAGATTGTTATATAGGCAATGGAATGCTACGGTAGCAACAACAATAACAACAACAAAAAATATCAGCAGCAATGACTACAAGAAAATAGCCAAAAAAAGTACAACAAGTACCTCCTACCATAACAAACAAGTACCAACAACAACAACAACAACAACAACAACGACAACAAATAAACTTGAGTCATGGGAACAGCGTCTGGCTTCGTTTTTTATTTTGGTACAATTTTATTTATTTTTTGTTTTTTTTTTTTTTTTACTTTATTTTATTTTTAGCTTTTGCTGCTGCTGGTGCTACTTGCCGGCCTGCCCCCTTCTTCCTTGGTGTATAAATATGTATACAAATAGGTATGTTTGTTTGAATGTACGAGTAGTATTATATCTGCTGTTTGTTATAACAGCAACCAACTCACTCGTCGTTCATTGCTACTTGTTGTTGGTTTTTGTTGTTGTATTATTACATATTTTTTTTTTTTTTTTATTATTTCTTCCTCTTCCTAAACATTGAAAAACTCGCAATAGCAGCAACAGCAGCAGCAGAAAAAAAATATGGTGAACGCGTCAGCAACAGCGGCATTGCTGGTGAAACCCATTCATCAAATGGGTCAATGTCAAGGCCGTTTATAGTTTGTTTGCGCCTTTTGCTGCTGCTGCTGCTGCATGCTTTACTTTTACAGTTGCTATTTCTGTTGCTTATGTTGTTGTTGTTGTTGTTACGACGTCAGAGCTGTTTAGTACTACCTACTATGTTTGTATGTCTTCTTATGCTCAATATAAATTTTATACGTGTTCCATATTGCAACTCAAGCATTTTAATAAAACATGCAGCAGCAACCAATTAACTCTTAAGTCATACTGTTCATGTTGCTTATGTCCTTATTCCACAACCATCACGTTTATGTTCGCATGGACAACGCATCAAGTAATCCAATATTTAATGTTTTTAAATTCAATTTAAGTGCAGTTGCTTTTATCAAAATATTCAGTATACTTGCTCCGCGAACAATACGAACGCTTTTGATGATGGATATCTGATTTGAAGTCTGAATGTTTGAGTAGAGAATGTCTAATAAAGCCAACTTAAAACAGTTTCATTATTTTCTCTCAAAACTGAGAGAAAATATTTATTTGGGACGACCACCAAGACCGTTAATTTTTTGGACAATACTTATAAAAAGAAGTCTCTTACCAGAAGTCAGATGTTACAATGTTATAGCTTTGAAGAAATCAGTGTTTAAAAATCTCGGAAAAATTATTTATTTGATATTTATTTTTATTATCTTACAATATTGATGTACAAAATAGTTGGAGCTGAATGAAAGTATTTCTTACTATATCAATGAAAGAGGGCTTTAATGAGTCTTCAGTAAGACGATTCTCGGAAAATGTATTTGGAAAAGGAAGTCTGACACGCCTATCGGGCAGTAGTCATCCAAGAAAGATAAATGGGTGGCAGGACTTCAGAAATCGTTTTAGAATTAAGATAGATGCATTCATTTCAAATAATTTTTGCAGGAGTCAAATGTCGATTATTATAAAATAATTTGTGAATCACGAAAAGCTGCGAAAAAGGTGCAGTTGACAGCAAAGATGCGTTCAAAACTTTTAGATTGGGGCAAAGCAAAGAGAAATTGGCCGTATAACGATTGAACTCAAGTTACATTCTCAGACTAAATTCAAATAAATCTTGTTGGTCTAGATTCAGAAGTCATGGTTCGACGCAGAACAAAAGATAGATTCAAAGATGAATGTACTTAAAATACTGCAAAACATTCTCCGTATATTATGCTGTGGGGCAGTGTTGCCAGAGAGTCGAACTGAAATTTACCACTATTTGGGAAAAAAATTACCACTTTCTGTGAAAATTTACCTTTTTCTAAAAAAAATGACAAAATTTTAAATGATTAACTGACGTTATAATTCATTTCTTTACCTCCACAATAAAACGTTTCTTTGCTACACTCTCAAAAAATAATTGTTAATTCTAACAAAAAAACGACAATAATATTGGTTTAAATAGCATTAACAATAGCATTTGTTGATTTCTGGTTATAAATAACAATCGAAATTGTACAATTTTCGGAATTACATTTTGATGGTTGACTTGTCATTTATGAATGTACAAATGTCAAAAATGTTTAAACGTCAAAAATGAAATGTCAAAATTGTTTAAACGTCAAAAATGAAATGTCAAAAATGAAATGTCAAAAATTAATCGTCAAAATTTTAATGTCAAAATATTCAAATTTTCTGTAAAAAAGACTTGCATTTCAAATACGAATTTTATTCAATTATATTTCACAAGTTTTGTATTTCTGTAATTATTTTTATATGTCATATTTGTTTTATTCAGGGTTTTTTGATAAACTTTGCTGGTTGTCGCTTCAGTCTTTCGTCGATTTCGTCTACCTCTTACGTGACCAGACCTGTTAGACAATCTGCTTTAATAAAATAGAATAAAAATAAATGTAATTTTCTTATAAAAATAAGACGCACCCTTAATATTTAAAACCAAGATCTTCGACCATATCCATATCAAACTATGACGCCGGTAGAATCCCAAATAAATTCGTTAAACATCACAAATCTTGGTTAAACTCCAAAGCACTGATCAGGAAATATCAATAAACACTATTTAATATTTCATACAAATGAGTTGAAATATAATCATTACATTTACCCTTATTTTTTTTTATGATTATTCACTTCTAATTGCAAACACCAGCAGGAAAAATTATTTCTGAATTATATGCATCTGAATTGAAGTTTACATTTTTTCAACTAACAATTGAATTGTTGAATTTAACAATAAAAACAAAATCAACAATTAATTTAACAATTTCAAAACAAATATTGTCAATCTTTGAAAAAAAATTTTTAACTTAAAATCAAAGGAAAATTTTAATAAGGGAATAGGTTTATACATTAACAATTGTAATTGTTGAATTTTAACAAAAATTTTTGGAGAGTGTAGCATTGAACAATTGGTTTCTTCCTATTGCCAACAACTTTTCCAATTCACGATATATATAAGGGACTTCTTTTATCCACTTTTTCATTAATTTTTTTGTAGGAACTGGTCATGGATTTCTATAACCGATATTTGATGTCTTCTTATTTCAACAAATTCCTTAGTTTTTAAGTTAAAATTTGCAGCAAATCAAAAATTAAAATAATCCTGCATTTGCTTCTTTTTTTTTTGACGACAAAAGGGGATGCCCAATAATAAAGAACTGCTTGTGAGTACGTTCAGAAAGGTAACAAAGCTGCAAATAACAAAATATTTGGAAATATAAAAAAAATTATTTTGGAAAATTTACCACTTTTAGACAAAAATTACCTTTTTTACCTCTGCCAAAAAAATTAGTCAAAAATTACCTCATTTAGGGAAATTTACCTCAATCTGGCAACAGTGCTGTGGGCAGGGTTGCCACAGCCTAAAATTTTCTTTTACCAAAATTCCCAAAAATATTTCACATTTAAGAAAAAAATTTCACATCCAAAAAAAAAATATCAAATATGTGTGATCAATCAAAAAAACAATATTTTAACTTTTTTGACACATGTTTCATCCAATAAAATTGTAATAACAAAAGCTGTGTTTGATGACTCCTCTAGATTAAGATTCCTTACTACAGATCATTAAAAACTGTTTATTGAGGACATTTTTCTCTTTTTATCTCCTCTTACTTGATATTGCTCTTTGTTTTTTGAAGCCGCTCTAAGTTACGCCTTCAGCTCTTTTGTACGCTTATATTTTTTGTGGTGTAAGTAAGAGTAACATTTAAATAAATCAAGTATTTTGGGTTCTTGTTGAAAAATTCGAAAAATTGAAAGAGCATTAAATAGTTTCTTTGCTTACCTATTTCAACAGTTTAATGAAAACTAGTAATTTTTCTGGCTTATTTCTTAATTTGTTTGCTATTGGCACTGAGTATTTGTTATCGAACACAACTAATATTGTTGTATACCAGTATTCATGTATTCAGGTTTCAAATATTTTAAAACATGTAGCAGATATCATGGTTAACCGAGAAATTTCCAATGATTTTTTTTAAACAGTGTGTGGAACTTAAAATTCAACTTCTGAAAAGCGCTTTATTTTTGTTGCGATGATATTGAAGAAAACGAATAATATTGAGTTTGAGTTTTACGGTCTTTGGTACTACCCCATTTTTATATTTTAAATACCTGTTTTCAGTGTCACTGTCTGAAGAATCTGAATCTTGTTTTTGTGCATGACACGTAACCGCGACTCTAATCCTTTAACCCTAAAATGTAATTAAATTATTAAGTATTTCGATGGTACAAATATAAAAATGTTCTTTTCAATATAATGAAAGCCAATAATTTGAATACGTTTTTTAAACTAATTGGAGTTCGATAGGGCCCGAAATTCGACCTTTTCACTTTCATTTTCTCGATACAAAATTAATGTGAAAAAAAAATTTGCTTCATAAAAATTTGGCAAAAAAATTTTTTCAACAAAAAAATAGTCGGTGCACTCGTTCTCCGCACTTTGATTCATTTAAAAGAAATTAATCAAAATCGGTTAGAAACACGTGAGAAAATGGTTTTTTACTATTTTCACTACGCCTATTTATATATAGATAAAAAAAAGAGACGATCATTTAAGGGCGGTAAGTTTTTTAACCATTTTTTATATAAATGCTCAACATCTCTAGAATATTGTGTCCAAATTTGAAGTCAATCCGAGTAAAACTAACGGAGGTAAAAATTTGTAAGTAAGTGTACCTCGAACGTACAAACGTACGTGAACAAAACTTTAAAGCAGTTTTCCCACAAGTTGTGTTTTCAAAGTCCGTGTTTACTGCCAGTCCTTTAGAAACTACTTGACCGATTCATTTCAAACTTGGTACACATTTTCTACATACAAAATACATTCCTCCAACGTTGTTTAAATTTTAATGGTTTTTGATTTCAGATAATTTCCGACCGAGACATAATGAACACCGCAAATTGCTCTTTTTCCAAGACGCTCTGGGAAAAGCTCCGTCACCATCTTGTTTTTCAATATTTCCGGAAGAAATATAGTATTGCTAAAAGTACACTCAATAATGTACAAAAGATTTTAATAAATTTGCTCAATCCATACTCTCAAAAAAATTCACAAAAAAACTGTTTTTTACGCTGAAACCCTTACTTCGCCCTTAAGCTTTTGGGAAATTTTCATAAAAATGTTTTTCGTTTTCACTAGAAATTTTACCAAAATGAAATTTAATTTCACATTTTCACATCGAAAAAAAAATTTACCAGTTTTGGTAAATTTTTCACATTCTGGCAACGCTGGCTGTGGTGGGGTGGAATTACAAGCTGCGTTATTGGAGAAATTCTTCTTCTAGGAGAATCCGTGAACTCTTCAACTTGAATAGACAATATAAACAGATTCGTTTTTGCATCTGTTCCAAGATATTTCCATATCAGTGCATTCCCAATTTTATTTTTTAAGACGATTCTATGTCATCGCTCACAAACGGTTATTATATCAAGCGAATGCACATCCTTTTTCAATTTTTTTTTTTTTGAAATGCCTTAACTTCGTCTCACTCTTCGCAGGAACATAATATTAAGACGTTTTGAGGATGCAGTCAATACCGTGGTCGTAAAACTATTCCGACTGAATACCATTGAGATCGTTTGGGACAATTTTAAACGAAAAATTCAAAACAACAAACAATTTTAATCAAAATAAGTCATTAACTTAGCAAAGCTGAAGGAGGTTATTTGAACCATTTAGTAGAAGATTATTCCGAAGATTTGATAAAGAAACTTTTTGAATGCATGTCTTCTCGAGTAGAAAGTTCAATCAAAGCAAAATATGGACATATTCGATACTATAATATTTTTTCTTTTTTGCATATTTTGAATATTTTCATTTATAAAGAAATTTGTTCAAAACATATTAAAAGTAATCTTTTTTTTAAGTTTTATAAATGTTTTTTCCATAATCAAGCTGAATTAAAATATGAAATGCAGATTTCTGTTTTACAAATTTTTAGTCGGCGTAAATAAGGTTGCTTAAAAATAACTTTTTTCGCAATATTCAGGTCATACAGCAAAAATTCATAGTAAGTGATGCTTAAAAAATGTACTAGAAATATTTTTACGAACAGGCCATTTTCCAACTTTCCAAAAAAGTACAGAAGTGACACGTAAAGATGCCTTACAGATGGGTTTTATTGTGTATTTTTAGCTATAATATCAATGCCGTTTCAATTTTAAAGTTTGTTGAACCGTTTTTATTGAATTTTATTGAAAAGGGTACAAATTTTGGTAAAAAACTAAAGTTTGATTTAATTTTGTTCATATAACTTTAAGAAATATTTTCTACAAATTAATATGTATGATTTTTCGTTAATGTTTTATGGTTAATCCAATGAAATCAAAATCAAAAGCTTTTAGTGCTACCGTCTTACAGTTACGACCGATTTTTTCAAACAACTTTTTTATAAAACTTCGTTTTGATGAAGACATTCTTGCTATTTAAGATCTTTCAAAACTAAATTAAGATACTGAGCAGAGTTAAGTAGGGTAGTTATAAAAAAATGCAGTTTTAATAACAAAAGATAACTTACCGAGTTATTTCTACATTCGAAAGTTGAAGAGAAAAACCTTAATATAAACTAAAAAGCTTCGAAGCACTCTAGTGTATATCGTCACCTAAAATGCATAAAGACGTTACAACACTTTTTATATTTTCAAAGGAGAAAACGAAAACGTCACAGAAAAGCACATATGGGCATCTCCCAGTGGCACGGACGCGACATTCGCACGGTTTTAATTACTCGAAAAACAAGAAAGAAACAAAATGAGCCGATATGTATTTAAGTGTTGTAACGCGACGAAAGAGTGCTACATTTTATAAAAATATTGGCGAGATATAGTACAAATTAGTACAAAGTAATAAGCAATAATTCAATGGAACGGACGCGACAAAAAATAGAAGTTTTTTTAAGCTCGTAAAGAAATATGCAAAATTTAGCTAATTTTGAGAACTTTTTCTTATATATAATATACATGTTAATGGAGGTCAAAGGATAACTATTCTTCGTAGACTTATGAAATATAAAGAATTATTTCTTATCTTTTTTTTAAATAGATATAGCACGAATACGGACGCGACATCATGGACGCGACAAATTTTTCCACAGTAGTAAAATACAGTAAAGATGTTCATTATAAATTTTAATAAAAATACATCATAATAAGTTGAATTCAAGTTACATAGCAGTAATACTAATCAAAATAAAAAAAAAACAAAGTTAAATGCTGTTAGAGTGCTTTATTTTAATGTTATTCTTCACTTTTGGTGGACCTTTTTTGGGAGATGCCCATATTTAAAATTGAAGAACCAATCCTTGTTTTTAATTTTGTTAGAAATAGCTATTTTTGGAAGTATGAGTTTGAAGTTTAGGTAGACGGGTGTTTTAGGTAGGTCTTTTTGCATTTTAGGTGACGATATAATTCTTAATAGTTCTTTCTGAGAAGAAGTTTAAAAAAAAAATTTAAAACAATTTTTTATCTTGATATTTTTTTTTTTTTAACGAAAGTTGTAATTTGAAGTAATAGGTACAATTGGTCAAACACTGGTCTTATCACCACTAGATGTCAGAACTTGCTATATCTTGTGTAAGTAAATCGTGACTCCTCTAAGTAAATTTTGTAAGCATACCGAACAAAAGAAGTTAGATATCGGATTCTTCAAGGTCAAAATATGACAAACATTTTTTTTTTTCGCATCTTAACATTTTTTTTTATTCTTTTTATTCGAAATTCTCAAAATCTTTTTTCTAGCTTTTTAAAAAATCTTGAAAAAAAAAATATGAAAATTTTTTTATTTTTGACCAAAATAATACTTTTTCTATAATGCATAATTATAACAATTTTACATTTAATGACAAGCAAAAAAATGTCTCCTTCTGAAATGAAATTGAAAGCACATTATTTGACAACAATTTTCAGCATTAGAAAAGTTACTAATAAAAACAAAAAATTATTGACTTTTCAAAACTCTATGTGCGAAAAAAGCCCATAAAAGATTACCTTGTCAATAAATTCACAATTGTCAATCACCAGAATAAGGCTGTAAAAAGGGATTTTCCTAAACAATTATAAACAAGTTATTTGATAATTTTAATCTTCCTTTGGCGGTTGTTAGTATATCGAACCGTGTGTAATTATGAGAACCTCAAACCTTCATTCGTCTGTCTGACCTTTTTCTACTATTAGCCGCCATAAAGAAGAAGGCTGTATGGAATTTTTTTTTTCAAATTCTGAGGTAGACGCCTTGTAATAATTTCTTACTAATTCATCGGAAAGGGGAAGAATAAATAATTACATGTTATACCTCTTGATTATTTTAATCTAATCTGTCGAACAAAATTTAAAAAACAAAAAAATTAAACTAAATATTTGACAACTGAGTCAAAGTAGGTGTTGAATTGTACATAAACATGGTTCTTAACGTTCACGATGATTTCTTTTCACAATTATAATTCAAATTTGTTTTGAGCTGGTTTCTTTTAGCAAATATGTCATATCAAATGTCGTGAAAAAGTAAGGAAGTCCAAGCTAGCTCAAAACAATTTTCATATTTTTTTGTTAAACATTAATTTCTCCATTGGAAATCAGCTGGTTCTTGTCCTCAAAATCAATTTTAATATCAAATGCAAAGTGTTGAAATCATTCCGAAAATCACAAGAAAATCATTTTTCTTTCGAAGTGAGTTTAAGTTTAAACAGTGCCAAATGTGAATTCCGTCGGCATGTCCTTTTTTTGAAAATAAATCTTTTATGTTAGAGGACAAACAAACTAGAGATGCTCCATTTTAGATTTCTTTGGCGCATCTCTCAATAAATCTAAAATATATTTCAAGTATTTTCATTACTTAATTCTCAGTTTCTAACGGTAAATATAATTGTTACCTATACAAATGGAGGATATAATCTTTTTCATAATATACTGCACCCTTTTTTTGTCTTGAAATGCATGCGCGTTATTTATTTATCATTTTGTACTGGATTCTACTTGAAGGAACCATATGGTTGAAGCCAACATCATAAATACTTCTAGCTCAACACCTATAATTTTTGAAAATGTCTTGTAAGTGTATTGATCATAATCTTCAAGTCTCGTAACACGATATTTTATCAAAAACATCATAATATTATAAGCATTGATCACTCTGAGGTTTTAAACCCACAGAGAGTCAACAAAAAAATATAGCAATAAAAGTCACGCCAATTAGAAAAAAAAAAAAAAAAAAAAATAAATACAAAATTAGAGCCGGCAAAGGCGGCAAAACAAAAACTCAAACGTAATAACAACAATAATAGATGCGATAATAACAACAAATTAAAAACTAAATACTTTCAAAACTAATGTTTAAAGTTCACCAACACACAGATACAAAGTCATTAAAAGGCAAAACAAAAAATAAAGTCAGCCAACCGGCAATAAAAATAGAAAACAAACAAATTACAACATGAAGCAGAGACAAGCAGTTGGCAGGAAGAGAGAGATAAGAGTGAATTAGCTGTTGGAAAAGACGACTCGGCGAGTCAAGAAATTCAAAAATTTAGATGTACCCATAGTACAATAAACAAGGTAGCTGCAGGGCCATCAATCCTCTCTCTCTCAGAGTCGGAATTGTCAAACTCAATACAAATTATTTGAAGTCTCTTTTTGTTTCTCTAATTCGTTCAGTACTTTTTGACAATTCTGACTTTCGACTCTCAGCCCTGCAGCTACCTTATTTGTTGTACTATGGATGTACCAAAATAAAACACAGTCATAAAAATTGACAAAATATTGCAAATTAACAAACAACAACAATAAAACATGAACGTTAAAAGTTGGTAAACATTAAAATAGCAGCAAAAAATAAATTTGCATCAAAAATAAATTTATTGTTGGGTAGAGAGGAGTGCAAAGAAGGCAAAATCATTTTCAACAATTGATACATATAAATTGTTAAAGTAAGAACGTGATGATGTTGAAGGTAGGTAGGTGGGTGGGTGGCAAGGGCAAAAGTAAAGTCGGTTAATGACCCACAAAATGAAGCGTCGAACAAAACATATAAAACCAAATAATGATAACAAAAAAAAAAAAAAGCAAAAAAGAAAACAAGAGCAAACGCAAAAAGACGGCGCAACAACAAAAGAATGATTGTAAAAATATAGAACAACCTTGACGACGATGGTGGCAGCGGCGGAGGTGGCAACGTCATCGAGTCATATAGCATGTGCTGAAATACCATTGAATGAACGAACAACAGCAACCGAAGAATGCTAATAAAACAAATCATAAATACAATAAAATAAAAGAAAGAAAAAAAAAAATAAGAAAAATTATGTAAGGTCGAATTGGACAGTGGTATGTACAGACAGACAGACGAGTGAGAATATATTATATGGTGGTTAGCTGGCTGATGGTTGGTTAGTCGCAGGTCGTGCGTCCAATATTCACATGTTTGTACAATTTTTATATTTACTTCACCTATCATTCTAGTATTCCGACAGTTGTCTCTCTTCAACTGTCCAAAAGGCACAACAAAAAGCAAAAGTACTTGAGTTAAAAAAAAAAACAAAAACAAAGAAATCCTAAACAATCCTTTTCAACTTTAAAGGGCGCGAACAGATTCCAACAACTCGCAACAACGACAACAACAACAACTTTGACAACAGTGAAGTGAACACACGGTGTTGTAGTGAGAGCAAAAAAAATATACCAACATCATTATTCTTAAAGGAAACCGGCAAACCAAAGAATGTCAGCCAGTCAAGCCACCAGCAGCTGCAACAAAATCCGCTGAATTGTTAATGTTATAAAAAGTAAAAGTTTTATTCCCAAACAATGGCAAATGGTAAGAGAGATAGAGAGTGAGAGAGGAGTGTGTTGAGGGCGGGCTGGCGGTTAGAAGAGGGCTATAAAAGCATTGAATTTCTGTCTAAAGATTGCTGTGCAGCATTTCTGAAGCAAAACATTGTCAACACATTCAACGTATGCGACGGACGAAGAACGAGACTGCATGGCGTGGTTTAGCCGGCTACGTCATGGTTTTATTTATGACCGTGAAAATGGTTACGTAACAACAGTTTATCTTAATACAAGAATCACGATTAGTGAGCATTTTATTGATAAGCAGAAGTTCATTAAAAAATGTAAACATTGCATAAAATCAACTTGGTTGATGCCGTTATAAACCCTTCTTCTGCTTCTACTCAAAGGCATGTTTAACTCTACCACAAAACTGGCAACATTTGTTGGTTTTCCGTGTTTGTCAGCACTTGAACTTGACAATCAATAATTTGTCTGCCTTTTTAATATTTGTTGCACAAATTGTCTTGCTGTTTTTACTTATATTTGTTTCAATTATTTGAACTGGCTCTTTCATGTCAATTTGCAAATGCATTTATTTTTTTATGTGTATTTCTTCATGGCACATTGCAGCACAGCTCGAAAAAAATGCGGCACAATTTTGAAATTTCTGAAAAAAATTAATTGCGCTGCTAACTGCTTTAATAAAATCATATTTGCGCTGTTAAATGCTACATAGGTACGAACATTTTTCATCTCTTTATGACACTTTGCAGCACAACTAGAGCACATCGCAGCACAAATTCTGAATTTAAAAATAAAATAAAATTAAGGCAAAGTAACTTTTAAAAAAATTCGCAAATGTACAAATTATTTGCACATATATATACGATTTTTTGCTCAACTCGACATCATCTTTCACCTCCTAGGATAGTTGCACTAAGTTGCGGGATATCCTGTATTTTTTATCAGCAATCGAAAAGTTTCAAATTCTTTCGACAAGCTATTGGTGCAGTTTCAATCAAAACAGAATCCATTTTTTATTTAAGAACAACTCAAAACTTTTTTAAAGCTCCAGCAACCTGAAAATTAGATTTCATTTAAATGAAACATTTTTAATGGTTAGAAATTCGAGAAAAGTTATCTATTTGAGATCTTAGTACATCAAACTGAACTTGTGTTTGCGAGCAAACAAATCTTTCAAGGAAATTGCCTAAACTTTCTATAGTCAGATGTACGAGTAGCAAAAGTGATTATGTTGGCGTCACGAATGTGAGACAATCATAAAATATATTATACGAACTCAAACTACATCACAGAAACTGTTTAACTTATTCAGTGGAAATGTCATGATATCGAGTTGCTTCTCTTCACTTGTTGTGGGTCCTATTTTCTTAATTAAAAATACCATGTGTGCTGTGGACTATGTCAAAGTACTTGAAACAGTGATGCGGTCATATGGAAATCCCTGTAATAGTTGATGCAGGACAATGATCCCAAACATTCCTACGTACAAAAAATTGGGTTTGTTCAAGTAAAGTGAGTGTTATAGAATAGTGCAGGATAACGAACCCAAACATTCCTCAAACGTACAAAAAAACTGGTAAAGTGAATATTATAGAATAGTCCTCGTCTCCGGATCGTAATCCAAAGTCAAATTGTGACATATGCTAAATTTTTTTTTTGTCTTTAACGTTACTGTCGATCTCATATATCTGTTAATATATCGAAAATATAAGATGAAACCAACAAATTTTGCATGCGTTCATTCAAGTAGGCCTCAAGACTTGCATTTTATGTGTACAAACATGTCTTCTAACAATTGTTCTTTTACAGACTTAACCAGTTTTATGTGGTCTTTAACGTTACATTTTTTGGTAGTAATTTAAAGGTAGGTCTGCATAATTATCGAAATTGTCAATAAAAAACTTAAATTAAAGAAGTAAAATGTAGTCGCACACTTCGAGTAGCCAAAATGAGTGCTCTTTAACGTTACACCCTTTTTGTTCCGTTTTGAATTTATTGCGTACGCGACACAGGCGAAATGAACATATTGCACCTCATCCTCAAAAGAGACTAAACTCAAAATTGTAAAATTTTCAGCAGAGCCAAAAAACTATTTTGTTTTTCAAGCAACTCCATACAAAAGTAGGATGCAAAATTATTTCTTGAAAATAAAAGAGCAATCACATTAAAAATAAACAGTCGACAGTCGATGGAGATGTGCGTTACGAATTGATTTCTATAAAAAAGTAAAAATTTAAAAATTTGGAGTTGTACCTCTTTTGAAGATGGTGTGCTATATGGTATGGTATATAAATAAATGGAATATAATCGATATAGAGCGAAATTAAATAGAACAAAATTTCTGCCCGTTAGTCCTACAGCAAAAGTTGACCATACCATTTATTGTGACGGGTGTTACATTTGCACTTATTTAAACATCTATTCGTTGGCAAACATAAAATAATTTAAAGTGTTTGTAGTCATCATAAATGACTTGTGGTTGTTGATCCATATGTGGAAGAAATTTTTAAATCATGCTCAATGTTTGTGTAATTTTGTTTAAGTACCTGTGACGGTTATTACGAGGACTCATTGAAAAATCTGACTTAACTGTGAATGTTTCTGAAATTCAGCCAAAATACAATTAATAAAAACAAAAAATTATTGCTAAAAATTAGTTTTTATCAAATATTTCAATTGTGTTGCGGGTGTTACACCTATTGTGGCGGGTGTTACATCTGTTGTGACGGGAGAATCGACGAAAAATTAGTGTGTTAAAGTATTCGAGCTGTATTTCTAAAATAAATATTTGTTCATGAAACGTGTTTTTTATGTTAATGCAACAAATATAGTATATTATATTTACAACAAAAAACAACAAAGTATGAACGTTTCTATAATTTTTTCCGTCACTGTTTATTAATATCTCGATGGTTAAGCGCACTAAAGTGATAAGTGAAAAATTTCAAATGTTCAGGAACGTCGATTTTGTTTTTAAATTTCAATGCATCTGAATACAAAACACTAATTTTAACTGTGTACTGACACGCATTCACTGGCAATGTATTTTCAATAAATTTACACAAGGTAGATATTATATTGATTAAATTAAAAAAAAAATGCAGTAAACCAATTCTCGTCAAAAGGTCACTTATCACTTTAGTATAACTTTGTGATGATTCTAGTGTCAATATTAACGGAGATACAGTGTTTTTCTTATTTTAAAACGCCTTTTTGTCGAATCATGCCCATTATTATCGTGCTTTGTAATAATTCTATCTGGCGCTTTATCAAATTACAGTACCCTAGTGTCAATATTAACAGAGATACAGTGTTTTTCTAATAGTAACACAGTCTTTTATAGAATACCACCCACTTTATTGTCGTGCTTTGTTATAATTCTACCTATACCTATACCAAATTTCAGTCCCTAGTATCAGTTTGAACTCAGTTCTGGTGTTTTCTTACAGTGACACCTCCCTTTGTCGAATCCCGTCCTCGTTCTTGATCGTGCTTTGTCGTAGTTATACCTACTTCTATACCGAATTTCAGTAAACTAGTATCAATTTTAATCGGATTACAGTATTTTCTTGATATGCCACGCCCTTTGTCTAATTCCTCCCACTTTTTCTTCTTACTTCCCTGCAAACATTTGTAATCGTCTGAGAATCTCCAGCGAATCGCTTGGAAGATGAAACGATCGCCGGCGAGCTCTTCTGAGAGTCTTCCGGGAATCGCCGAATGTAAGCAGCTGAGGCCATAAAAGCGATTCGCCGGGAAGATTCGCCGGCGAATCGCCAAGAGGAATCTTAAGCGATTCGCCTGGAAGATTCGCCAACGAATCGCCGAGAAGAGTCTTAGGCGATTCGCCAGGAAGAGTCGCGAACGATTCGCTGAGAGGAGTCTTAAGCGATTCGCCGGGAAGATTCGCCAACGTATCGCCGAGAAGAGTCTTAGGCGATTCGCCAGGAAGAGTCGCGAACGATTCGCTGAAAGGAGGAGGAGAAGCGATTCGCCAACGAATGGCAGAAGGGGTTTTTGTTTGTTGCAGAGCATCGTTGTTGAATGTTACAAGTTGTTGCATGTTTGAACTAGCGGGCTCTTCAGACTTTGTTTTATCCCAGTTTCACGAAATTTTTTAAAAGTTTAATTTTTTTGATTAATTTAAACGATTTTTCAGAGCCTGCTTTATATGACAATGATAGATTTTGAAAAGCTTTTTAAAAAGCAATCTTCCAACGATCGCCGGAATGAGCGAAGGAAGATTTTAAAATTTTTTTGAATCGCGCATTCATCCCTTGGGCGACCAAAAAGCGATCAATCTTCCAACGATCGCCGGAATGAGCGAAGGAAGATTTTGAACATTTTGTTGTCAATCGCGCATTCATCGCTTGGACGATCAAAAAGCGATCCATCTTCCAACAATCGCCGGAATGAGTGAAGGAAGATTTTTAAATTTTTTGAGAATCGCGTATTCATCGCTTCGGCGATCGAAAAGCGATCAATCTTCCAAAGAACCCTTAGGCGAATCGCTAGCGCGTCGCCAAATCTTCTAATCTTCCAATCGTCTTCCAAATGTTTGCAGGGTTTGTACTAAATGTACCCACACCTATATGCAATTTCAGTGCCCTAGTGTTAATATTAACTGAGATATAATGTTTTTAAAATATTGCCACTCCCATTTTTTCGAATACCGCCCACTTTTTTTAGATTGCCACTTCCGTGTCTATCTTATCGATGTATATTAAGCGCCTCACGAAAAATATTGTTCGGCACAGTTGCTTAAAAAAATAATTCTTGGGGTATGATTTGATGATTCCCCAAATGTTTCGACTATAGCGATAGCCATCCTTGAGCTGGAATGGTTTAAAATAATCTCTAAAAATGGAGTTTTTTGTAAAAATGTTGGCTGGTATGGTACTTTAAAATAATAAAACGGTCTGAAAGAATAGCAATAAAAATATTACATTTTTTCCGTTCCACCAAAGATATGGCAGATTTTCATGATTTTTATGAACCCTCAAGTCTTACTCAGAAACATTGCATGTCCTTGAAAAAATTGTGTAAAAACGATCCTATACAAACGTAATTTGTAAGACGTTATTCTACGTCAAAAGCCCAACTCCCAACCCCTCACTCCACCTTTTTGAAGTCTGTCAAAAATAATGTAACCTTGAGCATATTTTTCTGAGTTAAACAAATTCTAGACATTTTTTGCGCCAACAACTAAAAACTTTCTTCATTAAGCTTGCAAATGCTATTAAATAATCAACCTATTTGAACAACGGTAACTACCACCAAAATGCTTAGCAAAGTGGTTGACAAAATAGCACCGCCACATGTTGCTGCTGCTACTGCTGCCACCAACACACTCTTGCACATTTTAATGGACTCTTTCGTTTTTTATTATTGAAAGAAAAAAAAAACATGAAACTGTTTTTATTTATTTTCTTTTTTTTTCATGTCTCGAATAGCATTGGCCTAACCTAATTTTCGTTTTCTATCATTATTTTTAAGCACTGCCGCCGATAAACATGAATATAAACATGACTTTGTATGCAACAAACGGCACAACAGCAGCAGCAGCAACTTGTTTTTGTTTTCATTTTAAGCCGTCTTCGTGTCTGTTTTTAAAATAATAATAATAATAATAAAAGACATAAGCCAGACACGAAGATATCTATTTATGTCTATCTATTTGTGACTATCTTAATGCAAGAGCACATGTCTGTCTGTGTGCAGTATAGATGATATTGTTGTATTTGTTGGATTAACTAATGCCACCTCATTCAGTCAACTTTCGTTGCAGAAACTTTTGTTATTTCTATTTCTATAATTTATTTTTATTATTATAATCATACTTTTTGCATGTTTAACGGCATGTACATTTACAGCTACATTGTTGCTTGCTCCTACTGTCAACATGGGCTCACACGAAAAGCAACAGCAGCTACTTTAACGTCATACACTTCAAATACTGAATGAATTTTCAAGCATGAATCAACAGGTTAATCTATCGCGCACTTGTATTAGTTGTATTATTATTAAGTTTTTTTTTTATCTCCTAGTGCTTTTTTTATCTATTAAATAAGCCATTTATAAATTTTCGTTGCTTGTCATTTATATGCAAGGTTACGTTGTTACATTTTCACTTTTCATATTATTATTGCTCATGCATATCATAGACGTCATAACTAAACACAAACGTCATTATTCGAAAATTGCACTTGAAAGTATTTATAAAGCATGTGAGAATATCTTATGAGTTTTCATGGGTAGATAGCAAAAATTTGGCTGTCGTCACATTTAAACAAAAATAACAAAGGTTTTTATCATTAAGCGATGATATGTTGTATGTGATTAAGTTAGAGATTGTTCTAAGGAGTGCGCACGTAAAAATTGTAACATACATTTTGCTTAACTACTTGTTTTACTTGTTTTAAACCACCGCATTCAATGTCAGTTTTTATTGAAATAATTTCTTTACATTTTTGTGATCAAAAAGAAATTAGAAAAACGATAGTTTAAATTTCACAAAAAAAAACCAATTAGAATTTAAAACAAATTGCAAAACCGTAAAAGTATCCCGAATAACTGTTTCCCGCGGCTTGAAAAACTTTAAGTAAACCATCAGTGTTGAACGAAAGCTTAGATCTGAAAGAAAATATGGATCTGGAAATATTAAAAAGGCATACCAAGTTTCTGGAATATTAGTGAAGGCTCCGAATACTTCAGGACGGAAAGCAGCTCTTATTGCAAATTGTTCGGAAGCATTTGTCCAAAAAGTAAAAGCTAACGCTGGGCTTAGATTGTATAAAGTCCTAAAAGTCCCCGATCGTAATGCTAAATAGAATATCGAGGCTAGAACTCGAGCGAGAAAATTTTTTATCGAAAAATTTTTGAAAAAATTTCATACAAAAATTTCAATGTTGCATCATGGATGACGAAACGTGTATTTTGGCAGACTTCTCGCAGCTTCCAGGTTCGGACTTTTATATAGCAGATCGTCGGGGAAATGTAACAGAGACGTACAGGACCCAAAAATAACAAAGTTTCCGAAGAAATTTCTTGTGTGGCAAAATAAGTCAGCCATACGTACCTTCTTTGTCGATAAATGGGGAAATCTATGTTAATGCAAAAAAGATTACGACACTTTCTGATTCAACACAAGGTGTGCAACTACTTCTGGCCAGATCTTGCGTCATATGAAAAAAAAGCCGAAGAGTGGCACACAAAAAATAATATAAATATTATACCCAGACAGGCAAAGCCACCAAACTGTCCAGAGTTAAGACCAGTAGAAAGGTATTGGAAAGGTTAGAAAGGTATCAAAAGAAAAAATAAGGAGACAAAAGCAGCTTCTAAGGACCTACAAGATATCAAAAGAAAGTGGACTTCAGCATCAAAAGAAAACTCTGAAAGTACCATAAGGGTCTTGATGACAGGAGTTCCTGTAAAAGTTAAAAATTTTGCTTTTAACAATGATTTTTGAACATTTTTTATTTATATTAACAATCAAAATGAAATAAAGTTAAAAAAATTATTTTAATTTTTAAACATTTTTCTAGGGTTAATTTTTGGACTTTTTAACTTAATTTTTGGATTTTTCATTGTGACAATTTTTATGTGTGCACTCCTTATGTACGGATTATGTCAAAACTATATTACGAACCTTTTGTCTTCTTTGATAGAAATAAATTATTTCAATCTTCTGTTTTAAATTTTTTAAATAAGATAAAAGTTTTTGACTTGTTCTCTAGCTAAACCTGGTTTCCTTAAATAATTATATCGTTATATGGCCCTTCCGACAGTTTTGACCATCAATTTTTAATTCTAGTTGATTAGACATAAGGCAGGAATTGAAGCAAGGTTAAAGCGTGAGACCATAGCTTGGCTAGGATTCGAACCCGGCACCTCTAGGCTCGCAGTCAAACAAGCTTACCTCTCGACTACCAAGGCCGCAAAGTCATTAAAAGTTTTTGTATAGAATCAATGAAGGTTTGAAGCGAATGTAACGGTAATTTAAATCAGAACTATTATTGCACCCTAAAGCCTATATGACACTTGCTTGTTTTCAGATCTTTAAACAAGCAAGGGATAAAAGAGACAGCAATGTCTTGTGTGAATGGGATGTCTGTAGAAAATTTTGTGAAAAATTCAACAGCTGTTGCGACAAAAATATAATTTATTTTGTGTCAAAAATCTACAACTTGTCCGAATTATTTAAAAATAATTACGAGCTCGAGCAGCGCAATTGTTTTTTATTTCAATTAAAAACATTTAAATGCAACCAATTGAAATGCAAAAACAGCATTAAAAGGTACAACGGCAAAAATGCAGAATGTCTGCTTCACAAAATATTTATCTTGTTCTTCTTTCTGCTGTAACAAGGTATTCACAATGACTTTTTCGTGATTTTAAGCTGGTAGAAGCTGAAAAAGTAGAAAATTTTTGTATATTCTAGCGCTTGATTTGCTTGATTGCACATATAGCGTAGGCAGTCATATCAACGGAAAATTGTAGTGAGCATTTATCGTACTGCGCTTTACTTACAATTTAAGCGCTGAAAAATACTAAAACTAGCCAGTGTCATATAGGCTTAACTACAAAAGGGCAAATAAAAGAAACTTGTCAAATTATTCACATGCCCTAATATTTTTTTTTCTTTTTGAATCAAGATTTCAAAAACAAAAAATTAATTTTTGTAATACCCCTTTATTTCTCCAATTCACCCATACTAACTCTGCTCTAAAAATATGCCTTCAACTTACCGCTATCTAACTTAAGAACTCTAAATCGGTCTCTTCCACTCCACTTCAAGACAAAATTTGTTAAAAGACGGCAAAGCAAAAAAAAAATAAACCTCAACGATTTTATCATCGTTCATCACATCCGCAAGCGGCGCCCCCCTCATTTAAGTATTTCTGCACTCTGACGTTTACCTACTCTTTCATTGTCGTCAATAATATCGTCAGCATTTTATACTAGAAGCAACAACAACAACAACTTTGTGGCGGCAACACAAATAAAAATGTTCACAAGAATTTCATTATCATCGCCACAATATCGCCATAAAAATGAGCAACATTTCCAAGTTTAGTTAAGTTATAAACCATGACGACGACGACGACGACGTCAATACACACGCCTACTTATTTTTTAAGCATGGAGCGGATTTATTTTTTGTTTTGTTTTATTAGTAGTTATCTTGAAAGTGTTGTATTGGAATTAATTTTTGGAATTTAAATGTTTGCAAGCATAAACTTTAAACAATTTTTTATGTTTAGATTGCTTGGAACTGATTTCACAGAGTTTTGCTGATAGCAAAACAACTGATATTAAAAATATATACTTTGTAATGAAAGTTTGGTTCTTATAAAAAATTAGTTGTTCTGAAATTTTGTTGTTGTCATTCTCATGGGTTTCAAAATTGTTTTCTTTTCACATATGAAATGAAATTTGAAAGTTATCGTTAAGCATGGTTTTGACTCGGTATGGTTTTAGAAAAAAAAAACGCTTCTTCACACCATATGACAGCTTCGCCTATGCGTTCTTGGCTTTTGTATAAGTTGAATTCTTGCTTGTATAGAAAAAATATGAAAAGTAACGCCAAAGTTGTTTTTCCCTCCGGATAAGGCCTCCTTCGGTAACCATTCACTTTGTATTTTGTTTTTGCTTTCATCATCCTCCAGTCAGCCAGCCAGCTCTTCACTATCTCAACAATGTAAGCGGGTCGTGATTAATTTTGTACTTTTTATACCGTCGTAAGTTTGGTTTTTACTTGCCGTTTGCTTTACCTCATCATGTGTTTGGAGAATGTATGTCGTCGTCGTCATCGTCTGCGCTTTGTTACTTTGTTTATAATACAAATGAATGTTGGTTGGTTGCATTGTATACCTTGCTTTCTTTCAGACATGTTTGTTGGTATTCTTAGCTTCTTAACATGCGCACAAATTCGTCGTCTGCCGATTATTATCTGTTCCACACAACACAGCAGAACAGATTCCTCATTCATCTTCTCTTGGTTTTTGGAAAATTATTTTTCACTGTCGCAATGTTGTTGACAAAATGTTGCAATTTTTCTTCTCATTCTTTTTCTTCTTCCTCTTAAGGTTTTACTGCGTTCTTACAAGTTGCTTTTGTCGTTGTTGTTGTTGTTGTTAAGTCATCAGCTATACTATGTTGCTTTATACACTTGTGCTCTTAATTTTATTATACGATTCCTGTTCCCTCCACTTTACTGGCCTGGCTAGTCTGACATATCCTTGCTTTTCTTTTTTTAATACGATCAGTGAAGCACGTTTCATAGAAATTTTTTGCTGGATACAAACTAGTTCTATTGGTGGTTTTTTCTATACTTTATATTGTTTGTGAAGTGAATTTACCGTTTTGGTTTTCATTTCAGAAACTTTTTCACTTTCGTCATGTGTTTCTTCTTATCTGTCATGAACAGGGTAACACGCGGAGTGTAGTTTGCTTCCAACAAAGTTCAAATCAATTTTTTATTTCCTGCGTAAAACTTATCGCCAAATCTGTCAAATCTCAGCTTTTAGTGATGTATATAAAGTGAATTCTTCCATTTATGGTATTTAAGCTAGGGCGGGCTAATAAGTCCGTGACATTTTGAATGAAACACGGGTTTTTAGGACAAAAAATAATTTTTATTTTTCAACATGATCTTTTCCTTTGAGCTCAATATGCTTTGTCCAAAGTTTCTCCAATTTTTCTCCCTTCCAAAAAATAAATTTTTTCAAGGTCCTCAAAATAGGTATTTGCTATTGAGATGATTTCATCATTTCTGTCAAATCTATCTCCGGTGTCACAGCCGGGATTGACGACAAAGAAAGTAATGCTGTGCGTTTGGTGGGACTATAAAAGGTTCATTTCTTATGAGCTTCTACCGCCTGGCCAAACGATTGGTTTGAATCTGACTTCCTTCAGTTCTTCAACGATAAAAGCCCGGAATTCTACAATAAAGGAATCATGGTTTTAACCAAAAAATGGCAGAAGTTAGTTGAAACCTAATATTAGCCATTGATTGTTCTTTCCTTTTGAATGTAATCAATGTGGATTATACCGCGTGCATCCCAAAAAAACGGTCACCATGACATTATTCTCAGACAAACCGACTTTGGCCTTCTTCGGCGCCAATTCCCGGCGCCGTCGCCCGGAGAAATCCACTGTTTTGGTATGTTGTGCTGAATCCACGTTTCATCCACATATGGCAACGGCCGAAAAAGTCGTCCATATTGCGGTTGAACTACGCCAAACACTCCTCCGATTGTGAGCAAACACGATCACCTATCTTGCGGTTAGGTTTTTCATACCCAAGTGAACATTCAAGATCCAAACCATTACGACATTACATATGTCATGGCTTCCTCAATCTCCCGCACTTCCAGTCTTCGATCGGTCAACACCATATCATGAATTTTTATACCGTAAACCTGTAAGGTCGGGGTAAGGTACAAATATCCGAAATCGCTATAGATAAGTATGTATATTCTTGATCAGCATCACCTCGTCAGTCGACAGGATAAGAAGTAGTAGTACACATGTTCACATGAACCCAAGGATCTGTACTATTGAATACTTTCGGAATCTGCTCACGGACACGCCTACCTCCTATACGACGACAAAATTGAAACATCTACATGCAGAGTTGTGTTTAAGCTACAGAAATAAAATTTGTGCTTTATATCAAAACTGAGGTGCACACAAAAATGGACATCAACCGCCCACAACTACGCCCACCTGCCATACAATCTTCAATTTTAAAAACATCATAAAAAAATTTATATTTGACCTACAGAGATAAAACTTGGTAGGATAGCATTTTATATCAAAACTAATGTTTGTATAAAAATGGGAATCATCCGCCCACGAACACGCCCACCTCTAATACAAACCACTATAGTAAAAACTGTAAATAGGTTTATATATGAGCTGCAAAGATAAAACTTGGTATGTAAGCGTTTTATATCTAAATTAAGGTATGAACACAAAATGGGCATCATCCGCCCACACACACGCCCACCTCCCATACAACCAATTACAGTAAAAACTCTATAAAGAGGTTTATATATGAGCTTCAGAGATAAAACTTGGTATGAGAGCATTTTATATCAAAAATAAGGTGTCAACAAAAAATACGCATCATCTGCTAACGAGCACGCCCACCTCCCATACAACTCACTATAGTAAAAACTCTATAAAGAGGTTTATATATGAGCTACAAAGATAACACTTGGTATGTAAGCATGTTTATCAAAACTTAGATATGAACATAAAATGGGCGTCATCCGCCCACCAACACCCATGCAATCTACAACGTTAAACCTGCATAATTCTATAAAGTGCCTGAAATTTGAACAAAAATAAAAGGTTATTTCTCTTTGTTCTGCATTTAAATATATTTTTAAATATTATAGTAGGTTTAGGGTATTCCATAGTCGGACTAGACCGACTTCATAGTTTCCTTATTTGTTTTTTTTTAACTCATATCCAGGATTTTTTTTCATTTTATTAAAAATTTAGTATATCTACTGGGATATGCTCGAGTTGTGCTACAAAGAATCATTTATAGCTGAAAAATATTCGCAATTTTACTAATTTTTCGGCTATATAATGCGGTAAAGTGGCGAGTTTTCATAATACCTCTTAGCAAAATTGTTGCACCACTTGAGCACATTGCAGCACAACTATCAAATTAATGAAAACAAATTAAGGGTGGTGCTTATTTGTTAAAAAACTGCAAACATACCAATTTTCTCAATTTCTTTACAGGACATTGTAGCACAACCCGAGCACATTACAGCACAATAACTTGATATATGAAAAAAGAAGGGTCGTGCTTTCTTTCCGAATTGCAATCTTAACCGAATTGCAATAATGCTATATGTTCTACAGCTCTTTATGAGACATTATAGCACAAACCTCAGCACATCACAGCACAATATCTGAATTTTTGAAAAAGTTTTGTTTGAGGCATTACAGCACAAACCTAGCACATCGCAGCACAATTTTTTAATTTTTTTAAAAAGTTTATTTTTTCAAAGTTCAAGTTTTTTTATGATATCAGTTTTGTTTAAATATAATTTAAAAAAAATAATTACGGAGCTTAACTTATGCACATAAGTGACATGTAAAAGTTTAGTATTGACAACATCGTCAACATCAAACAATGCTGTTACTCACTGTTTTTTTCCCCTCCCTTCTTTCTAAGCTTTCCATACGTCCGTCTTGTCGTTCTAAAAGTCCATTAAAAGTTGTATTGTTCAATTAATATGATGATTAATTAAATAAACTGGCTCCACTGGTTAAACGATACCGTGCTGACCACAGTCGAAGAGCATTGTTCATCAAAAACCAACAGAGAGCGAGCTGCTGTAACTCGTGCGAAATGTTTATTCAACTCTTATACATAATGATGTTGATACTGTTGGGGATAATAATGATGATGACGATGATGTTGATGTTGATTGCATGACTTCACAGCGAGAAGAGCACTCTGCAGAATCATACAAACTTAAGTTATATCTCTTGAATTTTGTGCTGTTTAGCTTACAAAGTTCAGACAAGTTTGTCTCTATGTCGAACTCGAAGATAAATGCCCGCTGACTAATATTCTAATAGTTGAAAGCATTTCATTGGATTCAAATTTAAAACTCGGTACCAATAAAAGTAGTTATTAGCTCAAAAAAAGACTTTATTTTTCCTTGTCGCCAAAATAATCTTATGTTAATCTAAAGACTATATTATTATATTCTCTACTTTTACTACTTTATGCCCATCAAACAACAGGCGGAGGAATTATATTCTGCTTCCGTCTCTCAAACACACATTTTTGTATTTGCTAACCAGCATCATTCACACAAGTTCGCTCTGTTGGCCAGCAACTGCACCCAGTCATGTGTTTGTTTACTCGGTTTGCTGGTTTCTCCAGTTTGTAGTGCGGACTTGCATTCTTAGTCGCTCCCTTTACCACCTATCCTACCCTGTTGCTGCCTGCCGTTCGTCAATTTCGTTTTTAATGTTTTAACATTTCTTTGCACTAAATAAATGTGAACTGCAAGCAACTAGAGAACTATTTCCATAGAACGAAGGTACGTACGTAATACAGTCTCAACAACAACAGCAAGATAAACGTATTTTGAACTGCAGCCAACATCCACAACAGCAAATCGCCGTAAAAAAGCACGTTTTTCTGACATAAAGATCTCGACCCGATCTGATCCCCAATTCAACTTAAGTCGTAAGAAATGCAATGAAACGAAATGAAATGGATGAAAGAAGAGAAAAGAAAACAAGAACAAGAAAATATGAAATCTACACAATGCAGCTGGTTTCGTTGCAGAAGAAGAAGGAAGAGGAGGAGGTGGGCATCACAACACTTACTGCCATCTACGAAGTGCTTAAACTTTACGCCACCACTGGGAGGAAGCAGCAGCAGCCACGTTGTGTGCCGCTGTAATAGCGTAGCGCATTCTCGTTGTCGAGAATTGTCAGAATAGTTCTGGATTTAAAGAGCCAAGCCAAGCCAAGCCAGGCCAGGCCAAGCCAAGTCAGCTCATACAATGCATTCATTTATTTCAACTCATTCGCTGCGGAGGACAGAACGTTGTATAAGTCAGCAGTTGTTGGGTTTGTTGGTTGCTTTTAATGGGCTACACTTGCTCTACTCTTTACCTCACTCGCCACTCGCTGCCATCACATTAAAACATGTGGCGAGTTTTTTATTGACATCGTAGCAGCGAATGGCAAGGCATGGAACGCGGTAGACGTGGTGTGGCATAGCATACGTTTTGCATTAGCGCGCGCAAAACTCATGAAAGTGTCTTCCGTTGCCTGCCCGTTGCTGGCTTGCTTGGTTCAGGCCTGACTGCCTTGTTGTTCTTGGTTCGAATTGCCGGTCGTCATTCTGTTGTTGGGTCAGTTTTGACGTTTGTCTGTTTGAAGTTTGTGCATTGTGCTGAGTGCTTTTCCGCAGCGGTGCGGCATACAATAAAATTGCATTTCCACTTTGCAATGCCGTTGCCTCTGCTGTTCACTCTTATTTTCTTTCTCTCTCTATCTCTTTCCTTCTGTGTGTCTGACTGCGCCACCCAACAAAGTCGGATGAGCAAAGTTGCGACAAACTGTTCACATTCACACACAGCTGTGACGACTGACGGATTATTAATTGCTGCTGCATGGTTTTGACTCCCTTAAGGTTGGTTAGTGAGTGTGACTTGATGCCTTGATCATGATGACGGTTGATTTTTCATAACTTTTCATGTCACGTGGTTATAAAGCTTGCCAGTTTCCAAAGCTGGTTATAGTTTAGTTGGCAGATGTTAACTTCATTAATGGTGGAGAATTTTTGTTTTGCCAAATGCTAAGAGTGGTATTATTTTTTGTCAATCTTGTGTGTGTGGCTGGTGAGCTTAAACATATATTTGTACATGAAAAAGTTCTTATCCGAGAACGATTATGTTCGCTCAATGAACTTTTAGAAGGAAATGAATTGATTGAGTTCTTTAAATACTTAATTTAGGCTTTCCGTACTTAAAGCACTAAATTAAATCAGTCTGAATTTGAAGATTTTGCGAATATTTGCATCAGAAAGAAAAATTAATACTCTTCAATCATTGAAAATTTTGCAACTGAGTCAATTTTGCCCACTTTTAATTATCAATTTTTCGATTTTAAATTTTATGATATTCTAAATATTCCCCGCTCTATTGTCTGAAGTTAACATAAAAATCATCTTTTCATCGTACCTAAGAAATCTTTGTATTGAAATTCCACAATATATGCAATATTCCTTCGTTCTAAAACATAGTTTTAAAAAAAGGTAAATTTGTGTTCACTGCTGCCAAAAATATGTTTGTGAAAATTGGAATTTTTTTCATAAATAGTTTTAGTCCCATCTTAATTAAAGTGCATTATACAGAATTATCCATTTTCTCCTTGAGATAGTTAAGTTTAAAAAAACCCACAAAAATTCCCACAAACTTCTATTAAACTTTTATTTCGTTATAATGTTTGAACTTACTTGTATACGTGGAATACAATAACATTCATATGTGCTTCACGGGACATTCATATGTCCTTCATTTGAAGTCTTGAATGGTTATTAATAAGACATTGTTTCATTAGCACAAGACCCTCGAAAAAAAATCTCTCCAGCTCCGAAGATGATAAGAAAAAACTTTCAATTACATCTCTCGATGAATACCTTAATCTTAAATATATTGGACTGTGTCATACGTTAAGAAGACTTTATTAAAATCTTGATTCTAGAGAAATATCTACTTAAGATATACATATGGGCATTTCCACCAAAAAGTCAACCGAGACGAAAAAATTAAAAGTTCTTGATAACAATGTTTGATGTCTTATTCACATAAGGAAACATTCAAATTTAAGTAATTTAAATACATTTTACATTTATTCATATCTCCTTGCGAAATATTCGGATGCAAAGAGCGCAAATGTGAAATATTGCTTATTTTGATACTTCTTTGCTATGTCTTGTCTTTATAACAGTTATTAAACAGAAACATAATGCATTGACTTTTGCTTGCTCAAATCTTTCTAGGAGTATAAAGAACGAAAAAACAAAATCATAAGTAACCACACAATGAAAGACAACGATAAATTTTTTATTTGCTTTTTCGTTTAGTTCGTTGTCACGTTCGACATGCAAAAATAACATTTTTACTCAGTGCGTCGGAAGAACATGCAGTAAGCTGACAAAATAATTATCTTAAATTGAGTTTATTCATGCGACTTTAAAACAAAAGTGAACCGGTAAAAAATTAAAAAATTTGTGTTGTTTTAACTTGTATAAAGTTGGTCACGAGCGACATGATAAATGAGAAATTCAAAATTAACTTTTTTTTTTGCTTACATAGATCAATTATTAATGTAAATATGCATTTAACAAATTTTTATTTTAAATGTAAATGAGCACAAACAACGATGAAAAAAACAAAAATAGACACGGTACAACACTCAAAAAATCCCTAGAGGTTTCTCAACGGTTTCTTAAGGTTTTGGGTTCGCTGAATCCAAATCTGAACTCAGAACTTTCGGGTCACCCTAGGTTTTCGAGCTACAAGGGAGGCAGAACCCTAATCCCCTACTGTTAATAAAATCAATATTACCGACCCCCATACTTTTTCAAGAGGAACACCGACCCCTCCGTATGGGGCTTCCATACAAATTTTATGATTGTATTTTTATACAATTCTCTTTTTATTTTTCAACAAAGTTTGCTTTTCAGCTCTACATTTTTCAATGAGTTTTACCAAATTTTTTAAGCCGTCCAAAAAATAGAATTAAGGAAGCTTCTCAAAATAAACATCGAGCCATTTCTTCAATTTTGAAAATTAACAGAAATCACTAGGAACCAAATCTTGTGTATAACATAGATGTTGTGACAATTTGAACTTAAATTCCATAAGTTTGGGCAACGCAACTGCTCGGGTGTGCAACCTTGCGTTGACTCCATGAAAGAGGGTATTTTTCCATTTCAAATGAGAACGTTTTTACTTGATTTCATCGCTTAGATGGTTCAATAATGACGTATAATACTGTCCTGTGATCGATTTGCCCGTTTTCAAGTTATCGATGTAGATTATTCGACGTGCTTCTCAAAAGACCGCGGCCATATTTCAATCGGTCGCCATCATTACCTTCTTTGCAAACCGTTTGCCTTTGAAAATCCACTGTTTGAACTGCTCCTTTGTTTCTGTAGTTTTGTGGATCCATTTTTCATCCACATTTTCTTCCATGGATTAGTGTTTCTGGCAATAGATGATAACACATATAAACAGCATTTTTGCGCAGTGGAAATGGCAGTGCTAGTCTGATTAAGTATTGTTTCTAGATAATAAAAATCTTGAAACATTTTCAAGTTGGTTCGAATTTTTTTTTTTTTTTTAGAGCGATTTTTCGATATTTTAGACTTTTGAAAAATATATCCCTAGTTATGCCTTCATAATTTCTTCCAAAGTATTTATTCTTATTAAAAATCCTAAACATATTCAGAAAAAAGAGCCTTTAATACCCAGCCTTTAATTTAAGTTATCACTTGTACTAATCTGATGATTTTTGTAGAAATTTTCTGAACACTTCATTTGTAAACGTGTTTAAAAAATACTGTTTTTTACATTTTCTCAATTTAAAGTGGATTCATACAATCTTCCCATATTGAACGACCTCTAGATATAGAGGTGAGCCGCTTTTTGCGGTCCCGGACAAGTAGCTAGAATTCATTCCCTCATATTTGTCTTGAATCGCTGAAATGTCCTGATAAAATCTTTCACCTTAATATTGAGCATTCTATTAATATCTTAGCCAATCACAAATCCTTTTAAAGAGAGGATTTAATTTAGGATTAATTGACAAATTGAAAATCACACCGATAAAATTGTTGTAAAACCACTATGATTTCTTATGTACTCAATTTCAATATCTTAAAATAATTGAAATCGACGCATATTTTGGCAACTATTATAATTTAGGCATTAAAAGCAATTCACCCCGAGATACAATTTTTTTAAAAAAAAAAAGAAATCGTTTTTTTACTTTCAAATATTCTTCACATAAAAATTAAAAAAAAAATATCAAAATAAATCCAAACAAAGGACCCAGAAACAATTTTTTTACCCCTAAAATTTTCATCTCCAAGCATGATACAAGAACTCAGGTAGACTTATTAGAGTTGAGTTCTTAGAAATCAACCTGCCATTGCTGTCAAGCTAAGCGTCAATATTGCCACATCTTGAATTTTGTGGGAAAAAATTGTTTTTGCGAATTTTTTGTGTGGGACAAAAGGGATAAAATCTTATATAATAATATACAAAGAAACTTTAGTTTTTGTTTGATTATAAACGCAACTTAATTTTAGAATTCACGTCATAAAAAATGTTGATACATTTGCATATTCACATGCTTTTATTCTGATTTTTTTATTAAAATTTTTAATTCGAAAATGGATTTTGCATTAAAAAACAAAACTTTCTCACTATCTCATTTCTTTTATTACGTCTTTCTAATTCGTGTTTCTATTATAATTCTTAATTCTATTATAATCCTTAATTATATTTATTATTAAGATCAACATAAACATATTTTACTGAAAAGTTGGATTTTGGCCAAACGATACGGCAGTATCGTATTTTGACAGCATAGGTATGCCAATTTTTGCTGTCATTCTAATAAGTCTACCTGAGTCCTTATATCATGTCTCCAAGTAGTTATGTAGTAGTAGTTCATGTAAGGAAAACAAAGGATAAAAATGTTGCTCTGTACAATCTAACCGATAAATCCCCTCTAAGTAGTTCTGTAGCGGAATTAGTAAAAAGCTAACGATCGAAATTCGTTGTCGTTATCGGCCATTGTGTCTGCCACTTTAATAGAAAATTTAAGTTTTTACTAGCTAACGACATTGAAAATGGTTATTTCAACGTTTGGGAATTCCCCCATCTGGTAGGACTTGGATTCCACTACTTACCGACTGATAGGACTTCAAATTCGGTCATCAAAATAAACCCATAGGTTTACATTTTCACAAAATTAAGTTACTTCTCGCTTGACCCTTACTTTTAACCATCGTTTGGCCTTTTGCTAAGTTTTTATTCTTGCATATTCCTTTAACCCCACATACCACTTTGGATTTCCCTAAATGTGTTAAGTATTTCCTAACTTGATGTCACGGGGAAATCCAATCCCTCTTAGAACTGAATATTCGAAATATAACGTTGTTGTGATTAACTTTTTCAAATACTAAAAAATGTTATTCAGAGAAAAAGTTAGTGAGAGCTGATAGAGCTGTATAAGATCAAAAAGGTGCACTTAAGTGGAGACTATCGGTTAAATACCATCCGGCTTAAATGAAAATATCGATACCTACCTGATAATCTTATTAACCGATCTAGCAGCTACTCAAAAGTGTTGTGACCTCTCTTCATTCGTGTTCGTTATTGTATGTTCAGTTATCATGTTTCTTTGAAATAAATGCCGTTTTTAAGTTCTGAAGTAGGTTATGTTGATCCGTTGTTGTCGTTAAGCGTTGCATGTTTTCTATTTTATCACTTTTGTTGTCTCTCTTTGCATGACTTTTGACATTAATCACACCCAATAGAAAACCATTTTTCGAAAAAAATTCAATCATTCAACTATTCAATACAAAAAATGGTTTAGATGAATGATAAATCAAACAAAAGCCAGATGAATTTATTGAATGAAAACAAATTGATTTTTCTTTATGCCTCTTTCTATTTATCTACGATATCAATTTTCTCTTGAACTAGCAATATTCAAAACTTGTCGTGTCTTTTTCAAAACGGTTTACATGACCAATCTTCTGTTTATCAATGAAGGAAACTCTCAATGAAGTCGTTGAACATGTCTAAATCAGACGAAAAACTATTCGACAGTTGGTTACTTTGTAAACTTGAGGTCTTGAAAAAAATAGTAACTTGCATTCCCAATGTTTTTGACCTCAACTTGGCTGCAACTTAAATGCAACTTTAATGCAACTTACAATAATTACAATTGAAACGCTTCAAGAGCTTGTATAAATAAAATGTGCGAACTTGAAATGTTATTGGGTCAAACTCATTGCGACATACCACGTAGCACCAACTCCACAAAGCAACGTCACTGCATACAGCTGCTAGCAGGCAGTCTTGCTTTCATGCTATGCTGTGCTTGCCAACCGACCGACCAACCGACCCTCTTCTAACACTGCGTCAATTCAAAAACTGCCTGTAGCTATCAATTCAAAGACATTTCAAGATTTCAATTTTGATAATTGCTACGATTGTCACAATTCCAACTCAGTCATGACTCAAGTCATCTGCCGACATCGTTGCCACCGCCATAGCCACAGCTACTGTGTTGTTACCATTTCGTTAGAAGCAGCAGAAACAGCACAAAATCTAAAAAACAACAAAGGAGCAAATATATATTTGTATAAAAATCGCACATTGCCTCATCGACACGGAGCAGCAGCAAGCAGATTGGCGGCGCAAAGCTTGTGCCTGCCTGACTGCTGCTCATCAAGCGATTTTGAATTGAATTTAACTGATCTGAAGAGTAGAAGCGGCATGCAATGCTCTGGCAGGCTGGCAGACACGAGGAAAAACGGACGGACAAAACAGAGCAAAAGCCGCGTTCAATATTGTAACAACAGCAGCACAAAATTGCTTTTACTGCGCTGTGTTGTGTGTTTGGGAAAGAATAAAGAAAAAAAAAAAAAAACAACAAAAATTGACGCAACCTTAATAAGAACAACGTAGGCAGGAAGGAGGGTTGAACTGCTGCTACTTTACTCGCATTCGCCCGCTCTATACACTCTATCTTTTTATAATCCTCAACAGCCGGGCTTGTATAGCTTCGTCGTCGCTATACAGTCCAGAAGCATTGCGTTGCCGTTTGTTCGTTCGTTCATCATTATCGTTTTTGTTGTTGTTTTTGTTGTTGCTGGTGGTGCTTTGGTTCCACTTTTGCAAAATTCTGACAGAAATTATATTTTATTATATTTATGCGAACTGAGTATTATTCTCCATCATTGTTGTTGTTGTTGTTACTTAATGCTTGTGTACTCAGTCGTTCAACGTCGTTGTACATTGGGTTCGTTCGTTCGTTGTTGTTGTTATTGTCGACATTCTCTGTTGGGAACAGCCAGCAGCAGGCAGGCAGGCAAGCCAGCAACTGTGTTGTAAAAAAAAAAAAAAAAGCAAAAATATAAACCATTGAATACTGCACCAAACGACTGGCATTTAAACAGAAAGGCGGACGTACAGACAAACAAATAAATGAGCCAACGAATGAACAGTGGAAACAATTCAACTTGGAAACGAACAACTACGATGTCGACGATAACAACCAACCAACCAACCAACCAACAACTAAAAACCCGAGCTCAATAAAAGCTCCAGAAACACAGCAACAACAAACTACTAAAATGAAATCCAAACAAAAATGTACGAACAACGATGTTTGTCGGTCGCCCGCCACAGCTCTTGAGAGAAACTGACTGTGGCACCAACAGACGAACGACGAGCGTACGAAGTTCGACTATGAGTCCTCTTCTTAAGTCTCGAATTAAATTCTACATGTTGTTGAGCCAACGATGAGCGCGCCCTCTGCTATATTGCCGGATTGCTGGCTGTTGGACTAACTAACTAACTGACTGACTGGCTGACTGAATGAATGAATGAATGACTGAGTGCCTAGCTGGTATGGCAGTGGAATCACTTGGTTGGTACGAGAGACCATCAACATGCCTGCCATGCGATGGCTTGACTTGGCTTGGCACGACACAGAATGAAATAACGCTTTAATCACACAAACACACTCGCACACACACTCATAAAAACACATACTAACGAACTACGAGCGACTGCTTTTGAACTGAATACAGAACATTATATATATTTTATAAAACATCAGCATCAAGCATGCTTCTTTGCTTGCCTTGCCTGCCTGCTGTTTGAAATGAGGCAACCAACCAACCAACCAACCAATCCGCCAGTTGTCGTGTCAGCCAAACTACACACCAAAAAAATTCTTACATTAAAAGAGATTATAACGAAATTGTTCATTATTATAATTAAATTTTAACTTATTGTGAGAGCAATTAAAATTTAATGTTAAACATAAAGAATAATTCTAGAGTGTACACAGAGCTGTACGCCTGAAGATCAAGGGTGTCTACTTGACATTTTAAAAGTAGTCTCTCACTGTAAACATAAATAGTTGCAGCAGTCGGAGATATATTTTTAATCTACAAAATTTTACGTTTTAACGCAGTGAAACTAATTTTCAAATCTTTTTAAATGCTAAAATGAATACTTTGGAAATGACAATTGCCCCTGTTTGTGTCTCTAGTAATGTTAGAACCTGTAGCGCTTTCCATAGTGCTCAAACATAATGTTAACTATGTCTCGAAAATCAAACCTTGTCTGTTTTTGCAGTTTATAACTTATGAATTGGAGATAAATTAATGTACTATTCATAACATGTCCGTCCCCAGATATCCCCAATTGACAAACTCCTCGATTAAAACGAAGAATTATGTTAAGCTGATAGAAACGTGAATTCCGGTACTCTAATGGTACAAAAAATTATTGTACTGGATATGACATCGTTCATCCCCATTAAGATGCTTAGCATTAAACCAAAAAAGCATTCCTGCTTTAATGAGACTGAGAAACAGTCAGATCTAGAGAGGAAGAGTGCTAATACAAATAGGCTTCGCTTTAAGGCTAGAAATCGCTGTAATGCAGTTTTAAAGAGCGAATAGTTTTTTCACTAGACTCGCGTCAGAGAACAGGCTCTTCTCTCCCCACAAACTTTTGGTCATTTGTTAAAAGAATAAAGAAACAGACGTCTTCGTCTCTCCCAGCTCGTTTAAGAGCTGACCAGTTTTTCACTGACCTGACTGGACTGTTTGCACATAACTCTATAATCCCGGCTACTACTCGGCCACTGCCTTCTGTGGGGAATACATCTTCTGTAATGCAGGAAATATATTTTCGTACAAGATCAGTTAAAACGAGTGCTCGCAAATCTCAATATCAATAAAGCATTTCAATAAAGTCATACCGGTAATTGTACTTAAAACGTGTGCTTCTACTCTGGTCCGGTCATTGCGCAACCTCTTCAACATCTAAGAACTGTAGAAGTTAGAATGTAGCGAACGGCCAGTGCCCAAAAACGGTGATGACATGAACCCTGCAAACTATCGACTCATTCTGATATGCTCTGTGCATTCCAAGGCATGGAGAGTGTAATATACTTCCACCTAATATACTATCTGGAACACAACGTATTGCTCAGTGACCGTCAGTATGGTTTTCGCAGACACGCTGTACTGGAGACCCAATGGCGTTTCTGACAGGGTTGTCACTCAGTATATTGCAAAGGCGTTTGACCGGGCATAGAGCAGTCGAAGCAGAACTTCTTTCCTCAATGACGGGATCACGTGTTTCCTCAACGACAGATCGATTTGTAACGTGATCGACGGTGTTTCGTTCAATGAACACGCCATCGAAGCAGGAGTACCGCAGTGTTCAGTCCTTTCGACAACTTTGTTCTTGGTTTTTACCATCCACCTTTTGTCGTTAACGTTGAAAAAACCGGACGATAATTTGCAGAATACAGCAGCATTTGTCATTCGTATTCCTTTGAAAAACGCACGAGCTCCTTGAAGGTCTAGGGAAAGAAGCAAAATATGAAATACATACTTATTAACGACCTTAAAAACAATCCGAGGTCTTGTTAATTTAGACTAATTATACTCGAGTTTTATTCTCGACCCACAAGCGAGCTAATTTCCCTATAGTACCCCTTAATTTAAACGGTCTGGATACTGCGGAGTCAGCAGCTCTTGACATTTTGGGCATAATCGATCCCATCTGATCTTTGAGGGAATGATCATATTTTTGATGTGTCGAAAGAAGCGGCCAAGTTCCTGGGTTATTTAAAACGGTATAACAAATACTTCACTCATGCTGATCTTCGCACGATCTACACTTTAAACTATTAGACCGAAAATGGAGTACAATTCATCGGTTTGGACAGCGATTTCAAGATCTTATTTGGAGCATCTAGGCCGCATTCAAAGACTTGCGAAATTTATGACATTTGATCTTCCATCAACATCAACTCTCTTTGGCATCGACGCAATGTTGGTTGACGCTTGAGGCTTCTGTTTAGGTATTACCATGGAAAGTGTTCAATGAAAATACGCGGCCTGACGCCATCACCTCGTGTGTTTCCTAAGGTTCATAAGGGCAGCTCTCCAAGTCCATACCTATACCATTGCCTTGCAGCCCAATAGAACTTCGTATTTCAGGGATGATTCGTTCTTTGGTTGCATGTCTCATGCACTGTCACCCCTATTCGAAATCAACGCATTGCTTGCTCATTTGTAGTGGGCATTGGTTTAGTTCAGAGGTGCACACGAGAGCTTCGGGGAGCCACTCCCTGTGCATCACTGGCTTAGTCTAAAAAAAAATTTATCAGTTTTCGTATAAAATTTCATCCGTTTCGGTTCACTTTCGATAGACGACTTTTTTTTCAATTTTAATGAGAATTCGTGACGGAAAGCAGAGTTCAATATCGTATCCCGGATCCATTGAAAATAAAAAAAAATTATTTGATAACAACTTTTAAACTGCTTTTTATGTAAACATTCTAATCTGACCACGGTTTTTTCGGATTTGTTCCGGATTCGAAACGGGTATTTCGAAACTAAAGTTTTAATTCCGCGCTGACGGATTTGTAGTAGGTTAGAAACAAACAGTTTTTGTGTACATTTGGATGGATGTATTTCCGATCGAAAAGGCTAAGTTCGAAACAAATTTAAGTCAGATTCGAACTAGCTGTCAAAATAAGATATTTGAGAAGGATATCCCTAAAAGAGGAAAATATAAAAAATTTGAGTACGAAAGAGCAAGTGTCAAAGTGGATAGAGCAAAGGAAATCATCAGAAGACTTCGTGAATCCCCGTCATTTCCTGCCAATGTATATCTACTTGAACGGGGAGAAAGAGGATTCCAATTTTCAGGATTGGTACTTTGTGCACTTAGTGGACATGCATTTAGTTCCGATTCGAAGTAAATATTGGAAATTTCCGATGAGAGGAAACAAAAACTAATTCGACTCAAATCGGATTGTAGAACAGGTTACGAGTCAAAAAAAATGTTTGAGTCCAGGCAGTATTGAGCCAAAACAGTATTGAGCCAAAGCAGTGTTGAGCGAATCAATATTGAGACAACAATATTGAACTGAAATAATATTGAATAATAAAAAAATATTGAGCCATTTTTTTTATAAAATACTAAAACTTACTTAAACAAGACTAACGAATCATTCGAATATAAAAATTTTCAACTCATTATATTCTCTAAGTGTACCAACTTGACTTCTCTTCATGGCTCTTGGCAAATTTAGCCTCTGTGTTAGTTAGTTTGTTCGTTCGTTCGTTGCAATGCGACGCAGCAATTTTGTTGGATTTTTTGTTTTGCTGTTTGGTGTAGCTAGCTGCCTAGCTGCTTGTTCGTTCGTAGTTGCTTCCACTGCTGCTGCTGTTGGTGGTTTTCGAGACTGTTTTGATTGTACGTTCGTTCGTTCATATCGTTCGCTTGCTCACAATGTTGGTCGGTCGCTGAAAATGCTTGCCTCCCGTACACCAGTGTTATTTGCGCTGTTGGCGTTCTTCGTCGTTCCCTTGTGCTATTTGTTGCCACACTCATCATGCTCGTTTATAAAAACCCAAACGAACTGAACCGAATTCAACTGAACCAACCATTTCGTATTCGTCATCATCATCAGCGCCGCCAACGTTGTTGTTATCGTCGTCGTCGTCGTCGTCGTAGTCGTTGTTGTTCCCAGCACTTCTAGAGTGAGTTGTCTTGCCCATCACCCTTCCCGTCACTTCTTCTGTGACTTATTATATTTTTTTTTCTCTTTACCACTGATATTTTCTTCGTAGCGCTCCGTCCGTTTAGCTTAGTGTTCAGTTGAGTTTTCTACTACCAGACCAGACCAGGCCAGGCCAGGCCGGGCCGGGCCGTACCAAGTCAAGCCAAGCAAAGCTAGCCTGACTGAAACTGATGTGACTGGCTTGGTTGGTCGTTCGGTCGGATTGTGTTGCGAGTTTTTCTTCTTTGTAGACAACGTCGTAGTCGTTGTTCCATGTTTTTTGTTTGTTTTTTTTTTTTTCTTTTCTTTTATTATTACTTATATTATTTTAGCTTTTGCTGCTTTTTTTACTTGAGAGTTGTTGTTTTTTTATATAATTTTGCGTCGGGGTTTTATACAGCATTGCTTGCGCTGCTGCTGATGTTGTTGTCGTCGTTAAGTATTTCACTTCAAGTTGCTGCTTTGCTAGATGCTGGCTTGCTTGTTTTTGCCAGCTCGGTTGGGTTTGTGTTGCTGAAACTGCTGCTTCTTCGTATTTTGCGATTTGACTCTAAGCTACAGTGGTTGGTAAAAGTTTTTCTTTCATCCAATGTTACGGCAACGGATGCCAGTGCTTGCTTTACTGTTGCTGTTTTTTTTTGCTCATTGTATATCGTACTCTGATGACGATAGTAATTTTATAAAGTATTATTTTGTTGTTGTTGTTGTTCTATGTTGTAGTTGTTTTTGTTGCTGATTCTTTCTTTCTTTGTGTACACTTAAAGAAATCGCATCAGACACATTGTTGTGTATGAGGTAAGTGTGTACATTTGACATTCTTTTTTTATTATTTTTTGTTTTCTGCTGGTGTTTGGGTCAATAAGTTCAGAAATGAATCGTCTTAATGGTTTACTTGCAATTTGATAGCTATTATCTATGCATATGATTTAAAAATAAGAAAGAAGTGTGTGCTGGTTTATATGGTCCACTTTATTTCTGTCAACTCAAGCATTTCTTTAGTTAATATAAAAACTATTCATATTTATCGTTATCAATATGAATATCATCATCTTTCTCATCAGTATCATAAGGAAATTTATTTATTGGCGGGTTTTATTTATTTATAGAAACGATTCATCAGAAATTTATTTATACACTACACTATCGTGTAAAGTAATAGTAAAACGTTGTGTTTGTGATTAATTTAAACAATTTTCTAGTCTTTATTTTATGTTTAAGTGATGTCATCTTGGTTTTCTTTACAACACTATTGTTCAACTAACTCTCTCTTCCTATATATCTTCTCGTTAATTGAAAAGTGCCTGTTTTGGTCAAAAACCCTTTGTATGGTTATGTTATACGTTTCTCTGAATTATCAAAAATAAAATATTACAAAAATGTAGCCCCAACAGCAAATAGCGTAATATTATGCAATATTTAAAATTTCCCTGAATGGGAATTTCCTTTAATTTTCTTCGTATGCATATTTAAAGGGAAATTATGCTTGAATTTTTGTCAGCTTTCATTTTAACTTTGTTTATGACGAAAAAAGTGTAGTTTTATGCAATATTTAAAAATTTCCCTTCAAAGGAAATTTTCCAAATTGAGGTTATGATAAAAATATTTACGGAGTTAAGTAGCTTAAGGCAGTAAAAGTTGAATTTCCGCAAAGTTTCAAAATTTCCTCTTAGGTGAATTTTACAAAACTTATCTAAAAAAAGATAAATATTCCTTAAAAAACCACAAATATTAATTAATCCCCCAAAATAAAAAGAAATTGAAGAAATCAAACATCCTTTTTGTAATTTTTTTCATCTTAAAATGTCATATATGGTAGCACATATCATAAATCAAAGGTTAATATTCATCAAAAATTTATAAAAAAAAAATTTAATAACCGTGAAAAATAAAAAAAATTATGTTTTGCGACAAAGGAAATTTTCCAAATTGATGTTATGCTAAAATTAGTTGTTTGATTTTAGTAGCAAAAAGCAGTAACAGTTGTATTTCGTCAAAATTTAAAAATTTCCCTCATAAGGAAATTTTATTAACCTTGTCTAAAATGGTTCATTTGCATCAAAAAATCATTTAAAAGAAACAAATATCAATTAACCCTTGAAAATGTATATTAGCTTTCATTTAAACTTTGTGTTTTTTTTTTTAAATGCTAAATTATGCAATATATAAAATTTCCCTATTAAGGAAAATTTCCAAATTACGGTTATGTAAAAAGTAGTTACAGTTTTAAGTATAAAAAAAGCAATAAAAGTTGATTTTTGGCAAATTTTAAAATTTCTCTAAAGGGGAAAATATACAAAACATGTCTTAATAAGCTTAATTTGCATTAATTCCCATTAAAAACACATACATATAAAAACCCGAAAATTTCCTTTCAAACTTGAGGCTATGCATGAGGCATATTCACAGAGATGTAGTAAAAGTATCTACAGTTAAATTTTAACAACATTTTAAAATTCCGCCTATCTAAAAAGCCTAATTTTCATCAAAAAATAAAAAAAATATTAATTAACCCTCGAAAACCAAAATTTATGTTAGATTTCATTTAAAACTTGTTTTTAGGAAGAAAAGTTTTAAAGTGTGCAGTTTCTTGCAATATTTAAAATTTCCCTCCAAAGGAAATTTACTAAATTGAGGTTATTCTAAAAGTAGTTATAAATTAAGGTAGAAAAAATCAGTAAATGTTGAATTTCGGTAAAATTTGAAAATTTCCCTCATAGAGAAATTTTAGAAAACTTATCTAAAAAGGTTAATTTACCTCAAAAATTCAAAATACAATCAAATAAAAATTAACCCCCCAAAAATAAACGTACTTACCTTCTGAATCTATATCTTTATTCCTTAAACTTATCTTAAGAAAGTTAATTTAAAAGTAAAATAAAAAAAAACTATGTTAGTTTTCATTTTAATTCTGCATATAGGAAAAAAGTATTAAACTATGCGGTTTTATGAATTATTTAAAATTTCCCTACGAAGGAAATGTTCCCAATTGAGATTGTGCTTTAAGTATTTATAAAGTTTAGTAGCAAGAAGCAGTAAAAGTTGTATTTAGGCTAAATTTAAAAATTTCCCTTATAGGGAAATTTTACAAAACTTATCTAAAAAGGCTAATTTAAGGTATAAATACGCCAAATAGATGTTTAAATTTCCCGGCAATGGTAATTTTTGAAAACTACGCTTTTTTTTGTAATTTTCAAAATTCAATAAAATTTTTGTTATTTTTAAAAAAATCGGTTTCGATAAAGAACCATCAAAAGACCATTTGAACTGTATTTGTGTCAACTTTTTATCACATATTTTCTTCCCTTGCAAAAGAAATATTTGACATAATTTCTTGTGAGTTCCATCAAACCAGAATTACAGTAATAAAACGTGTTAAGAAAACTTTTCCGTCTCTTTTTGTTTTCTTTGTGGGTAGCTTCTTTGAAAAAAAAAAAACAGTATAACCTTTATTGCTAAATTAAACTTCCAATAAAGTTCAATTTGTATTTGCTTTCCATATCAATCACAGAGGTTTTTGACCACTGAGAGGTATCAAAATGATTTTTCCATATCGTATATATAGATAAGATAAATTATGAAACTCAAAAATCTTTAACGATAATTAATGTCATAAATGAGTATTTAGGTTTTATCTTAAATATTTTAGATCTTGAGTTGAGTCAGAACTACTAATACTCCTCCCTGGCTATGTGCCCGTTGCAAAACATACTTTCAGTGTATGACATCAAATCTCCGATGATTCTTGTGACAACAACAAGAAATAGGAATTAAATTGAAGATAAAAACAGCAACGCAGCTGTATCTAAAAAGCATGCCAAAGCTGAGCCCCAGCTAAAGCAGGGCAGGGCAACAAGGCAAGCCAAAGTATAAAAAGAAAAAAAAAAAAAAATGAAAAATTAGTGCCGAGTATAAAGTTGAGAATGGAATTCAGGCAAAGTCGTCTGGTATGGCAAGGCAAGGCACAGCATTGCATGCCATGGCACGGCAACATTGCCTGGCTGCTTGCCTTCACTCAGCTGCTGCCGGGTTTTGTTGGTGGGTGTTTTGAGGTTGGGGTTGTTTTTACCGCCCTTGTCTTTCATTTCTTTCTGCCAATGTTTTGGTACTCTGTGTTTTTCTGTGTCTTTTGGGAGCCAAAGTAAGCAGCAGCAGCACTACTTCTCTACATCCTCTTCACTCTACCGACACTTGTTTCGTTGGTACACTTTTCTTGTTTTTTTTTTTTTTTTTTTCATTCATTATGTCGAGGTGTTGGAATACCACTGCAGGGGCTAATAATATTAAAATGCACGTAAAAGTACGTGCCAGTGAAGTTAAATACAGAATATATAAAAACTATTGTTAAACACAAAAAAACACACAAATATATGTTGCTTACCCTATTCATACCCTGCTGCTGATATTTTAAGTTTACACTAACTCACTCACTCACTTGGTTGGCACACTTTGTAGTATTGTTGTGGGACTTAGTTAAAGGTTTTTGCTTGTTTATTTGTTTATTTGCTAGCTGCAGCTAAAATTAATTCGTATTGCAGAAAATGGTTTTTCCGCCGCTAAAGGCAAGCTGAGTTTTCAAGCTACTTGGTTGATTTGTATCAAGGATCTTGTGTTTGTTTCTCTGCCGGTTTATGCTGATGAGCATTGCAGAGTAAAATTAACTGTTGCAATTTTTAAGCTCCTTTTGAGTTGAAGAGCAACAGTGTTCTTTCAAATGTCTAATCCACAAACATTAACGTGTTTTACACTTTTATAACTCTGTCTGTCTAATGTCTTAGTAACTGTTAGTAACTATTGAATCATCTTCAACTACTTTGACGTCAGTTCATAATATATTATTAACGCAACTTGACTTCTCTCCTAGCACTTGCAGTTATGACAGTTTAAGTTGTAATTAAAAAAATAATATTTTCCATGCATAGTTCAAGTATTCTCTCAGCACCACGTTTTATAGATTTGCAATTGTTTCCTCGCTTTTATATATATGCTAATTTGCTAAATGTTAATTGATAGTGACCAAGTTCGCTGCTGTAATATGCTGGTTATAACCCATCAATCTAATACAACTTAACTCAACACGGCATATGAGGCATACAAACCAACAACAAGACCAGACAAACATTAGAAACAGAAATATTTAGTTAAAGCTCAACATAATGAGAGTAATAAAACACAAACTGCAAAAGCAAACACACAATTCAATGCACTGGATTGGCAATGAACACTTAAACCGTTTTTGTTGTCGCTGTTTACCGTTGGTTGTCGCCGTCGTCGTCGTCATCATTATAATAATCTTTTGCTAAGGCACAACAAACATAACGTTGCGATGCAAATGGCGGGAAGATTGAGTTGAATTGACGTACGAGTTTGCCACAAATATGAAGACCATCTGGGAATCGTTAAGACGAGCTAGTGTGTGTAGTTTCAACATGATTTCACGTGGTCGGTTTGATGAGATACCATCGCACAATGCATCGAATGGCAAAACGACGACAAAAATATGAAAAACAACTTTTTTAAAACTTTGTATACTTTTGAACTTAAAAGTTTTATATCACTTTTGTTTTAAGTATTAACTTATCATTTCCAAAATATTATCTGCCGCTTTTCATAAACAAGTGGTTTCAAAAAGTGAGTTTTGCGCAGTAAAGTCACTTTTGTATGAAAAAATATTACAAATTTAACAAAATCTGGAAAGAATTACAAAAAAAGAGATTACTTTTTAGAACACATCTATTACCTTTTTTGTCTAGCCTTCTGACCAAGTTCTGTTAAGATCGGCCAACGTTTGTATGTACCTCCCATACAAAATCACGTTTAAAGTGAATAGATACTCAGGGGAAGTACTCCTAGGTTCTCACCGATTTCAAAAATGTATTGTTCACATCTATTACTTTATTTGTCTAGCCTTTTGGGCGATGATCGTTAAGAACGGTTTACTTTTGTAAGTACTTCCCATACAAAATCATTTAATAATAGAAGTTCATGGAAAGTACTCCTAGGGTCTAACCAATTTCGACAATTTTTAGAACACAATCATTTTTCTATTTATCTAGCCTTCTGACCGCGTTTCATTAAGATCGGTCTACTTTTGTATGTACCTCCCATACAAAATCATGTAAAAACTTAATATATGTCCATGTAAAGTGCTCCTAGGGTCTAACCAATTTCGACCATTTTTAGTACACATTTATTTTTTCTATTTGTCTAACCATTTGACCGAGTTTCGTTAAGATCCGTCTACTTTTGTATATACTTTCCATACAAATTCATTTAAAAAATTGAGATATCTCTAAGGGAGTACCCATAGAGTCTACTCGATTTCTACCATTTTCAGTACGCATCTATTACTTTATTTGTTTAGTCTTCTGACCGAGTTTCGTTAAGATCGTTCAGTTATTGTATGCACCTGCCATACAAAATCATCTAAAAATTTAATAGATGTTAGAGGAAATACTCCCTATGATTCTATTTGTGTAGTCTTCTGTCTACGTTTTGTTAAAATTCTCTAGGTACCTATAGGGTTTAACCGATTTCGACTATTTTCAATACACATCTATTACTCTATTTCCCTATCCTTCCGAAGGATTTTCGTTAAGATCGGTCCACTACAGTATGTACCTCCCATACAAAATCATGTAAAAACTTAATAGATGCCCAAAGGGGGAGGTACTCTAAGGGTCTAACTAATGTCGACCATTTTTTATTCACATCTATAACTATATTTATGTAACCTTTTGATCGAGTTTTGTAAGGATAGGCCTGGTTTTGTATGTAGCTCCCATATAAAATCATGTAAAAACTTAATAGATCTCAAAGGGAAGTACCCTAAGGGTCTAACTGATTCCGACCATTTTTAATACACATCTATTTCTTTATTTGTCTAACCTTTTGACCAAGTTTCGTTAAGTTCGGCCAACTACTGTATGTAACTTCCATAGAAAATCGCATAAAAACTTAATAAAAGTCCAAAGGAAGTGCTCCAAGGGTCTATCCGATTTCGATCGTTTTCAGTACACATCTAAAACTCTATTTCCCTATCCTTCTGACAGAGTTTCGTTAAGATTAGTCAACTGCGTCCCACACAAAATCATTTTAAATTTAATAGATGTCCATGGGAAGAAAGCCTAGGGTCTTACCGATTTAGACCATTTTTAGTGCACATCTATTTCTCCATTTGCCTTACCTTCTGACTGAGTTTCCTTAAGATCTGTCTTATATGTATGTTACTAGCATACAAAATCGTGTCAAAATAGAGGTCCACGGGAGGGACCTCTAAGGACTGACCTATTTCGTCCATTTTTGAAATTTTTCTTAGGTTGCTTATATTAACCAAGTTTCATTATCATATAAGCACTCCGTCTATTTTGGTTTCAATATTGTATGGGATAAATTGTTAAATTCATTACTTAAATAAACTTTCTAAAAACAAAAACTTTCTTTAAAAACTAAACTCTTTAAAAACTAAAATATAATGAAATTTTATTATTCATTTGAAACGGCAATTTTCTTGTCTTTCAAATTTAGCTGTTTTAGTTTTTGCTTTTAGGGCATTCAGCAAACAAGCAAATGCTTAAAGAAAAAGTAAATTTTTTAAACAAAAAACGAAATATTAAGCATTTTATTTTAGCAAAGTATAATGACCCGTTAACGGCACTTCAAATATATAAATGGCAAAAGCAATACTTTCATTAGGTCATGCATGCATGCTTCACCCCTTCAGTCTGTGTTCTTTGTCATAATTTGCAATTTATTTTATTTTTTCCTTTTTAATTTTTTCAACCTTGCGAAATTTGCATTCGCCAAATTCTCACTTCCATTACTTGTTTGTTGAAGGACGTTTTTCACATTACCATTATGTTCTTTTGAAAAAAATCAAAGTCGAAGTGTTGCTGTGTCATGTCGTTGACTCTTGACTGTTTCTCTATTTCTTCAACAAATGTGCGTTGTCCGTGTCACTGTTTATGTCTGTTTTATGTACGGTCTTAAGCACAAGTCAACATATTTTCTCTTCAGTCTGATCTCGTTGTACCTTTTTTGCTGCCTACTTATTATGCCACTTTTAAGTGCTGTATGTCTGTGTCTTCATATTCATAACCTCACGAATGTTGAAACACACACTTGATGAATGGTAAAAGAAGCTGCAGAAACACTACTAGACAATATTTGCTGGGAACTTTGACTGCTTGGCTAAACAGCCCATGGCGCTTCAATTGGTTCGATATTAATTTGGAATTTATTTGTTTGGATTCGTCGTTATCGTCGCCGTCGTCATTTGTTACCACTTTGTTTTGTTTTTTTTTTTTTTTTGTATTATTGTCTGTTTCGTACGTCAAGTGGTTTTGGTGTAAATGCTTGATTTGTTATTGGCACAAGTAAAAAAAAAACAATCGACCAAGTGTTTATTTCTTTTATTGTTTTTATTTTCCTTTACTTATTCTTTACTTCTTGCAAAATCAACTGAATTGTTAAGCGTCAGTTTTTTGTGTTTTTGTTTTCTGAGCAAAAACTTAATCAGCACTGAGCAGTGATAAGGCATAATTTTGTTTTTGTTTATCTAAGAACTGATTAAAGATTTCTCGTTTTCGAAATTTCCTGCAAAAATGATAACTATGCAAAACCACCACATTATTACAATACCTTGTTGTAAGTTTTTCTTTAAAACAAAATTTATTATAAAGATTTTTTTAAGTTCAGCTAAATAAAAGACGAATTCTTGTATTGTGAGGCTCTCATTAATTTACCATTTTTTGTTCACTTCTTTTAAAGTGCGTTATTCCATGGTAACTCATGTTACAATTTTAATTTTTGTGATGACTAACAATTTGTATCTAATCTACTCCTCAAAAAATGTTAATTAATATGTAAAGCAAAGAACATGTGCATAGTTTTATTTTAATTTATATATGTTTAGTTTTTTTACTGGTAACTCACGTTACATTTGGCTACTTTTGTTTTTTGATTAGCATGAAATTGACTAAAAAATAGTTGTGCTCATAGAAAAATAATTTACACATCAAATAAGCTTTTATTAACTGTTAATATAACAAGATCACAACTTGTTTTCTCGCATTTCCTAACAATTTTTTTTGTAAAATTGAATTAGACAATAGTCACTAACTCACGATACACATATTGTCGTAACTCATGTTACAACTTATTCGAGCTTTAATTTTACAAATTTTTCGACACTGAAAGAAACATTTGAGTAAAATCATAACATTTTAACGTTAGTCTAACATATCTCAATAAATTAAAGGACAAGCGTCCTGCCCCGTATCTTATATCACTCAAACCTTTCTTACTGCTACAGTGATTTTATTTAACGAAAAAATTGTCAGCCTAAAAGTATACACACAAAATTTCTTTGAAATTTATCAGAAACGATTCATTGAAGACGACAACAACATTCGTGGTGAATGTAAAAAGTTCTCATATCGTCTGCTATTTAATTATTTGGAATTCGATCCGTCATACTTGGGCTTTTATACTTGTTTAATTTGTAACAGACAAGGGCACGTCATCATCTGCTGCAGTCTACGCTGATAAGCCCGAAACGATCGACCACTTAAAGGACAACATTCGCCGCGTTATTGTCGATATATCTGACCATAAATGTTGGAAAAAGTGATTGAAAGTTAGATCTCCAGATTAGATCTCCGTCCGTAGCGGTCATATGCCACAAATCATGTTTTAAGTTATAATGCCAAAAGATTAGTTTTTGAATTAAGTCAATTTCATGCTAATTTTAAAAACTCAACCTTGTTTTATTCCATTTCCAATAAAATTTTTGTGTATGTTTCACAAAAATTGGGAAAAATTCGCAAAAAAATCTTTCGAACAACCTTAATTTTCTATAGAAGACTGATATGTACAGTTTTTTTATAAAAACTACACAAAAATTTTGTTGGAAATTTGAAAATATTAACACTTAAAAATTTCCGATTCTAATGATCATCCCATCCACATTTTCTGAGTTTCGGAGAACTTTAATTTGCACCCTAGTTTTGCGTAGATTTTTTGCCTTTATGAAAAACTACTACGAAAAAAAAATAATTTTTAACGAAAAATTGATTGTTTTTCAAACCATTGGCAAACGTTTAGACTGATTTCGAAATCCTTTCGGTTCCTTTTAGGACCTTCTTGAACACAGTTTTCATGCACTTGTGAAAGTAACTTGATTTTCCGATCTTAGGAAATGATGTGCGGTTGAAAAGGGCTTAACGAGTACTAAAATTTTCTCTCAGGGCTCTTGTATACTTCGAAGTCATGTTAGACGGGTATCCATGTTACCTCGATGTATATGGGCATCTCCCAGTGGCACGGACGCGACATTCGCACGGTTTTAATTACTCGAAAAACAAGAAACAAGCAAAATGAGCCGATATATATATAAGTGCTCTAACGCGACGATAGAGTGCTACATTTTATAAAAATATTGGCGAGATTTAGTACAAATAAGTACAAAGTAATAATCAATCATTCAATGAAACGGACGCCACAAAAAACAGAAGTTTTTTAAGCTCGTATAGAAATACGCAAAATTTAGCAAATTTTGAGAACTTTTTTTATATATAATATACATGTTAATGGAGGTCAAAGGATAACTATTCTTAGTAGACTTATGAAACATAAAAATTATCTCTTATCTTTTTTTAAATAGATATAGCAAGAATACGGACGCGACATCATGGACGCGACAAATTTTTCCACAGTAGTAAAATACAGTAAAGATGTTCGTTATAAATTTTAATAAAAATACATCATAATAAGTTGAATTCAAGTTACATAGCAGTCATACTAATCAAAATAAAAAAAAATAAAGTTATAAGCTTTTAGAGTGCTTTATTTTAATGTTTTTCTTCATTTTTGGTGGACCTTTTTTGGGAGATGCCCATATGGAGACCGTCCCACTCTAATTATTTCGGGTCCGTTATGCTTTTACTTTTGTTACTTTGTTCAAAAATATCATCACATTCAAGTTTAACAATAAATGCGCTAGTAAAATAGCTAGTTTCTTAAATGCTCCTAAGCAAATTGCGCTGACTGTAGGAATAATTTTTGCATTAAAAAAAAATATAATTCATGATTCATTTCCGAACATATTTTTAAACACCAAAAAAAGAAATCATGATTCAGTAGCAAAGTTATTAAAGTACAAATATGTAGATTTGATAAATATTATTATTTTAAGGGTTGAGAACGCATTTGGTTGGAGCTTTCTCGTGTCCGAATTTACGATAAGTATGTGATGAATAGCATTCTTTAAAATTTCCACCAATTTTAAGTTGCTCGACAATTTTTCTAAAAGTTTTTTCAAAACTCATGTTTTAACAATTTTTCCTAAGAGCATTTTTCTAAAAATTTTTGTTACAAAAATACACTAGTTAATGTTGAAAATCATCTGTCTGAACTATTATTGGTACATGTCAGAAATAAAAATATGTTTTAAACTTTAATAAAATTTAAAGTCGGGTATGGGGCAAATGTTCGATTTGAATTGTGCTAAACCTTTTCTTGAAACAGAAAATTAAATTCGATTTTTTTCAGTGTATTCTCTTTCATTTTCATTTGTTCTCGGAATAGGAAAAATTTTGAGAAAATTTCGAATTTTGAGAAAATTGAACACATGCACAAAACCTACTCCAATGCCCGCTTACTGTGTAATTTGCATGTGTAACTGCTATGTAAGGTACAAGTTTTATACTTGCTTCTGTCACATGTGCAGTAACCTACTCCTATGCCAGCTTACTATGTAAGCTGTATGTCATCAGTATTGTTGCAGTCACGTCGACACAAATTAAGAAAATAATAAACAAACGTTTAAAGCCTCTCAGCAGCATAGCGCTAAATAGTCGGTTACATCAAGTGTGCGTTAACAACTGGGATTTGATTGCATGATTGTATTCAACTTGTTTTTGAATTACACGCACTTTAAGAACATCCACCACTCTTCCCACAAATCCTACAAATCACTTGTTTTTATTTCATGGTTCTTCAACATTTCTATTCCCCATTGTTACTTATCTAATGCTTGCTACGAACCGCTGACATTTTCTCCCACACATTTTTTCTTGTCATTATTTTGTAACATAGAAATTTTTGACCATTAATGTCTTTAGTTCTATGCCAATTTTGTTGTTTTTTTTTTTTCTTTGAGTGTTGTTTGTTAGTGCAAAAAATTGTTATCGCAAAAACATTTTTGTTTTTTTTTCGTTTTTTTTTTTTTTCTTTTTGTTATTATTTAATTTTGTTCGTGGTTAAATTAGTTCTGTTCTTGCTGCTAAGCAGGCGGGCAGGCAGATACAACTTGGTTCGTTCTTTCGTTCAACTTGGTTATTTATTGTTCTACTCAAAGACTACTAGCTGCTAGTTCTCTTTGACGTTCGTTGTTGTGTTGAGCCAAACGTTATTATTGTCGACGTATGTTTTTTTTTTTTTTTTTGTTCTTTATTTATTTTCTGTTTTTAATAAACCATGAATTTGTTACTCTCCCATATTTTATATTTTTTGTTTTTTTTTTTTCTTACCACTCAGTTTACTCATTCGTCTTATCTATCGTTGTGTGCTTTTTGTCGTTGGCTTCGTCATTTCAATTGTTGCTGCTACTGCTTAATTTTGTTTTATTCTATTGTATTTCAACTCGGTCTGGTCTGTTATTCGGTTTCATTCTCTGTATTTCAGTATTTCATCCAAAACTTTTAGTTTTTTGTACTCAGTCATTAGTTAATTCTTCGTTTCTACTCCGTTCGTTTGAGTTGTTCGTCGTTGAAGTTTATATTTAATTTTTTCTTTTTCACAACTGTTTTGCTTGCTAAGTTCTTTGCTGAAAATAGTTTTGAAATTTGTTAACTTGTATAAATTGCTAGAGCGCTGCTAACTTTGTTCGAAATTAAATATTGGCGCGAACTTAATCTGCTTCAAGTTTTCGTTTCGATAATTTCGTTGAGCTCGGTCGTTACTTTATATTACAACAATGTGTTTGTGAATAAAAAAAAAAATATGTTTAATTTCATAGAAAAAATTTTAAATTTATTTCGTTTGTCTCTGCGCTTCTCTCTGCTGCTCTGCAATGTGTGTGAAATGAAACTTGAAGCTTTCTTTGTGAAAGACAACTTCAACAGCGGCGCTCTTGTGCTTTAACGCGGACAACACGTATTCACTTTTGCTGTTTCTCATACTGGGTACCACCTCTTGCAGCTCACTTCTCGAATATTGACTGTTTTGTAGAGTCGGTTTTTTTTTATTATTTTAATACGTTTGACAGCAGATCGATTGCTTTTGGCATTTGGGTTTGAGCCACAATTTTTTTAGGTTACAGTTTTATTATATTTTTTATATCTTTTCTGTTTTTTGTTCGGCTTTAATGTATTGAATTTCTTATTTTATTTTTATTAGTTTGTTTTGTAATTGTTACAAAAGTTTCTTCATTTATTTTACACTTGAAAAAAGTTGTATATTTAAATTAACAATTCATTTTTGGGCAATAAGTAGTAGCACTCAAAATTAATGTGAAGTTAAAAAATGTTGATGTTTTTGTTAAGGTTTTTTTAATAACTTTGAGGGCAACATTCACACTTCAATTTTGCCAACATTTAAATAATTTTTAATTTTTTCTTATCGTTGCTGCATTTATTTTATTGCTAACTGCCTGTCTGTCTTATAAAAACTTGAAAATTATTGTTAATTGTAGCACCTTTCTTTAGTGCTTATTTGAAGTACTTCTTACTTGGGTTATTTTTTCGAAAAGCGCTTAACTCTCTTTTAATTTGTTTGTTAATCCTTAGCTGCCATCTGCAAACATATATTCGAACACAAACTCTCATCTGCGCTCTACAGTTTTACTGTTTTGAAAACTACAGTTTTTTCTTGAAGTTGTTCTTTTTTTCTTCATTCGGCTTATTGTAACCTCTTTGGCCTCTTGTTATTTCTTAATCAGTTTCTTCTGTTGAAAACTTTTATTTATTTCCAACAGCCTCTACTTCTTCTTTTTGTCGCTTACTCTGGATGAATGACATTCGTAATTTTTCATCTTAACTTAACTGCTACTTTTCCCACTCCCATTGGTTTTTTTTTTATATCTTAACTTGTATATTTTTCTCTATTGTCTGCTATTTTTTTTTTTTTTTTTTTTTTTTTTTTGTTGCAGCATTTGGTATTGATCAATTTATTATTTGATGTTTTTGTTGTTGTTGCCGGTTTTATTGTGGAAGTGCTTACTTTCCACAAACTTTGTTTTGAATTCAGAGGCGAGTGTTTTTTGGTGTTCTTTAGTTTTTTGCCTTTATTTTTTGTATTGCCTTTTGACGCGCGTGTTTTGAAATTCGTGACGACCATCCAACCCACACGCAACGGCTTTCAGAACCTTCTTCTAGAGCTGCTTATTTTGCAATTTTTGTTCCATGGTGAGCTTAAACTGTAGCATTACAAAACTATGCTTTTGATTTTTTTTAATTCGAAAATGGCATATTCGATTCTTTGTTTATATTGTTGGGAATGACTTATTTGAACAGCCATTAAAATTCTTTTTATCGTGGAGTTACAAGCTGTGGTATCGGCTCGTATTTTTTTTTCAATAAAAGTAGCATAAAGAAGATGAAGAACGAACACCTCTTTTCTTTCAATATAGGTCAAGTTTGTTATTTTACTCTTTGTTATTTCATTGCACGACCTTTTCTTTGTTTTGTCTGTAGTGCCAAAATCGTTCGTCTTGCTGCTGCAATGCAAAAGGAATGGCCTCTGGGTGTTGGTCAATTCGATATGCATCTGTCATAAATGACGCCTTTTTTACTTCAATCGTTTATTTTGGCTCGTTGTCTAATAAAGAGTGATTTTTTTTTTTTATCTTTTCGTTTTCGAAAATTGAAAAAAAAAAGAAAATTTGCAAAAATGTTTATTTGCAGCGAACCGTCAATACCTGTCATTTACGTATGAGTAATTTTAGAGGTTTTTGGACAATACTTATCAATTTTTAAATTAACAAAAATTCAATTTTTCTGCCGATGTTGCGTCTGTCATTTACTTTTTAAAAGATTATTTCATGTAAATGCTGCCTGAAGTGGTCCATACGTCATCTCCAATTTTGGCATACTTTTTTCCAGCATTTTGGCTGGTATCTCACCAATGCCAGCTGTAAGTTGTCTTTCAGGGCTGCAATTGTGGTTGGACTTGTCCCTGTACACGAGAGACTAGTAGTAGCCCCACAAAAGATAGTCTACAGGAATCAAATCGCATGATCCTGGCGACCGCGATACTATGAACCCATTGAGAGGAGAGTTTTAGGAGCAATTCATAGCACGACTGCTCCAAAACGTGATATCAATTGCTCACCAAACTCACCTCTCAATAGTTCCATGGTAACGCGTGCCGTATGGCATGTGGCACCGTCTTGTTGAAACCATATGTCAAACAAGTTCAATTCTTCCATTCTGTGCAAAAAAAAAATAAGGTAAACATCGCAAAGTAGTTTACTTCATTGAAAGTTCCTTGCTTTCTTCTATATCGTAGCGATTTTCATTATTTTTAGAAATGCACGATGCAATGATGCCGCCGGCCCACAAACCGCACCAAACAGTGCATTTTTCAGGGTGTTCTTGAAATGCTTCTGACTACTCTTCAGGCCAAATGCATCCGCCGGCCCACAAACCGCACCAAACAGTGCATTTTTCATGGTGTTCTTGAACTGTTTGTGACTGCTCTTCAGACAAAATTCTGCAATTCTGTTTGTTCACGCATCCACTGAGCTAAAAATGAGCTTTATCACTGAAGACAATTTTTCGATAAAAAAATAGATCTTGAGCCAACTTTTCTACGGTACTTGCATCAAACAAACGACGTTGCGATAAGTCAACCAGTTTCAGTTTTTGCACCAGCTGTATTTTGTATGGCTTCATACTGAAATCCTTACGTACAATGTTCCAGGTGGTCGAATAACACAAGCCCAATAGTTGAGAACGGCGACGAATTGACATATGGCCATGATCTATATTAGCACTGGGCGATACAGCAGCAATATTCTTCTCGGTACGCACTCTCCGCTAATGTCTTATAAAGTTAAACTGTTGCGAAATTTGGTCCCAATACCTTGAATAGTCTGTGCGGTGGGTCGATTTTAACGATCATAAAATTGGCGAAATTTTCGCAACACATTTCTCACAGAGCACGAATGTTGATAATAAAATTCAATGATTTTCGAGCGCTGTTCGTTTCTTTTTCAATTCATGGTGAAATGGCAAACCTTCTTAAGCATTTTTGGCTTTGCCACATGTTACGAATCACGCGCGAGAGGTGTCAAAAAATGGACACTCAAAAAGCAAATAGCAAAAAAATCAGCCTTTATTTGAGCTTAATAAAATGCTATGTGCGAACCATGAGTTTTATGTGTTACAGCCAAAATATTTTGCATGAAATTTTTAAAATTTTTCCATCTTTATTATTCACTGGAAATGTCCTTATAAATCCCTTTAGTTTCGATATTGAAGATTTTCTATTATTATAACGATACTATTAAAATTTTTACGCGCGCTCTATAGCATGATTACCCATTATTCCATATGTGTATGCTTCTACTTCTACTTACAACACCATTCTTGTCTCTTTGATTTGCTGATTCAGTCTTTAACTAATGTAGCCCCAAGATTTAGTTTATCAAATAGATGTGTTCTCGTTCTAGTGCTTATCGTATAAATTGCTATTTACTTCAATGCACGAACGCATGCACGCACCCTGCTTATAATGTCATGTTTCCCACCATCTGCAACTCCCATTATTTGTTTCGAAATCTACGCACGATAATGATTTATGACACTTAAAGTCAAAGTCTGCTCCTCCATATATAACTGAAGCTGTTTTTGTTTGAATAAATAATTTTGTGGTAGTTCTTTTTTATGCTGCTCTGGTTTATAACAATTTTATTATCTTTAGTTGTTCTTCTTTACTTTTGTAGTGTTGTTATTGCTTTCGCATGTATTCGCATCTAATTATTGCTGATTTACGCCACCAACAATCGTACCGAGCAGCTTTATCCAAAGTGCGCTACTTTTTATGATATCCCCAGCCGTTTGTCAGCTGTTGACCGGCATTATTTTTTGCTTGTTTTCTTATATAAAAAATGGTAACACATTTGTTGTTGTCTGTTTTAAACTCAATAACTTGTCGTGATATTTTGAGATTGTTGTTGAAGCCTTTTGACTTGGTCGTGACTTACTACTCGAGTGTTTTTTTGTGTTCTGTTTTCATTTAAAAGGTATTTTCGTGTATATCTCTTTTCAATGCTGTGTTCAAACCTAAACACTGTTTGTAACACTTTGCAAATGTTTAAAACAAAGTTTTAAGTGTGATATTTATGCGTTATTTTTTATTAAATAATTAAGATTTTGCCTACATCCTTTACTAAATTAAATAATTTATAAATATTGAAAGCTCGTCTCTGTTCTTTTATTGTTTCTGGTCTTTGGAATGTGATGCATTCCAGTCCATTACAATCTCTCAATAACTGGTTATTGATTTCTGCTCATTTTCGCACCATTTCCTTTGTTTAAGTCTCTTTATGGCTCGAACTCGTGAAAATATTTTCTTGTTCATATTTTCATTTTAACTTTTATGTTAAAATCAATTTACCCTAAAGAAAATTATTCTGACAGTAAATAAATAAAATAAAAAATTTCAACGCACGAAACGAGAACTTGAACATAGAAACTCAATCGTTTTGAATCGATTTGAAAAAAAAAAAAAAAAAATTATATTGAATTGGAATTTTAACAAAAACTATTAAAAAAACAAACAGACTACCTATATAATAAAAACAAAAAACAAAAACAATGAACAAAATACTGCCTTGGGAGCATTTCGAAAATTTGTATAAAGTATATTTCTTTCCAATCTTTTAAATTGCTTATTTATCACATGCTTTACTCATGACATGCTATATTTTTTATTTACTTGCAGGAATTGATCGGTCAGAATAGTAACGACAGTTCGAGTGGTGGTGGTCATAGTGGAATGGGTTCTGGTCCACCTGGCACACCAAATCCACAGCAAGTGATGCGGCCAACACCATCACCAACGGGTTCGTCTGGCTCTCGCTCAATGTCGCCAGCAGTGGGTAAGTCATAAAAAAATACTGATATGTAATGCTATATTCCTTAACACTCGCTTTTTTTTGCAGCACAAAATCACCCTATTTCACGCCCATCAAGTAATCAGTCGAGCAGCGGTCCCATGCAACAACCAGGTATTCCGCCGCACATGTCGCAAGGTGTTGGTGGACCGCCTACATCGCAGCAACAATTACAGCAACAGCAGCAATCTCAAGTAGCTGGCATTGGTGGTCCTGGAGGGGTTGTACTTCCAAACTCATCCTCCTCATCGGCAAGCAATTCACCACAACAGCCGCCAGGAGCGATTGGTGCTGGCGGTACTCCTAACTCACAGCAACAGCCACCACCAAATCAATCAGTGAATAATATGCCAACACAGCCACCGCCAGGCAGTACTGGTGGTTATCCTCCACCGCCACATATGCATGGTGGCTATAAAATGGGACCCGGTGCTGGTCAAAGTCCTGGACCTGGTCCACAAGGTATGACCTCAGGTTATCCGCCGCCACCACAACAAGCACAACAATATTCGCAAGGTACAGTGTTAAAGCTAAACTATACTTCATATATACATCTGACTGACTTTTTTTATCGATTTTTAGGAAGCTACCCGCCTCGTCCTCAATATCCGCCAAACAGTTACGCACCTACGGCGCCACCACCACCCACAAATCAGTCCACATCTGCCAACAACATGCCACCCGGTGGTCCACAACAATATCCTGGCCGGCAACTGCCAAATCATAGCGGCGGCGGTGGTCCTAGTCCACACTCTCAATTTCCGCCATATCAAAATTGGGTGCCGCCCTCGCCACAAGGTCACGCTGGTGGCACTGGTACGCTACCCAGTGGTGGTGGCATGGTGGGCAATCATATACAAAGTAAAAACACGCTACCGCCCGGCGGTCCACCTCAACAACATACACTGGGCAATAGCGGTTCGCCACGTCCGCTAAATTACTTGAAACAGCATTTACAACATAAGGGAGGTGGCTATAGTGGTAGTCCAACACCGCCACAGGGCTATGGCAATGGGCCGGGCATGCATCCCGGCATGCCAATGGGTCCGCCACATCACATGGGGCCGCCACACGGACCTACTAGTATGGGTCCTCCAACAAGTACTCCACCACAAGGTGGTGGCATGCTAAGCGGCAGCATACCACCTGGCGGTGGTGTTGCAGAGGGTGGTGCAGTCACGCAATCTGAACACATATCGCAAGATAATGGCATTAGTTCATCAGGTTCGTCGTCAGCATCATGTGGTCCACATGCTGTAACATCTGTTGTGACCACTGGTCCAGATGGCACACCCATTGATGATGTTAGCCAACAAAGCACGCTATCAAATGCTTCAGCAGGTAAGTTTTAAAATTTGAAAAGTGAGGTTTTTTTCTTAAATTCCATATCTTTAAGCATCTGGTGAGGATCCACAATGTACAACCCCGAAATCACGCAAAAACGATCTATATAGCCAAAGTCATCTAGCGCCCCCAAGCACATCACCTGGTGGTGGTCCACATCCGCCACATCCTGGCGTTGGTGAAGAATACGAAATGAACTCACCGCCAAATTGGACAAGAACACCAGCTAGTCCGGTAAGATCAAAGCTATTAACTTACTTAATGATTGATTAATAACTTTGAAAAACCTTGTTTTTCTATAGGTATTTAATAGTCATGTTGTGCCGCCACAAGAAACCTTCCGTACGACAAATAAAAAGTCAGACAGTCTTTGCAAACTCTACGAAATGGATGACAATCCAGAACGGCGCGGCTGGCTAGATAAGCTACGTGCATTCATGGAAGAACGACGCACGCCAATAACAGCGTGTCCAACCATTTCCAAACAACCTCTCGACTTGTATAGGTTATATATTTATGTTAAAGAACGTGGAGGATTCGTCGAGGTATGCAAGGTGCCGTAGTAATTCCTTTTACTAACTTCTTTTTAGATTTACTAGCAATAAAAAATAAAAAAAAAATCTCAAAACAAATTTACTACTACTAATAGTACAATATACTCGCCCACCTACCAGTTAAACGTGAATGGTCTTTAATGCATGATTAAAAAATCAAGTGCTTTGGACGTCTCTGTAGTTGCTGATATAACTTTTAAAGAGACCACATTTTTACCACGTATATTTGTTTCTCATTGAACAAATTTAAAATTTTTCGAGAAATCTTCAAATATCATTGCGAGACAATCTTCAATACATAATGTTATGAGTTATGATGTTATAAAGTTAGCTCAACACTTTTTTTTAATTTATAACTCAAGGAAAACATGTGTAATGTTACCGAGGTGTACCTGAGTCAACAGCCGGAAAAAATTTACTGTTTAAAGTTTGATTTTTATGATGTCCTTTTTTCAAATCAAGATAGTCCTGCACTTTTTTTGGTAATTTTGAAGTTGTTCTGTGACTTTTTTGGGTAGTGCTGAATTGGGCCATTCGACACATGGTGCACATCGAACTCAACACATTTTTCTTTATATAATTATTAAAGAATAGTTAAGCTAACTTTATGTCCATATTTCAAACCAAATTCAGTAAGAAAAAACAAAAATTGTGTTAAATAACTGTTTCGAATTTTTTAATGTTTAAAACCGCGTGTCTTTTTTTAATCACTGGTAGTGGCTGGAGTATGTTTAGAACCTTTTTTCAAGTAGACGTTTCCTTTCCTCTGTTCCCAAAGTAGTATGAAGTATTATGTGTATCGTAAGTAGTATTTGTGTTTTAACCATTTAAAAAATTATTTTATTATTTAACAATGAAAAATGCTATGGGTCGATTGAAGAAAAAAAAAAGCAGCTTAGCCTTACCGCTTTAGCTTTAAATGTTCCTCTATGAATTGACTGCACACGACTTGGAGCATTTTTCATTGTGAAATTTGGAAAATTATTTTCGTACATTTTTTTCTTTATACATCATTGTAAGCATTTCTGTGCCGGAAATTACAACTAATTTCTTGTACATTCTCTTCCCAACTTTTTCTTAATAATCAACAATAAAAATTCCTACAAAAAAGGTAACAAAGAGTAAAACCTGGAAAGATATCGCTGGCTTGCTGGGCATTGGCGCCAGCAGTAGCGCTGCATATACCCTACGCAAACACTATACAAAAAATCTCTTAGCATTCGAATGCCATTTTGATCGTGGCGATATCGATCCGATTCCCATCATACAACAAGTGGAAGCTGGAACGAAAAAGAAATCAACTAAAGCAGCATCCGTTCCTTCGCCAGGTAAAAGTGAGCACCGAATCGAATGAACTTAACATTATCCCATCTCTTTTATTCACAATAATTTTAATCAATTTTATTTTTTCCACCTCTTTTTTTATATTGTGCTTTTTTAATTTTCAAACCAATTGGCGGTACAACGATTGTCGCTCCACCAACACCAGCAGGTTCTTCAAATTCGCAAGATTCATTTCCTGCACCAGGTGCAGCTCCGAATGCCACAATCGATGGCTATCCAGGTTATCCGGGTGGCTATCCAGGCGCTGGCGCACAACAAGATTACAATGCAGCCGGTCAAATACAAAGACCACCTTCACAAAGTAACGCACAAACACCACATGCAGGTAAGCAAATTAACAATCGATGCGAAGACAGACAGTCTTGTTACTTTAAGATAGAATAAATAGTAACTAACAATTTGAAAGTTTTTTTAATTTGTTTGCTATTGCTAAACGAAAAAAAGATTGAATTGATTTTGCTTAACTAACCAAACCGCAATTTAGCATTATTTTAATTGTTGCCACCCTGCTTTTCAATTTAAAAATACCTACAAAACTGTAAATAATAAAACACATGTTGCTTTAACTTGGGGCATTACTATCGCCTTTGTTAAAAATGGAATTAAGTTTATAGTGATTTCTTTCAAAATCAACATTGCATTGTGAACCTTAACCTCCTTTCCTTCCTTCCTTTTTTGACTATAGTACCATAAGCGGGTGAACCAAAAATTTTGATAACATTTTATTTATCCAATATAATATATTTATAAACAAGTATATATATTTATATACAAGTATATATATTTATATACAAGTATATATATTTATATACAAGTATTTATTTTGCTTAAATTAAAAATTGAGGTTTATTTTTTTAAATGCTTCTTTAGAAACAGGTTACTTTCAGAATTTATTTAGAAAAATTTAACAGGATACTCGACTCAAAAATAGCACTTAAGGCCTTTTTTGAACAAAATTAAACACGCAAAGATGAAGTCGAATTGAATTTAAGTGTGCCAAAGTAGATTAGCTAGTCTGAATATTTAATTCGAAAGTGTTTTGAAATCGTTTTAAAAGAACTTTAATCTTATCAAGATGTGGGTCAGGTCTGGTGTGAAATATCGAAATATACTGCATTGTTAGGGAGTCATTATGATTGGATGTATGCCTGTGTGCCATACGGTGTTAACTGACGCTTTACAAGTGTTGTTGGTGTACCTCCTTGGAAGACTATCTATATGGAATGAAACTGAGAATGGTCGGGTCACGTATATTTATATACGTGATGGTATGTTTGTGGATGGTTGTCCAGACTTTTGCTTCAATTTGAGACTGGGCTTCCTGTTGACTGGGCGTGGTTCTTTTAATGCATTCTTACGTGAAATGAACTTGAGTGTGAATGTGGGGCAGTCCATAAGGAGTAGTTGCGTGTACTTCGAATGGAGAAGTACTGAGTGCGAATGGAAACTTTGATCTTGGCAATGCGCTTGCAAAACTAGTGGGAAAATTGCTGGGTTGGGTCAATTTGCATGACCAATTTGCATAGGTATTAATAGTGTGTGTGAGAAATAATCAATTATGTTAGTTTGTTTGTTTAAAATACGAGTGTGCCTTGTTTGTTTTAAATACGAGTACACAGTACGGAAGAAGACCAAATAGGCGTTCACCTAAACCAAGAGTTGCGAAATATCATTACAACATGAAGCTTATTTGGTGCCTTTGAATCCTCAAAGAGGCATTGACCGATTCAATGTTTCGGACTTATCTTATGGAGCACCGTAGACTTAAGCCTACAAGTCAGGTGTCTATCAAACTCAGAAATACGTAAATAAGTTATCTGGTGGTAGCAAAGTTTTCTTTCGAGAAATTTGAATTATTAGAGATTACGACATAACGTTGGCCACAGCTTAAAATGCCGACGATAGACCTAAAAAATCTTGTAATAATCTTAATGATCTTCTTTCCTAATCATATCAGTGAATAATAGGGTGTCCCTCCCATTAAAATTAATTCATTTATTTTTAATTTATCGCAAACTATCCGCATTTTTTTCAAGATACATTTTTTTGTTTTTATTTTAGTATAAATTATCAAATTCTTGCCCCTGCAATATGATCCAAGTTAAAATCAACGGAAATAAGATATTTTTTGCAAACTAAAATTTGGCACCCAAAATGATCGTACTATAGAACCACATTCCACACTGAAAAATGAATTTATTTTTCATTATTTTTCTTTTTTTTTTTCTTCTCTATTGTTTTTGCCTCTTGCACTTCTTTTAGTTTTTAATTAATAGAAATTTATCTGCAACATTTCTTTTTTTTTATTTCATCCAATCTCGCATTCATTCATCAATCACATAAATCACAAAACCAATCAATCAATATTCTATAATCGATACTAGGCATCAATACTCAAGCAGCAACCGCCGCTGGTGATAATATTAGTGTGAGCAACCCTTTTGATGACCCGGTTGGCGCACCACCACGTGCGCCCCCTTATCAACAGGGTGGTACTTATGCGCCGGTGTCTAGAGCACAAGGTATTAATTATGTTTTTGTTCATTTTAAATTGCATATTCATTTTTTTCACACCTACTCCTCCTCCTCCTCACCTTTCTTTTATTCAATTTTCATTACGTCTAATTTTCCTCTTCACTTTGTTTTGCTTTACGAAGTTAAGGCTTGATCCAAGTGTGGGAGTACTACATGTGGGTTTCGCTTGGATTTCGTTAAGAATGGGTTATTTTGTTTATCTATTTTTAATATTTTTTCTTGTATATTCAATCGCGTGTTGGTTTTTTCATTAAAATATTTAAGCCTGATTATTAAGTTTTCAAAATTCATGTTTTATTAGTATTCCTCAGTGCATTGTCTGTCTCAAGAAATGTATTCTTTATACTTATATTTTTTTTACTATACTCGTTTGTGTCCATATTTTAAATATATCATTTTGCATGTTAAGAATACGAGGAGAGGACTAATGTTAAAAAAATTGTGATGGTACACTTGTATTTTTGTTTAAATATTTATTAAATTTTCTTCCAAATGTTTTTAGAGTTTTAATATATAGCTAAAGATTAGGCCGTAGGTTCTGTATAGCTTACCCGGACAGAACATTTTTTATACAACAAAATAATATTATGATAACTTTGCTTCAGGGGACAAAGAATCGTCAAGACTTTAAGGCCAGTGTAAAAAATATTTAAAACAAGTCGATGACTTTAATTTATGATTACATTGTGCAGACATTAAATTTAATACATCCACGATCTGTTTTTAAGTATCTCATAAAGTTTGTTTAATTGTTGCTTTTTACAGTTAAGGGATTTCCAAAAATAGTTTCGCGCGTACATTGAAAATTACACAACTCCATCAAAAACTCCCATACCTAAATTGGACATCATATCTTTTTTGTTTTTTTTTTTTTCTGCATTGAGTGTTTTTTTAGTTTTATCATTATTTGACAAATGCATCCACTGTTGGTTCCTTTTTTTATTATTCACGTTTGCATTGTCCTGATATTATTTTGAAATTTTCAAAATTTTATATTTACTAACTTTCTTTTTGAAATTAATAAAGTTCTAGCCAACATAAATTGTTGTAAATTTACATTGTCTCGAATACAATTTTTGTAGGTTCTCCGTATCCAGGACAACCAGGTGCTTATGGACAGTATGGCGCTGGTGATCAATACAATTCTACTGGGCCACCGAGTGGACAATTTGGCCAAAATCAAGGACAGTTTCCGCCACAGAATCGCAATATGTACCCTCCCTATGGACCAGAGGGAGAAGCGTGAGTGAATTTTTCTTCTCCCATACACCTCATACTACACACTCTACTCTCTATGTGTTCATTACGATTGTATTGTTTTGTTTTTATATAGTATATATAAAATAATGCTTAAATATTGTTCAATGTTGGGAAAAATTAGTTTAAAACTTGAAAATTGAGCGTGTAAATTTTCTTAAATATAAAAAGAAAAATTTGGTCGGTCAAAATTCCAAATATTCCAAAATAAATTGTGTTCCTTAAAAAGGTTTAAAAAAAGTCCTTAACTTATTGGTTATAATTCACAGAATTTTCGACAAACCATATATAATCTTGATCATATAATTAAAATTCAAATTCTTCATGTTGTCTCTAACGTAAATATGTCGTGAATACTTTTTAAACATACCATCTGTATTGAATTCAATTGAAGTGTTGTAGTTTTAAGCTGATTTGCCCAACTCTGCTATTATTTTGTGCCCCAACATCAATGATTTGTAACTATATATATATATTTTTAGTCCTCCACCTGGTTCAAATACTTATGCGCCATATGGCAATAGACCTTACAGTCAGCCACCACCTGGCAGCACGCAGTCGCCAACACCACCAGGTGCAAATGTTTCAAGTCCATCCGGAGTACCACCAACAGCTGGACCGGGCGCTCCACCTTCAGGCTCATATCCACCTGGAGCACCAGGACAGCAAGACTATTACAGACCTCCAGAGCCTGTAAGTATTAATACGACAACAATTGATTTGTATTTATTTAAATAATAATAACAACGTTATTTCCATACGCAGGCTCCCCAGCCACGACGACATCCAGATTTTGTCAAGGACTCACAACCCTATCCCGGCTATAACCCAAGACCACAAATCTATGGTAAGTTCAAATATCTATTCTTATTTGCCAAAATTAATAATTAATTTTGAATACCGTTGCAGGTGGTTGGCAAGGTAGCTCTAATCAGTATCGAGGTCAATATCCCTCATCGCCCTCACCGCAAGCTTGGGGTGGTGCACCACCACGAACAGCTGCGCCTGGTCCTGGTGGTCCACTTGGTCCGCCCAATCAACAGTCTGCCGTAGCAGCTCAATGGGAACAACATCGTTATGCGCCACAGCCAGCACCACCACCACAACAACAGCAAACACCCTACCAGCAACAATCTAACCAGCAGCAACAAACACCACCACCACCGCAATGGGCACAAATGGGCGCAACTGGTAGTGGAACACAGTCAGCACAACCCGGTGTTGCGCCTGGTTCGTCACTGCGACCACCGCCAAATAGTCAGCAATCCCAACAGCAACGCATGCCCAGCATTGGATCTGGCATGCCACCTACTCCACAACAGCAAGGCATTCCACCGGCGGTAACAAGTGGCGGACAAGGCGGTTTGCCTGGCAATATGACAAAACCGCCGCCATTCGCAATGCCACCGCCACAAACTAGTGCCGCTGGTACACCTTGTGGTCCCAGTGTCGTTGGCGGTCCGCCCGGTGCGTCTACTGGTCCAATGCTAGGCGGAGGTAATGTTGCGTGTGTTCCACCAACCTCTGGCATTGGACTTGCGCAGAAACCAATAGCCACACATGGGCAACAACAGCAAGTAGCTGCTGGCAGCCACCAACCAACTTCGTTTCCGCCTACGCCGACCGCACAACTGCAAAAGAAAGAGATCAACTTCCCGCCAGAAAGTGTTGAAGCAACCACACCCGTGCTATATCGACGCAAGCGTCTGGCAAAGAGTGATGTATGTCCTATTGATCCCTGGCGCCTTTTTATGGCCATGCGTTCAGGTTTACTCACTGAGTGCACCTGGGCGCTGGACGTGTTAAATGTGCTGCTCTTCGATGACACCACCGTACAGTATTTTGGGCTGCAGCATCTACCAGGCTTACTCACGCTACTCTTGGAACACTTTCAAAAGCAACTTGCCGAAATGTTTGACGATGCTGAATATTGCGAAAACAAAGGCGGTGTGGAAACGCTTGAAAAGAACGTGCGCTGTGTTAAGAGTATCTGCAGCTACAATCGTAAACGTCACTATGAAAACAATGATGTGCAGAGTATCAAAGTAAAGTCAACCAGCACTGACGACGATGATGCCGTCTCTTCTGATGATGAAGGCATTGATTTGGGACAGGTGCGCATACCAGCGAATCCCGAAGAGCGTGTGCTGATGCTCTCAACAACTCCCAATTACACGATGATGTCGCGCAAAGGTCTTCCAGTGCGCATACAGTCGGCAGAAGCTGACATCTTTGTGATGGATGGACAAAAATCGTGGGATATAGACACAAATAAGCTGTACGAACAAACGGTACCCATAGGTAGCAATGCATGGACCTATGGCTATACAGAACGAGACCCGCACGACGGCATCATCGATGTTTTTAAATCTGAAATTATTGACATTCCATTTGCGCGTTACATAAGTGGTAGTAGTGGTGACAGAGACAACCACAATAGGGAAGATCAAAAGCGAAGTGGCATGCCTATAAAACTTGAATGTTTAGGCGGTTCGGCTCTAGAAGAGCAGGATAAAGATACAGATGTCACAAAACTTCAGCTCACGTTCAATAAAAAGCGACGTATTTTCAATAATACGAGCAGTAGCATTAAAGCTTGCGACGCGGAAAACTCCAAGAAGTCGAAAATAAGTGATAGTGGTGACGATGAGTTTGTGCAACCCGAAATTAAAAAGGAGACGCTGCCACCGCGCTTTGAATTACTTGAAGCTGCCGCTGTGATTGGAGGAGGATCTACAACGCTTGACAGTGACTGTCGAGAGGTCGATATGGAGCTTGAGCCAGTTCAACGCTTAGCCAATGGTCATCAACCTGCAGCCTCATTTGACCCCAGGTCTACTCTACGCGATCCTGCTCTAGTGTTGCAGCGTCGACGAGCCTCCAGCTACGAGGACGAGTGTTACACCCGTGATGAAGCTAGCTTGTTCCTTGTGAATGAGAGTCAAGACGCATTAGCACGACGCTGCATCTGCCTCTCCAATATATTCCGGAATTTGACGTTCGTGCCAGGCAACGAAACCATACTTGCAAAATCGTCACGTTTTCTGGCCATACTCGGTCGCCTGCTGCTACTGAATCATGAACATCTACAGCGCACGCCCAAAACACGCAACTACGACCGCGAAGAAGATACCGACTTTTCGGACTCATGCAGCTCGCTACAAGGTGAGCGTGAATGGTGGTGGGACTACCTGATAAGCATACGTGAAAACATGCTAGTGGCCATGGCCAACATAGCAGGTCATCTGGAGCTATCGCGATATGAGGAGATTATTGCACGCCCGCTTATCGATGGACTGTTACATTGGGCCGTCTGTCCCAGTGCGCATGGTCAAGATCCGTTCCCATCGTGCGGTCCTAATACAGCGCTGTCACCGCAACGCTTAGCGCTTGAGTCATTGTGCAAGCTGTGTGTAACCGACGCCAACGTAGACTTAGTCATAGCGACGCCTCCCCACTCACGTCTCGAAAAACTGTGTGCCGTTCTGACCCGTCATCTGTGTCGCAACGAGGATCAGGTGCTGCGCGAGTTTAGCGTAAATCTGCTGCATTATTTGGCAGCTGCAGACAGCGCTATGGCGCGAACTGTGGCGCTGCAAAGTCCCTGCATTTCCTATCTGGTGGCATTCATTGAGCAAGCCGAGCAGACAGCGCTTGGAGTAGCCAACCAGCATGGCATCAACTACTTACGCGAAAATCCCGATTCCATGGGCACAAGCTTGGATATGTTGCGACGTGCTGCTGGCACGCTGCTGCATCTAGCTAAGCATCCCGACAACCGTTCGCTATTCATGCAGCAAGAACAGCGCTTACTGGGGCTCGTCATGTCTCACATACTCGACCAGCAAGTAGCGCTGATTATTTCACGTGTACTGTTTCAAGTATCGCGCGGGCCTGGACCTATGCCATCGATGGAGTATCGCATGCAACAGCGTCAGCAGCAACAACATGATGCGGACAAAAAGTCATTAAAACCTACAGCTACACCGCAAGTAGCTAGCAGCAGCGAAAAGCAAATCGAAGTGCTGAAAAATACCGAGATCCATATAGCAGCTGTTGGCTGTGGCAATCAGCAACATGAACTAGCCAACAGCAACAGCAATTGCAGCACAAGTAGTAATGCAAGCAGCAGTAAACCTGCACCGACAACTGCTAGCGGCGATGAGAACAGCAACAGTAATTTGCCGCCCGTCGCCACTCTTAATGACGTCAGCAATAGTAGCACAAATAGCAGTAGTTGTGGTGCTGCCAGCAGCACGAGCAGTCATTATGGTGTTGGAGTGGCAGTCAATGCAATAACAGTCAACAATAGTTGCGGCAGCAACGCGGTGACGATAGCAAGATCGATGTCAAGTGAACGTGAACAACAACTTATGAGTGGCAATAAAAATAATATTAGTACAACAACAGCAACAATAACAGGAAATCTTAGCAGTAGTAACATTAGTAGTAATAATAATAGTAGTAGTTGTAGTAATAGTAGTAGCATTAATAATATTAGTAGTAGTAATAATACGAATAGTAATCTGTTGAATGCTGCCGCCAATGCCACAACACTTGCAGCTGCTGCTGTTGCCGCCCAGCAGCAACAACAACAACAGCAACTGCCCACAGCAGTCAACGCAACAGCATCAGCAACAACAAACGTCGCTCCGCCCTCATCAGCAACTGCAACAAACAGCACAACGGCAGCAGTTGCGTAGTATACAATGTTGCAAGGCTACCACCATCAGCAGCAACAGCAGCAGCACCAACAACAATACAACGCGCCTCTTGACAATGATGATTACAACAATTGAGCACAAATTGTGAACAAGATTGATTGATTGAAAAGTGTAAAAAAAAAATTGGGACAAGTAGAAGAAGAAGTTTTTTATTTAAATTGCAAAATGTTGTTGCTTATTGTTTATAAACATTTTCAAGTGTTGCTTTGTAAACGCGTTATGTTTATGAAATAAGCTAAGTTTTGTTGTTTTACTCTTTCTTTGTTGACGGTGTCATATTCAAACAGTGTGAATTGAAATAAACAAGCCAGTGACTTTTTTATTTATTTTTTTCTATTCAAAAGCATTCTATGTGAATGTGTTGCAGCAGCACATTTCGTGTTTGTAAATGCGTTTAAAGCTTGAATTATTAAATAAATTTGTGTCTAAACACAATATTTGCTGAAACAAAGTATACTATTAACGAAATTTTTAAAAATTCTTAAACATTTTTACACGCCGCATTCAATTTCATATGATATGCATTATGTAAAAAAAACAAAAATTGTAAATACAGCAAAAATACACACACACACACACACACTATTGAAACTTAGCACATTTAAAATAAAATGATATTAAAACAATAAAAATAATAATTAGTGAACGCGCAAGCAACGCATGTATATTTTGTCCAAATAATGTTGTTTATATGTGGTTGAAACAATGATGAGAACAAAAACAAAAAAAGAATATTAGTTAATATAAATTGAGACACTCACTCTTCAAACTTAAAAAAAAGAAGACAATGAACGGAGCTGAGCAATTTAAAGACGACAATGAACTACATCAGGTTATATAAACAATTCAGATTCCAAATTTTTGTGACATTCAGACCTTAAGAAAAATAAAATGGTTTTAAGATATAAATTATGAATTGAAATCAAATTAACAAATTCAGTTGGTTAAGTTCTTCGTTCCTATTGAAATATGACTTTGAATTTCTTCAAAACTCTTTAACTTTTTTACTAAATTCAGTTTTTTAATCTTATATGCAATTTAATTAGGGTGAGCTGTTAATACTAAAAAAATCGTGTGCTGTATTAGTCTTTCTAACCGTAGAGTTCTTGATTTGTAAAAAGTCTTTCCTAAAACAAAATTTGTTTAATCTGTAAAAATGTATTTTTTTTTGTTTTCGAAAATTCAACATTGTTAGTCCTTTCAGCTCTGATTCGTTTATAAACATACTTAAACGTGTTAATTTCATAAAAAAAAATAACTTGGAAGCACTCAAGACAACTTGATATGTAAAACAGCATAAAGCATATGAAAAAAGAACTTTGGCACGCGTGCGCGCCACTGTTTATAAACAATATGCATGATTTTAAAGAAACAGACTAGGTGATACATGCTACTACAACAAACACATGATTGTTCCCACACACACGTATACCCACACAAAGACACTTGATTCATAAATTTCTACACTAAATTGACATGAAATATATTTATAAATATATATATATTAAATATAGCCTATATATATATATATTAACTTGAATGAATTAAACTTAAAAGCGCGATAATTATTAATATTAAACAATATACAAATATAATTGTATATATATATTATAACAATTTATTATTAAAATTACTTATTACATTATTAACATATACAAGAGTTGATGAGCAAAAGCTAATTAAAAAAGTTTGCATATTTATATATATATATAGACATATACGACTAGTACATACTACTAAAATATATATTTATGCGTGTAAAACAAAACATACAAATTCAAATTAAAAAACAAAATATATTAAAAGATTACAATTAATCTCACGAATATTAATAATTTTCAGACCAAAGTTGTTGCTGAAAACTTTTAAATGTATAAAACTTACACACCCTCTCTCAGACACACACACACACCCATAAATTTATGAATTTGTAACGCATGAATTTCTCAAATCTTTAATTATCAAATAATTATATTATAAAAAAGAAAAGAAAAATTAACGAAAGTTTTCTTACTTTGCATTCGTTTATCTTAAAACTAAACTTTAAGCTTCTAGCATTTAGTGTTTCGGTAAGAAAAGTTTTAACAAAGAATTTTTCTTGGGTCTCTATGAATACACACATATATAAATATATATATATAAAATATATGTTATAAAAAACACAATTTATAAATATACATGTAGCATAAATATTTAAAAAATAAAATCAACATATTGCTGTATTGACAGCTGTATATTGATTTATTGTGTGCATTGTTTATGTTTATGGCTGTTTGTTGTTGTACTAGTAAGTTGTTCATCAATACTTTAAAATAATTCATTGAGCATACCTAATATTTCGTTTTGAAAGCTCTGGGTAGCCAGCCGTTTGTAGCTTGATGACGTCATTTTTTATACTTTTGTATTTAAAACTTAAGTAAACATTATTTTAAATATAATGCATTGTTTTTTAATTTGTGTAATTTTTTAATAATTCATAAAAAAACTTAAGAAATTTGTATTTAAATTAAAAAAAAACAAACAAATATATCTATATATATAAAATAAGTACGAGGTATTTTAACTATTTAATGGGTTTTTTATTTGCACACTTTGTAATTTTATTAGTTTAACCTAAATGTCGTGTAATATAATGATTAAAAAAAATAATTAAAGAAGAATTATTTAATCCTATTCATAGCTGTTGACCTTTATAACCGCGAAGGCAGTTTTCACTCATTTCTAGCTATTATTTTTTGGAAATTTCATAACTATGTTACTTTTGATTATGATATGTTCCATGTTTGCACCATGTTGTTCAATTGGTGTGAATTTCAGTGCATATGCTTTTGAGCAAGGCGGTTGACGGTTTTATTTTATTTTATTTAATTTTTTAATAGTTTAAAAGAACGAAAGATTTCAATGTTGCTGCTACCAGACTAACATTAAATATACTTGTAGTTTATCTCAGTTTAATAAATAAATATTAAAAATATATAAATCTAAAAAAATATATAAATCCAAAAAAAAAAAAAAATTAAGAGAACAGCGCTTATTGAATAAAAAACCTACATATATATAAAATTAAAAAACACCCACAAAAAATCAACCGCTTATATTTAATTTCATAACTAAGCGTTATGTTTCTTGAGCAGAACATAACAGTTGCAAAAATTGTGTGGATAACAAAATCATCAAATTCTTGTACTCTGCTTTTGAGAGCGTTGAAAGCAACTCATTCTTGTTGCTTATCTCTCTCTCTCTCGCCCTTTCAAAAATGTAATTATCAATTTAACATCCTCACTTATTGCAAGTACAGCTAAACTTGAAATACGCAATTCAGTACACAAACACACAATTCTTCATAGCTATGCAATTCTGTAGTTTGTATTAATACAAATATAAAAAACAAATAAAAAAATATTAAAAAACAAGAAAAAAAAAATCATAAAAATATTTTTTTAATTTTTAAAAATTAAAGAAGAAAAACAAGAAGTAAATGTCAAAAAGAGAACACTTAAAATATAATCTTTATAAATAAATAATTAAAATATAAGAAAAACGCTATAAAGTAAATATGATAATTAATTAACTTAACTATATACATACTAATTATATAAATAAAAACAAATATTTATGCATAAAATTATAATATATATATATAATACAGATGATTGTAGATGTTAGTGTTTTTAGCGTGTAAATGTATGTCCCCAGCCCTAATATTAATTTAATTTAACTATGATTACAACTAACACACATATATATATATATATAAATATATATATCTACATATATATATATATAAAATAATATACAGAAATAAAATTAAAAAATTAAAAAAAAAGTAATTGATGACGAAAACCAACTTAATATTGAAAATAAATCTTAATTATAAATATTACAACAAAAATATAACTTCTTTTATTTATTATATTTTTAATGGACAAATGTATTTACAGGATTATAAATAAAGCCATATTTGTGTTTTCATATCATATTGAATTGTTTTCTATAATGCTCTCAAGACCAATGAAAGAGCGCATTGTGTATCCAAACAACTGATTGGACCTTATTAGTGTGACTTTCGTCCTGATAAGTATACCATAGACCAGATTACACTACGTCAAAACCTATAAAAAACCCACGAAGAGCAAATCGACACCCACCAACTTTTTGTTAGCCCGATTCGGGATTGCCTATATGCAACAATGAGTGAGTTTGGTATACCTGGAAAGTAGATAAGACTGCAGGATGACGTTGAGCAAAATATGAAGCTCTGGCAAAGTAGGAAATGATTTCTCCAAAACTTTTTAGACTGAAGGCGGTTTTAAACAAGGTGAACCACTATCATACGATCTCTTCAACTTCATAATGGGGAGGTTTCTACGAAAAGCAAATGTATATCGTAAGAGCACCATATTCTACGAAGGATGCAAATATAACTGAAGATGTCAAGTAGTATTGGTAGGATCGACGACGATGGATTGACAAGGCCGAGCATGCCCTAACCCCGCTTGGTGAAAGATGTTTCAGAAGGCACGCGCGAAGCAGAATCGCCTGACGAGAGCTGGTGAAGTCGGTCATAACCCGACCACAAGTTAGCGCGGCCACCTGTTAAAAATATATGTTAAAATTAATTTTGAATAAACCTTTGTAAACATACATTGCACTAAAATTAATTGACAAATCGGGTAATAAAAAGAACATCCTTAACTACAGACTGATCACTAAACTCTCCACCATCTCTAAGCTTTTCGAGCACATAGTAAAGGACAAAATCTTTTTTGCAGTTAAAAATATTATCTCTCCTTACCAACATGGCTTTGTTCCGGGTCGTTCTAAAGTCACTAACCTCACGATTTTTTCTGAATATTTTATAAATGCCTTCACAGACGGCTGTCAGGTTGATGTTATCTATACAGACTTTTTAAAAAGGTAGCTCATTACCTTCCACTCAAATGTTTTAAAATCATTTCCTTCATACCTCCACTGGTAGGATATTTTATGTTTGTATTAAAAATGTTAAATCTTGGCCTTTGTTACATCGGGAGTCCCACAAGGTAGTATTCTTGGCCCGTTTTTATTCATTGATGACATAAATGATTCCATAAAGTGTTTGCTATATGCGGATGACTTAAAAATATTTTCAAGAGTCTGTAACTCAATTAATGCTGCTAATCTCCAGACTGATCTGTTCTCTGTCAATGATTGGTGTACTCGTAATATGTTATTTCTTTATCGTAGTAAATGTGCTTATTCCACGTATTCTAAATACGATATTTTTTGCTAAACAACTTTGTTCTAAATAGCACGCCGCTCTGTTGTGTTTCCGAAATTTAAGACTTAGGTGTTATTTTTAATGGTAAATTTACTTTAATTTCCCATTTCAACTATATTATTCCTAAAGCTTATTCAATGCTTGCGTTTCTGCGCCGTAATTCTTCTAACTTTAAGGATTTATTTACATCGAAAACTCTATTTATTTCCATGGTTCGTTCGTTATTGGAATACGCCTATTTTATCTGGAATCCTTTCTATATTATACATTCAACTCGCATTGAACGTGTTCAAAAGTCCTTCATTAGATTTGCCTTTCGATCTCTTAACCATTAAGAACCCTTTGAAAAACAAAGTTTGCTCACTAGACGATGTAATCTTTCAATGTTATTTGTTTTTAATATTGTAGGTAAAGTCGATTGTCCACAACTATTAGATCTAATTAACTTTAATGTTCCAACTAGACCATTAAGACCATTTTACTTGCGCGTACGTCGTACTAACTATGCGTCGAATTCTCCAATATATAGAGCCTTTCGTGAATTTAATGAATTATCAGAATACTGTCTTTGATTACTGTAATTTGAATTACTGTTTGATTTTGTTATTACTTAAATTAAGTTATTACTTAAAAGTCTTTAATTTTATTTCTTATTGTTACCTTATATATTTTGTAGGTTATACGAGAATTATTTATTGTTCAGACTTAAATAAATAAAATCAAAATTTAAAAGCGATAGACGTTGCTTGGACCAGGCTATGTTTGAATCTACCAATAAAATAAACATAGGTGCCAAATCAAACGGATTTTTAGATAGCCGGCATTAAATCACGTATGAAGTAATGAAGAAAAATTTATTTTTCATTCAAGCCATTTGCGATTATGACAAAATTACAAATCAATGATATTGTGGGAAGGATCTTTATTTTTAGTGTATTTATTCAAACATTAGCTTAACTTATAGTAAACAAAAATTAACGCAACCGTTTAACATGCAATGAACTTAAAATACTAGAAATTCGAATATAATAAGAATATGGTATCAAAGAAGAATGAACCACTTCGAGTTATTTATTCTTTTTGCCACCGCTTTTGCGATATGCAACCGGCTCTGCTGTCGCTGTTCCAACTTTGCTGTGATACTTTGTTGATATGCGGTGTATGAAGAATAAAGCGATAATTGAAAATAAAATGCTATAAAAAAAAAACAAAACTGTAGTTAGAAGTGATAGTTGGTTAATAAAATAAGAAGTCTTACAAATTCTTTTGAAATTCTACTCACCAAGTAGTGGCACATACACGATGCACCGAGCCACAAGCAATCACCGCAATAAGCAGGCAAAGTGCAATTTCTGGAATGAATAATGCCTGAAAATCCGCACCGAAAACTATCATCTCAAAATTGGAAACAGATGTGAGTCCAAAGACGAACAGCCACGAGCCGGCGTAACCGCCTATAATAATATTCATCGGCGATGATGTGAACCAAGCACTCAAGAAGCGAAGTGATGCAAAGATTACAACACTAATGATGGACGAAATTACAGCTGAGACCAAGGGACTTTTAGCCATAGCAGCTGCAAAAAATTAATTCGATATGTTTGAGTTTTCAGTTGCGTCGATTCAAGACTTATTTATTTACCCATTTTGGAAGTCTTAAATTTTAAGAACTTCTGTACGAGGAAAAACCGACAACACAACAAATAATTTTAATACAAAAACTCAAAATTGTTTTTTTCTGTTCCCAGTTTTTTCAGGGCTGCTTAGCTAAATAACATATTTAAAACTAACCAACAAGTCGGTTCAACATTTTACGTTGAACGACATGAATTGAATGTACGATGCATTCACAATGTGTGAACGCTAAAACTACATGTCCATCCGACATGTAGTACGAAAATCAAATGATTTTTATTTTCCAGTCGATTCAGCCGACGCAATTTCATCGGACTTGATGAAATTTTTATTCTGCAAACAGTTTTCGAGAGAATTTTTTCTTTATAATTGATAATATAATTTATATTATTTATAATTTCATTTTTAATTTACTAACGACTTATAAACTCCAAAGTGATAGTAAAACACACTTTAAACTTAAATTTTAACTCACAGAGAGAGGTAGTAAAGAAAAAGATTACTTTAATTTTACTGCTTTTTATATGGGAAAAACCAACATTTAATTTAATTTAATGCTTATTTTAAATTTATTCATTTGAGTGTAGCTCCCAAACTATATATCAACACATACAACTATACATATGGCCAACACCTGATTTTTTTAAAAATTGGGGTCTTCACTTTTTTTAAATTTGTAGTAAAATTTATTCATTTGAGTGTAGCTCCCAAACTATACATCAGACAGAGACGAAAGTCTGTGGAAATTTTCCGAGTTTTCAACTAAGAATTTCTATTTTTTTATTTGAAAAGCCATTCCGCAACAATCGCACGCAAAATTAAGTACAAAAAACCAATTTTCACTGTTAACCGACTTTTGCGAAGGGCTATCGCAAAATTTTCTTTTGTCCCAGCCGTTCTAATTGATGAATTACTATAGAATTTTCTCACCATTTATATATATATATAGATACACCATCTATATATCGTACACTAAATACAAAACAGTCACATCTCAAAATTTTTCCATAACGACTTTTTGTTATAAATCATTTCACGAAACACATATCTCACTATCTTTTTCATTATTTTCTTCATTAACTGGAGGAATGAAGTTTGTGTGTTTAAATGAAAATTGCTTTTCTTCTGCAGTTTCAACCAAAGAGTTTTGTTTTACGCTTCTCCTGAAAAGTTTTTTTTTTAGTTGGGACTGTTTTGTATTTAATGTGCGATATAGTTTTGCAGTTATTATGATGTGTTCTCTTTGAGTTCTGAAAAAAATTATGTCTATCCTAGAGGGGATTTATACAATGAAACTAATCACATGAGATTTTCTGAAGTTCTCTTTTCAAGTTTCATCTTCAAATTACATGATGAAACTGTGTTGCAGAGACTTTGCTCTGAAAATTCAGTCAACGACGAAAATATGAAAGTATAACGTCAAAAGTTTCATGAAATCACAGCCCAAGAGACTTTTTCATTTCATTTTCGTTTCATACGACCCTGCTCACATTAGCCTTACTCAACCGACTCAGTTTGATGCTTTAAGAAGAGATGAGGAAATGGGAAGGTGAAATGTTACGTGAGGCGAGAGTTTCAAAAACTTTAAAATTTCTCGACTCACTTGTAGTTTCTTTTTAATGACATTCGTCATTGTTTGGTCTTTTTGTTGAGTTGCACTACGTTAGCGTAATGTTTATATGTGAAACCAATTTAAATAATAAATAAATGTGCTTAATTGGAATAAGCACACAAAATTAAGCGTTATAAATGCCGGAAAGTAAAGAATTTTTGGTTCGAGTACATCAAACTCAAATTGAGGCAAGTTATGTGTGTGAACATTCGACAGCGGACTCACATCAACATGAGTCAGTTGAGTGAGGCTAATGTAAGCTAGCTCATACTGTGCACCCTTACTTTTGACAGTCTCATGCAACTAGTTTCACTGTATAAATCCCTCCTAGGTGTAGTAAGTCTGAAAGCAAATCAAGCAAATACCGTTATTTTGCTGAACTACATGTCCAAACATCCATCGGACATGTAGTATTGTCTGAAACCCCATATTGGATGAACCTGTCATATCGTACACATGCAGTATCATTTGTATGCTAACACATCGTTTACATTAGACAGTACTGTTAAAACAGTCAAAAATATGTATAACTTGTCAAAAATTCTTCGAAATTAGGTCTATGACGTAGGCGTCCAGACAATTGGCAAGACAGTAGAAAAAACAGTGAACAAATTTGACATTTCTTGATATCAAATATTCAGTTTTCCTAATGTTATTGCAATTGTTTCCTCTGATAATGTTTTTAAAAATACATATTAAGTTTTATCTTCAATTTCCAATGAATTATTTGACGTTTTACCGTTTTCCATTTTTTTTTTTTCTATATAGAAAAGGTAATTTACTGTCCCAGCTGTCTTCAATAAAGTTCAGACAGTTGACCAGACAGTTGCAAAAGTGAGTGTGTGTGGGTAAAAAATTGTGAATGTCTTGCAACTGTCTTAACACTATTGTCCTATGTAAGCCCCAAGTAAAAATTAAGATGAAATTTACTCAGTCGATTCGATATATATCATTTCAGTGTGTGCCGATTCAACTTGTGTGTGTCCATTGAACTCCCATCTAATAGAGGATTTATACAAGGAAACAAGTTGAACGAGATTTTATAAATTATATTTCAAAATTTCATCTTCAAATTACATGATGAAACTGTATATAAGAGACGTTCTTTTCAAAATTCTTTCAACAAAAATGAAAAAAAACGTAAAAAAAATTGCATGAAATCACAGCCCGAAAGAGTTTTTATTTTGATTTCCTACTCCACAAATCAGTAACTGATAGATCTCCCATGGAAATAAATATAAAAGAAAAGGTTTAAGAAGGTTCCAGATGTGGGTTTAACAGAATTCTCATTTTCATAAAGAAAAGAAGAACATACAACAACAGACAGTCCTGCTCATTTAGAGTTACGTGATGTAGCTGTTAAGATGGAGCAATTCAATAGACCACATCAAAGCGGTAAATTGAGGAAAATGCTAATTTTTAAGTTTGTGAGCAGCATTTCGGCTCAAAATCTTTTATACTATGTCACACTGAGATCAAATTATGCAATTTCGTGAGATTATTTCGAAATTATACAAAAGTGTTCACACTGGGCTTGGATAATTTCGTTTGATGTTTGATTTATTTTTTTGTCTGTTTATTATTGGCCACATTCAGCATACTCAACAGTTTCTAACTTAAATGTTCACTTAAAAAAAAAAAATCGTACTCAAAATAAGTTTGCAAAATTATTTCGCACATAGGCGTACATCTTATCGATTTTACAACTTTTATTCATTGAAAACATCGTTCACCTAAGTTTCACTGAACGGGTTGCTACCCGAAGAGTCAAAAAACTTAAGTATCTGAATGTGGCCATTATCATGTGTATTACAACATAGTATTACACAAAAGCTCGAAATTACCTAATATCATCTCAGTGTGAACATAGTTTTACTCAGTTTTCAACTTGAGAATCCTTTAAAACAACAAATTGCATGTTGTCAGTTGTCGAATAAAAAAAGAATTTATCTGGAATTTATTTGTATTCATCTTAATTATGAAACTATTTATGTACTTGTTTAATTATTTAGTTTTCAGCTCATTTATTAAAATAAGGTGGCCACTTTTGCAATATGGCTTAAAGAACAGCTGATTGATATACGGCACTAACATAGATGCCAACCAAAATTCACACTCGAAATCACTAAATCACACAACATATATGTAAAAATCACTCGTGTGACACTCACAGCAAAAAAATCACGCACATAGAAAAAAAATCACGCAAAATCACACAAACAGAACAGAAAATCACACACAGAACAGAAAATCACACACAGAACAGAAAATCACTCAGAAGCAATTCCAATTTTACAGCATAAAAGAGCATTTAATGCCATACAATTTTACAAATAATGAGATATTTCCTGTTATTTGGTAATATTAGCAAAAGCTTATTGTTAAAAGTTCATTAATATCTTATTTACTAGATCAAAATTAAGAAGAAATTCATATTTTTTGTAATTCAATATATTATATATCAGTGGAAATAATTTAAATTGTTTGAATTTGTAATATAAACTTAATATTAACTTTTTAAAAGTTTAAACTTTATACCTGTGCTAGCAAATTTCAATTGCAGTGTTGGGTTTGTTCGTTAATATACGTGTTTTCGCATTTACTTGAACGCACTCTTCAACAATAAAGTGAGTGATAAAAAAATCACGCATGAGTGAAAAATCACTCGCTTCATTTCAGAAATCACACATTGTCACACAGCCCTCAAAAAATCACGAAAAGTGATTTATTACACGAAACTGGCATCTATGGGCACTAACCAAAATATACAAAAAAGGTACCTCATGCAAAAACAGTGAATATTTTCCGATATACGGCATCGGAAAATATTGGGCATTGCATGAATACCACTAGTGTTTTGGCTCTTAAACGTGATAAATGCGTTAAACACGTTTTAGAGGTTCGGTGTAAACATACTATAAGCAGACACAATAGTATACTATAGTATGGTATAGTATAGTTTCCTCATATCACAAGAGCTCAATCATTTATGTATGTATTTATTTACGTTTATTAACAATTAATCTGTAAAACATGAGCCTGCCATATAGATGTCAAAATTAATCTTAAATAATCTTAATGAGTTTATCAAGGAATAACCGGCTTTTATAGATCTGACGTATTGACAAAGACTATAAGAATTAAGTTTCGACCTTAAATTAAGCATTAAGCACACTAAGCAAATCACATGCACCGAGGAAAGGGTTGCATTGGAGAATATTAAAAAAGTAATTTGAAAATTAAATAATATTTTTTTGTTTATATATTGATATATGAATTTCTTTTAAAATGCCGTGCAGAAAATTAACATTTTCTTTCGGCTAATTGAAATTTTAACATTGTTATGTCAGACAACCTTATATAGTTGTTTACCAACAGTACTATTACGAAAAGTGTTCTACTTTATTCTCAAAAATAAAAATGTACTTTAAATAGTTCAATAGCATATTCCACTACAACTCTGCTCTCAATCTAAACATCTGATTAATTGTGCGGAAGACGAAACATTATTTTTTAATTCTAATTTTTTAAAGTCTATTTAAGAAAAAAATTAATATAAGTAATAAGTACAAATTTTTAAATATGACGCAACTTACACAAACCTCACTTGAAACAGCATTTAAAACCGAACAAGATTTGGACAAAGCAGCAACACAGATAGCTAAAGGTAAATAAGTTTGTACATGCGTTCACTACTTAACTAATCCAACTGTATTCCATTCAGATATCCATGCACAAAACTATGATATTGCACATTTTGTTGAAACGCTTGGATTTGCCCTGACTTCGCCGACTGTAGATATGCGAGTGAATGGCACTCAATTGATATCCCTCATGTTGTCGCATCTACCCAAGGAATGTCTGACCGCCGTTCAACTGGAATTCATTGCAACATTCTATGCCGATAGGCTTAAGGACCACCACAATGTGATACCCCCTGTGATTCATGGCATTGAAGCGCTATCCAACATGAAGTATTTGCCGGGACAAAGTGTTACGAAGTTGTTGCAGAGCTTATTTCAGCACACATCGTGTTCTTCGCAAGTTCGCAACGATAGAGCCAAGTTGTATAGGATATTTAAAACCCTCGCTGAACGTTACGAAAATGGTAAAAGCTGAAGAAATTTGTTTTTAGGGTTCTATGAAAAGACCTGCATTAAACAATCCATTATCCTCAAAATTAAATAAAATTATTGTAATTTTTTCATAATTGTAGAATTAAAATCTATGTCTGGTGATTTCATTTATGGTGTTATCAACTCTATGGATGGAGAACGCGATCCACGTAATCTTGATTTCATTTTCTCGTTCATGCCAGACTTAATATCACGCTATCCATTGCTGCACTTAAGCGAGGAGATGTTCGAGATTTTCGCCTGTTATTTTCCTATTGACTTTAATCCTTCCAAAAATGATCCTGAAGCCATAACCCGCGATGCTTTGGCGGACAAGCTAACACGTTGCTTAGTTGCCTCGCCAGATTTTGTAGAATGGACAGTAGCACTTGCCTTAGAGAAGTTGGAGAGCGATTTGCTCGTAGCAAAATTGGATTCTTTGGAGCTATTGGTATGTTGTAAAAAATTCAGTTGTCTTAGTTTATTTCATTTATAATATTTCAGCATCAAGCGGCATTGAAATTTTCTCCGCAATCACTCGAGTCGCATTTTGAACAGATTTGGAAGGGCCTTAAAATAGAGATATTTCCGGGTACCGACAATGCGGATGTGGTAAGAACGTCGCTTAGAACTTTGCGTTCCATACTCGAACAAGCTGCCACCGACTCTGCTATCAGCCACAACTATCAAACCTCCATTTTAGGCGTCATACTTCCACATCTAAGCGATGTTAATCAAAGCCTCTTCAATCCTTCCACAGCCATTGCATTGGTTTGTGTATCGGGCGATGCAACATTTGCAACGGAAAAGATACTTAATTGCTTCCTATTAAAGCTGCAAGACATGAATACCAATCATGAAACTCTTAACGATGAGCAACGCATTAAAATCTACACAATTGTGGCGCAAGTGTTTAAAATTGCAACATTAAGAAATGCCTGTGTGCCACTTGCAACCAGTACTATCTGTTCGTCTATTCACGATGATGTAATAGATGTTTTGAGACGGAATGAAAATGAAAATGCTAAAGCTGCACAAAACCTCGACCTCAAGCTCGCAGCTTTAAGTGTACTCAACGAAAGTGTTCCTTCTTTGAGCGAAGTCAAACGTGCTCTTATCTATCAGGTTCTTTTTAAACTGATCACTAGCGAGACGGTGGATTTGGAATTTAAATTCTTTCTAGAACAACTGGGTGCATTGCATCCAATAGAATTACAAACACATTGTATAGATGTTTGCATAACCAACTTTGACAAATATTCAAATTTTGTACAACGTAAAATATACGCCAATCTGCTGCCTCTGGTAAAACAAATGGCCTTTGCACAGCTTGTTTTGAATTTGATTTTAACGCATGTTTTTACATCAACAATCGAAGAAGTACGCATACTATCGCTTAAAGCCTTAAACGAGCTCTTGACCAAGGAAGACAAACGTTTTGTTGAAGAGCTACAAAATAATAACTGCTTAATGGATAAACTAATAACACTGATGCAAAGCGCCAAGCTTAAATGTGAAGCATTGGAGCAAGCTGCCGGTACGCTAGCCCTTATCATCCAACAACTACCATTGGCAGAGCAATACATGATTGCAACGGAATATTTACCAAAACTGAATTTCCAACTAGAGCATGATCTTTATGTGGCAAAGGGACTGTGTGGTTTTCTGCATCAGGATATAAGTCTAGATGACCATTTTGAGCGTTTACTGAACGATTTGACAGATTTATCATTGCACAGTGACAATGTGCAACTGCGCCAAGTGGCGCATCATTTGCTCTGTAGCATGGTCAATAAAATCGATTACAACGAGTGTAATCAAAATGTTGTAAAGAAAATAATTAAAAAACTAAAAGATGCAATAAAAAAGGAAAATGCAAAAGCTGTTGAAGTGCTTGCATGGCTGGGCAAAGGCTTGATTGTGAGGGACTGTATCGAGGCTGGAGAAATCATTGAAGCGGTAAGCAAAGATTTTAAAATTGTTTAATTATTTTTTAAATAATTTTTGTACTTATAATTTATGAAATTTTATAATTTTTCAATTTATAGCTTGCTGAACTACTTGATCATCCCACGCTAACAAATTCTGCTAAACTGGCATTTGAAATTATTTCGACTGAATATCCGCAACTTCATATACCTATTGTAAAATATCTTTTCAAACAAAAACTATTCCATCTGCTGCTGAACAAACTGGGTCAGAGATTGGAAATCTATTGTGAACATCACCTGAATGCATTTATTTATATTATAAAAACAACACCACATGCGGTTTTAAAATTGAATTTAGCTAAGGTAAAAATAATTTATATTAAAATAAAAATGCTTTTTCTTATAAATAACATGCTTAATATTGCAGGTTGGTCCTATTTTATTCAAATGCCTCGAATCGCATCAAATGCATACTATATGCATAGCGCTTGAAGTTTGTGAAAATTTCATAAAACAACAGGATGAATATTTTCGCAGTCACTTAAATCACATCATACCATGCTGTTTGCAGCTGGCCCAATATAAGGAATCAATGGTAGGTTTATATAAAAGCAATGTAGTAAACAAAAACAGACTTTTTCAACATTTTCAAATTACAGAAAGTGCGTATAACAGCTTTGGAATTGCTTTATGACATTACCAAATATCCCATATTTGTTTTATTGCCCTTTAAAATGGATGTTGTGCTGGAATTAGCGCATGCAGTTGACGATCCAAAACGTTTGGTACGTAATGCCGCCGTTACAGCACGAAATGCTTGGTTTCTAATAGATGCACCAAGTAATGAAACATAAGGCCCGCTACAAGCGACGAATTTGTATTTATTTTTTAAATATAGTTGTTTTAAAACTGCTCACTTATGTTAACTAAAAAAGTATGCAAGGTTAGCTGTTTAAATCAATTATTTTATCATTTAGTTTTGTGTTTATTTTATTATAGTTAAGCCGACTGTTGTTAAATAGAAACAATACGCTGCATTTGAAAATAAACTAATTCATGTTAATGATGAACACATAAACTTTATTTAGTCGAAAATTTGTATACCACTTGGCTGGAAACTAATATGGATGTTCGCATTGCGATCTAGCCATTAGAGCACATTTTTGCGCTTTTTGTACAACTTCGGGGCAACGTCTTTTACGCATTAAACGACAATCTTGAAAAAAGCCTTCATTGCGAGGAAAACCATGTGAAAAATCCTGAAAAGTCACCAAGCCAAGACCCCAAATTTTACCGCCACGAAATTCACCTTCAAATTTCATGCCATCTGAACGCCAAAATATGCCATGACCATGAAACCAACCCTGCATAAATTCACCTTCGTATCTGTTTGGCAAAAAAAAATTCAGAACAATTTTATTGCAGAGAAACGACTAAATTCGTTACTTAGCGCCATCGGAAAACCACAGGCATCCTAGGCCATGGCTCAAGCCCTCATTGAATTGTCCGTCATAGCGTGTGCCATCGGCAAACTGCAAGTGACCCAAACCATGCTTTTGGCCACGCTGATTCCATTCGCCTATATAACGCGTAGAGTCTTCATAGCGCCAACCACCTACTTTAACAGCACCCATCGAGGCTGATGTGGAAGCCATTGTATTGCGTGCATCCTGTTGCGTGCCTGCTGAGAATGACAGAAAACAAAGAGACATCAATTCTCATTTCTGATCAAAACACAAAAAGGATAATTACCGCCATGCTCTTCATAATCCTCCATCGCACCTGGTAAATAACTTTTAACGAATTCTTTCTACACTCAATACTCAAATACACTGAATAGGTCGTTTGGTTGGTATTTTTGATTCTACGTTTCTTTGGCTTCTTTTTTCCTCTCACATTGCTTTCCAAATCTAATTAGTATTTGCTTTGCTTTGACTTTGTTGTGTACATTGAATGCTTACTCAAGAAGGCAATAAACTATTTTATGAATGAAATGAAAGTGCAAGTGAGGGCGCGTTGGAATATTAGATTCCATTGGATAATTATCACATTCCTACATATTTTAGAAATGTTGGAACATAAACTGAGACATTCAGTTTAGAATATAATTCTTTATTTTCGAAGTTTGCAGATGGTTTGTTTAGCATTTTTTATTTCATTGTGTTTGAAAATGAGTTGCCTAAAGAGAAAATTAAAAAAGTTTTATTTTAAACAAACTGCCTATGAAAGCAGAGATAATAAAATCCACCTATATTGTATTGTACATTATCTAGGTCGTAAAACAGGATTAATTGCGGTAGATTTTGGGAATTTATTTGAATTAATTGGTGCCAGGTGCCATTAAATGGAAAATCAATAAGTTTTAATAATCTTGTGAACTAGTCTATTTCAACTTATATTGATGATGAAAAAAATATGTAATTGTTGCTGCTGTTTTGTAAATTTTTTATGCTGCCCATTAAATAAAGGCCCTCTACAAGTTGATGTTGATTAATTTTTTTTTTTAATTGTAAATTTTTGTGTAATTCGTGTCTTCAGTTTTAGATTTATTGGATTTTTCGTAACGGAGTGTTCCACATAAAATCTACTTTTCTGGTATTTCAAATAGATGTTATTTGTCAAAGCAAACCTTGATTACTTGATTTTATTTAAACTACGTAATGAACCACTTTAACTCTATTTAAATGTCGGTTATTCCCTGATTGTCACCATTATATTTATAAAACCAAAACAATTTGACCAAAATGGCATTGAATTCACCAAGGAGTCGAGGGCTAATATTGCGCTATTCTTGTTCAATCGCAATTTTTAAATCTTTGGTATAACAAACTGTTTTTCATTTATAAAAACACTACCAGATAGGATTCCCCAGAGATCCTCTATAGGGATCAGGTCTGGACTTATTCCTGGCTATTGCAATAACTTTATTTTCGGCTGGTGAAAAATCCATTAGTTCGTTTTACGCAGTGTATAGCAACGTCTTGCTGAAAAGTGCATTTATCTTCATATATCTAACCAGCAAATTCGACCAGTTCATCAAGTAGTTGGACATGCATTTCCGCATTAATTTTAATAGATATAAAGTATACTGGTGTCTTTCTGTTTGTAAAAAAATACAGCCCAAATCATTACTGATCTTTTTTTTGAGTCCCTTTTTCTCTGATGCCAATCCTTGATCTTTTTAAGAAAAACTTTTTCTCGAGCCATTTTAATTAATTTAAAAAAATTGTTAAATATATCGATGGTTAAGCTCACTAAAGTGATGAGTGAAAATTTTCAAATGTACAGGAACGTCGATTTTGTTTTTAAATTTCAATACATCTCAATACAAAACACTAATTTTAACTGTGTACTGACACGCATTCACTGGCTATGCATTTTCGATAAATTTACACAAGGTGGATATTTTTTTCGTCAAAAGGTCACTATATATATTTTTTTAAGAAAATTTTCTCATATGATGTTTCACAACTTTTTTCTGCGCTTAAAAGAATTTAGGCTATTTAGTCCGCCGAAAACCAACTGAGTACCATATGCACATGTAATTATGAACTATCAATCAGCCATCGTGCTGACACGTGTTTTAAAAAACGATACATTAAACGAAGCCTGTATCATTGTGTTGTCACATCTTTAGCTTTGAATTTTGCGTAGCCAATTTTGAGTTTGACTCATTTATCTTTGTGAAATGGTGTGGTTCTATTAAGGTCCACAGTACAAACCACATTTCTTCTTCAAACAACATTACTTCTCCAATTTTTTGTTTTTTCCTATTTCCAAATTAATTTTATTGAAATAATCCAATTTTTTATGATACACATGAAAAATCTTAAATAACTAAATTCTATTAATATGTAAATAAGATTTACTATTTTTTTACTTTATAAAAGTACAGTGTCAAACGAAATACAAGATTCATGTTCAATGTCATAATACTTAAACACTCTTAACTGTATGTTTTAACATAAGTAGATAATGTTGTTAATTTTATAACATTCTACACAAAAAGCATGCGATCTAGATTTTGCAATAGTTCTAGAGATAGCTTAGCTTACTGCACTCGCTTTGAATGTACAAATTATAATTTAAGAAGAGAAAAGAAGAAAAAAAAAAGAGAAGTCTAAGACAAGAAATACATCCTTGAAGGCAAATAATAATTTAATATGAAAAAAAAAATATATAATAATCAAATAGTTAATAGTTATTAAAATAAATAAAAATTTCTGTTTAACATTAGAACTTTTAACATTATGTTGCTATTGAAATAAACGGAACTTAAGATAATAATTTTTAATTAATTTCATAATTTCATGTTGTCCTTTATATGATGTGGGGAAAATTGGATAGTTGAAGTCGATGATATTTTTTAAATAAAGAAAAAAAGAAAACCGTTTTCTTTAAGTAAATTGATTAATGGTGGCCAAAAAGTGTCATCGAGTTGACCAAAATATGTTGTCTGACCAATACATAAAGTTATCTGCATGTCTTGAAAATAAAAAGAAAGTCAATTAATAAAGTTTAAATGTTTAGTGAAACAAATTTGCTGTTACCTACATTTTTTAAAAACATTTTTCACTTGCTTTTTTCCTTTCCTGCTTTTGATTGAAAATTACAATTTCTTGAGGTAAGCTGCGCATTTTACAGCGCTACTAACTTGTCCAGTATTAATAAGATTCAGTTTCTTGTGCTTAGCTCTGAATTTTTTCACGTAGGCCTCAATAAGGTTCTTTATCTTGCTTGGATTTATTTCACCTGATCTGCTGTGGCAAATCTATTGTAAAACAAAAAAATAATAATAAATATAATATTAATATAATTAAACAAGCAAAGGATATACCTTTGGTACGGCACGCCGCATAATTTCCTTGTAGTCCTCTTTTGTAATTTGTTTCCTATTAAACCGAGGCTTTAGTACCAATTTAACCTCTTCCACAACTCGTTCTTGACGATTTAACTTGCGCAAAAACTATAAATTCATATAAAAAGTAAGTTAAATAAGGCTTGAATATGCATTAAATATTAACATCATAAACACTTATATTTAAAAATTTACTGTTCACGCCTGAAGTTAATCAAGTTAAACATAAAAATGCTTATATAGAGTTTAAAACCATAAAATCGGCCCTACTTTCTTTGTGATACGTCTTACTACAATTATTGAATTTTGTTTTAACAAATGAAACAAATCTATATACATGTTCGTCAAACTAAAGCTCAAGTATAGTAATTAAAACTACGTTCTCCGGATTTTTTAAAATCACCTCGAACTTTCAAGCATTTTAGTTCTTGGATTTTTTTTTTTTTTATAAACAAGGTATTGAAATATGATAAACAAATAGAAATAAAGCCGAATAATGGTCAAAACTTATCATTAAATATTCTTCTGTTCTGTTAAGTTAAGTTCTGTTAAGTTTCTTAGAACAAAATACTACTGTGTTATTAATAAGACTTCCAGCTGCTTCTCTATGTTTTTTATGACTTCTGTGGGTTCAAGATTTGGCCAGTTGTTGAGTAAGTCATTTGAACCTTTTAGGGTTCTGTGGGTTGCTAGGACAGGAATGAAGTTTCCTGTGAACAACGAATTTCAAGTGTAGTTCGTGAATAAAAAACACGTTTAGTAGTTGAGGTTCGTGAGCAAACTGCACAGAGTTCGAACTTCCATGAACACTTATAGTTCGAAACACGTGTTTAGCTGAAGCTACAATTCCTGGCAAATGAAAAATATTATTGAATAATGAAATAGTAAAAAAAACTATTTACTATTTCAATATAAAAATATTATTGAATAATAGAAAAGTCAAGTAGCTGCTACAATATCTCATTAATAGTAAAATAAAATCCAACTGACTAGAAAAAGGAATTGCGGGTTGTTTTTTGAAGAAACTTTGAAAAAATTATTTTTAATTTCAATTCGTTTATTTTTAAAAAGTGCTACTTATTTGTATTGAGAATTAATACAGTAATTTTTGAATAAATGATTTCCTAAAATTCAAACAAAATAAAACAAGGCGGTAAAAAAATGGTCAAATAGTGAGGTCAAAAGTTTGAACTATTAGCTAGTATAAAAATAACCAACTAGTAGTTAGTTTAACAGCGTGCACTGTCGTACAACTGTCTACTGCCTAAGCCATCGCCATGTTTATAAAGTCAGTTGGCATCAATGAAAATAGTCGACGTGCAAACCAGTATTGGTTGTGGAAGTTAGTTAATAACTTGATGAGTTTCCTACAAGGATTCTACTAAAAAAAAAACAGAGTTCGCAGTTTGACTATTGACTATTATAAAAATATATTTATTTATAATTAAGGATTGTGTTAAAAATTGTCATTAATAAAAATATTATGTCCAAAATAATTAAAAGAAACATTCTCATGTAATATTTTAATTGTGAAAGTTATATCTTTTTCGAGGTTATGGGTCGATATGTATTTGATCTTTAGTTTTGCATACGTATCGATTTAACAATGTTTTAAAAGCGATGTAGCACGGTGTTATCACTTGAAAGCATATTTTATATTAAATATAAGCTATGTTTCAAATATTGCGACTTTTATTTAAAAAAAAAAATTATTTCAAAATGTTTTTGCTTACAACTTGCGATAAGTTCTGTGGTGTTGTTGGGGTATAGTCAAACACCAAAAAAATCAAATTTTTAAAATTTACATTTACCAAATGTGATTCCTTCTCACTTTTAGCAGGTTAATCAAAATAAATCGCTTTATCAAAATGTTTCGTCAATGACGTTATAAAATATTGTATTATTTTTCTTTACCCAAACATGAAGAAACCGAACTGCAGCCAAATATGATATAGATATGTATATGAATATACCCAAACACCACAGAACTACATAGTTGGTTTTATGACATTTTGACATTCCTTATTATTTTAACTCTCACACTTACCTTATCTTTAACTTGTAATTCAACAGCTGAATTAGGCACGTCATCGTAGACCTTAATTTGTTCATTGCCAACTGTGAAATAAATAAAGTAAATATTTTCATAAAAACATTAAAATTTAAATAGAGAAACATAAATTTGACAACTTTTTGAAATGGCGTTTTTATGATCAAAGAATATACGGTATATAAGATATATTAAGTTAAATAATATTTTTTACTTAAAATGCCTTTGCTAATAAAGGGGATCCTTAAGGAACAATAAAAACTGCAATTAATTATGTTATATTTTGCTTATTGTTAATTTGACAGATTGCAAATAAATACATAAACATAAAAAAAAAAATTGTTCGGGATATTAAAAAGGGAAGCTAGCATAAGAGTTATATGTAACAACAAGTAAAGAAAGTCTAAAGTCGGTCTAGGCCGACTATGAAATACCCTAAACATACTTTTAAAAAAAAAAAATTATATTATTGAAAATGGACGTGTCAGTGGGCGGATAAAGCCTATATTTTATATGCATTTAAATGTTGATGAAAAATTAACATATACCAAGTGTTATTTCGGTAGCTCACAGTCAATGCATTTATTGTGCTTTCGCTATGGGAGGTGGGCGAGTTCATAGACGGATGATACCCATTTTTCGAAGACATTTTTGTGTTGATAGAAAACACACACATACCAAATTTTATTGTTGTAGGTTTATTATGAGCTAAGTTATGCAGTTTTCAATTTTTGCGTTGCATCGGAGGTGGGCGTGTCCGTGGGAGGATTTCAAAAATATTCAATAGCGCAGATCCTTGGGTTCATATGACCATGTGTACTAAGTTTCATCCAATTATCTCAACTCCTTCTTCTTATCCTGTGTTTACGGACAACACACAGACGGTCGGACGGACAGACGGACTTGAATAAGTCGACTCACGAGGTGACGCTGATCAAGAATATATTTACCGGACTCGCTTCGTTCTATGCGTTACAAAAGTTTGCACAAAGTTAATATACCCTGATCTTTCAGGTTTATAACTAGTAAAGTATATCTTCGACTTGGCCGAAGATAAAATACCATCACGGCCGATTCGTGGTACAAAATCTTAAATGTAGCTCTTTTTGTATGAGATTTTTAAAGATGTTATTACCTACTTTGATGAGGCCTAAAATACATACGTATCACATTGTTTTCTTAGAGCTAAAAGATTATTTTCAAGTTTTGGGGAGGTGGGCGTGTTCATACATGTTAAATGATGTTAAATACATAAATACCAAATTTTATTTTAGTAGCTTAAATATTAGCCTATTTAAAGTTTTCATGTAGCTTAAAGAGAACCCTTTTAATAGTTTTCAATTTTGGGGTTGGGGAGGTGGGCGTGTCCGTAATTAGGATGGAAGGCAGTAAATTAAATTTATGAAGAAAGACGGGGCTTTAAGACTTGTTGGGGAACTAATAATCTTCACTCTTCTGGCTTCAGATGTATTTTCATTAAAGCCATTACATAATTTACTTCATTACAGTACGAGAATGTTTTTGCATCATTAACTGAAAACATCTTTTGTAATTCCGCTTGACGCATTGTTAAAATGAACTAAGTTCCTCTGATTTTCGTTATGTTGAAGTCAGAAGCAGTCATTTGCATGGCTTTGTTAGAAGAAAATTTATCAAAGCTGGGCCATCTTGAAGGAATGCCATCAGAATGCGGCAATGAAACTTGAATTCACTGGAAACAGTGTTATATTGATATTTCTTCATGTTTTTTTCTCTTTAATCCATACACAGTATTGACGCACACATAAAATTTCAAGGGGTCATGTTTAACAGGGTCAATTTATACTACAGGAACACCAAACGGCTTCGATCTGCAACAAGTAATTATAGAATCTCTTGTAACTTGATTTTGTACCCACGGATCAGCGCAAATAAATTTCTGATTATAATATTTTTCATAAGCAGATATCAGCTCCTGAATGAAATGACCTTAACTGCAATGGGATGGTGTGAAATAGCCACAAATATAATAAAATTTGTCTATGTTTCTGTAAATTCCAATTTCGCAAAATAAAGAAACGATACACTTCTTTGACGTTGTAGATGACTTTAACCCTCTTCAAAGTTGAATTTTAGGGAATTTTTTAAAAAGGACCAAAATGACCCATATGGATGAGAGTTAAAGGGTTAATATAGTTAACCGAGATCGGTTAACCGAGAAAATATTCCTCGGAAAATTTTATTAAAGGTTTTCAAAGACAAGAATCACCTTGAATTTAGTTTAACACATGATTTTCCATATTTTTTAATTTGATTTTTGAGCATAATTTTCAAAATTAAAACCACTGTCAAAAAAATTTTGACGTTGTGGAGCAAACGACCCTCAATTTCTGTCACAGTGTATTCAATGTTCTTTAGTTTTTGGGTTGGTTTACTTATATTCAATGTTCTTTAGTAAACCACGTCGCTTTTGAGCCAATTTTTCGAAATTTCAAACCTCAGAGATCGTTTTAAATTGATGGTTTACGAAGGTTTTAAAAATATGTTGAAGCCACTGTTTTCATTGGATTTTTCCGAATTTGCACTGAATTTAAAAAGATTTTAGTGATTTTGATAGTCACTTCGTATGGGAGACTAGCGATGCCTACACACCCCGTTTTCCATGACCGTTCCAATTTTATAGTAGAAAGACATGGACAATAACTAACTTTTTACTGAGTTTCAATGTTAGCGACATTTAGTACCAAAGCTTTTCGATATTAAGCATTTGAATTGTATGGATGGTGCCACGCTCCATCTTCAATTCTCGCTCAATTTTGTCAGTGGAAGGACATGACTAAATATTATATTCGTTTCATAAATGTGTAACTTATATTTCGAAAGTTATAAAAGCCTGTTTCAAAAGAGAAGAACATTTTCGCGAATGTTTGATAATAAGAAAATAATTTTTAAAGTGTTCATCGTTCTGACATTCAAAATAAAATTTTATGTTATCTGACCAGCAAAATATATGAAAAAACAATTATTGTATATTCCTGAATTTTGTTGTTCATCGTAACTGCGCTGCGGAAGTACTGAATCTTATTTTTCAAAATCAACCAATCAAAATTGAAAACAAATTTTGTGTCAGAAAATAATTTTTCGGCCGGAATTTCACTTCACAATTTATTTCTTAAGAAAATAATTTATTTTTAAAAATATAGTTCGAAAAAGGATTTAAGGTTTCGGGTGTGATATCCTGCGACTCAAAACAGATTTCGTAACAACACAATAAAATGTATCGGTAGTTTTTAAAGTACTGTGTCAAAAAGAGTAAAAAATACACACAAAAAACAAAGTTCACGCTCAAAAACAATGTCTAGCTTTAGAAATAATTTCTTACTGCGCATCGAAAAATGAAATTAAAAATATTCTTCTCTTTTGAAACGGGCTTTACCGAAAAGTTTGAATGGTTAAAAAGTAACACGCCCCTTATGAAATTATGACTAAATTTAGACATTTTTTTTCTTTTAAGTGTTTTACCATTTTTATTCCAAAAAGTACGGGAACAGACCTGATTATTCACGTCATAATTTGAAAAAAAAAAAATACAAAATTCACACAAGTAAAGAAAGTCTAAAGTCGGTTTAGGCCGACTATGAAATACCCTAAACCTACTTTTCCAAAATACAATAATAGGATTGAAAATGGGCGTGTCCATGGGCTGATGAAGCTCATATTTTATATGTATTTAAATTTTTATGAAAAATTTACATATACCAAGTTTTATTTCTGTAGCTCACAGTTAATGCTTTTATTGTGCTTTCGCCATTGTGGGTTGAATAAAAATAATAAAAAGAAATAAAAAGAATATCAATATTGCAGTTAATTATACAGTAAAATTATTATTATTTTTAATCAAAAATAAGGTTAAGAAGGTAAAATCCTTCATTTAAAAAAAAGTTTATTATGTACCGTGATAAGGAAAAAAGTCGAGCATTAAAAATATAAACAGTACGGTTCAATGCGGTAACGTGAACAAATTCAAACCAAGAGAGTAAAATTTGGGAAAAAAAAAATATTCTTTTCATCATCATTTGAGGCTACTTATTTATGCAATATATCTAGATTAAAACTAGAGCTGCAGTTCATTCACCCGAACTACACGTGAACACGGAAGTTCGAACTCCGTGAAGCTCTTCTGAAAACACTTATTCGAACAACACGCGAATGCTTAACACAAAATACACGTTTAGTTGCAAAAGTACGTGTTCACGTGACCATGTATTCACGTTTTCTTGACTTTCAAATATCTTGGCAAATAAGCATAGATTTTAAGAGTTAACTATTTTGACTTCTATATGATGAATATATTAATCTTTGGCCTATAGGTTCGACCGGCTGCAATTTGCATCTAAAAAACTTCTTGAGGCGACACGGGCTCCAATGGCTGGCTATAAAATCATTCTGTGGCCAATCATCAATTGGTGCCTTATTAGTTCAATCTATATGAGTCAAAATAGTTCATTAATAGTTCCAATGACTCTTCATCAATGCTTATTAAGCCTGGTTTTCACTTTGTCATTGAAAAATGTGTTACATTCTAATGAAAAATGTAACACGCTGTCAATTTTTTCAGTTTGACAATGGCGAAAAATAGGAAAAATTCATCTCTTCGCATGTTTTTAGCAAAAATTGCATAAAAGTGTTTTTTTTTATGTGATACTTTACACTTAAAACTTTCATGTCAAATCAAAAATGACTAAGTGAAAACCAAGCATTAGCTAAAAAAGCCGTGAAAACATGAATACGTGCACACGTCAACAGGTACTTTGGAACTACACGTGTATTTTGTGTAAGCATTCACGTATAGTTCGAGTTAACTAATGTTGTAAATTTTCTTAAATAAATGGTGTCTTTTTAGAGGCATATAACTTTGAAATGGAATAAAACAATGATACATTTTTAAAATTGAAAAGGTAATTTTATGACTCTGACGTAATCTAATCTGAAGATTCAATTTTCAATCAGTTTTTGCAACATTGTTGGCTATATATTGGCAATAACGATATCGTTATAACGATATCGTTAGACTAGCGACTTCACATATACTCAAAGAAAGTCTAGCGGAGTTAAATCGCACGATCTTGGAGGCCAATTCACGGGTTACGGTTACCAAACGTTTTCTTCAGTTAAAAAATTGTAGCACACCGGCATGTTGCGCCTTCTGTTGAAACCACAGCTCTTGCACTTCATGGTTGTTCAATTGAGAAACGAAAAAGTCAGTAATCATGGCTCTATAGCGGTCACCATTGACTGTAACGTTCTATCCAGCATCGTTTTTAAAGAAGTACGGCCCAATGATTCCACCAAACCATAAAGCACACCAAAGTCAGTTTTTCTAAATGTAACGGTGTCTGAACATACACTTGGGTATTATCTTCACCGCAAATACGGTAGTTTTGTTTATTGACGTAGCCATTCAACCAAAAGTGAGCTTCCAACAATTTGGAGGAGTTGTTCAGACACCAGTCTATTTATGTTGAAATGCCAAAAAAAGTAAACACAAATCACTTGACAGCTGACAAAATGGCCACCAGTGAAAACAGTGTTAAAATCTTTAAAAAAAACACCCTTTATAAGTGATCAGGGGTAACACGTGTTCACGTAAGATCGGGAGCTCTTTTTGAAACTTCGTTTTCTGAAGAAACCAAAGAAAGATTTATTTAAAAAATTTCAATCCAAAAATAAGAAAAACTACTTGAAAAAACAAACAAACATATTGAACTGACTGCTCACATTATTGGGTTTTTTCCTTTTTTCACGTTTTAGAATAGTCAATGGAAATAATAGTGTTGACATTTAGCAGTAATGAAGAGTTCACGTTATCGAGGGTGCACTGTATATTTATATATCCAAAGCTTATAACGGACACAGTAGGGAGCATAAATGGTACATGTTTGAACTTCGTACAAATTGCTTCGTACAAACTTTTATGAATTCAATTTAGCTCCTTTTAACTACGGTATGAATAATGCAAAATTTCTATAATTTGTTTCTAACTCTTCATTACAAATGACATTTTTATGTGTAAGACATACTTTTAACAAAATTTTGTGTTATTTCTGTTAGAATATTTTGCCACGTTGCTACAGCCCTTTCATGTTCAATAGGGCTGTTTAGTACTGAACCAACCAACCGTCTTTTACCCGATTGACCAAAAATTACACTTTTTATACACGGCATCCAACTATATTTTTCTTATAGGTTTAATTTTCTAAACACGAAAATTGCAAACAAATTTTATATGCATACGTTTTTTTTTTTAGTTTTTTTTCGTTTTTTTTTCGAATCAAGTAGCATTTATATTAATATATCTCGATTACCACATTCTTAATGTTTGTTCAACAAATTTTTATATTTGGATGAGTAGTTTTTGCGCTATCAAAGAAGATTATCAAATATGTATGTAGTATCCTAGATATGTTTAAATATATGGGCATCTCCCAAAAAAGGTCCACCAAAAGTGAAGAAAAACATTCAAATAAAGCACTCTTACAGCTATTAACTTTATTTTTTTTTTTATTTTGATTAGTATTACTGCTATGTAACATGAACTTAACTTATTATGATGTATTTTTATTAAAATTTATAATGAACATCTTTACTATATTTTACTACTGTTGGAAAAATTTGTCGCGTCCGTATTCGTGCTATATCTATTTTAAAAAAGGGAAGAGATAATTCTAATATTTCATAAGTCTACGAAGAATAGTTATCCTTTGACCTCCATTAACATGTATATTATATATAAAAAAAGTTCTCAAAATTAGCTAAATTTTGCATATTTCTATACGAGCTTAAAAAAACTTATATTTTTTGTCGCGTCCGTTCCACTGAATGATTGTTTATTACTTTGTACTAAATCTCGCCAATATTTTTATAAAATGTAGCACTCTTTCATCGCGTTAGAACACTTAAAATACATACTGGATCATTTTGTTTTTTTCTTGTTTTTCGAGTAATTAAAACCGTGCGAATGTTGTGTCCGTGTCACTACATTTGAAAAAAGCGAGAAAAACTTGAACAAATTTTTAAAAAAAGCTTAAGCATAAATTTTGTTTTGCTATTTTCGTGTTTAGAAAATATCTGTAAGAAAAATATAGCGGAATGCCGTGTACTGAACTTTTTCCTAATTTTGGCGCATAGTGCTATCAATTGGATTGAGGTTGGCTCAATTTGAAATTTTGTTCAGTCAGCTATTCCTTTACAATTTTTTAGGTGTCTTTTGGGTAGCCATCCAATTGAAAAATATTAAGTCTTCTTCTACAGGATAGGCACTCATCTCAACGAAGTCGGGACAATGTATGTCTAAGATGTTCAGGTAGTCCCCGTCCCCCTTTGTTCATATTCTTTTTTTTTTTTGTAATGGTATAACATCAGAGCTGTAAAATTTGCATTCATATTCAGAATTCTAAGTACAAGTGAATTCTAAGCACATTCAATTTCAAAAAATTGATTTATTATTCATTTCGATTATTCATTTTTCTTTATTCAGAATAAGGCATTCATTTTTTATTCAAATGAATGCTATTCATAAAGAATGCAATTCACAAAGAATAGTTATTCATTTTGCATTCATGCATTCATTTTCTAGTCATTATTAATTTTTTATTCATTATTAATTTTTTATTCATGAGAGAACACTATTTTCACTCTATTCAAGTGAAGCTACCCAGTTGCGAATTAAAAACTGAAATTTTAATTCAATTAAAAATATAAAACAATTAGCCCAAGGCCCCGGTAATTGCGATGTTGCACCAAACTAAAAATATACTACGAATAAAAAATGAATAATGAATAAAAAATTAATAATGAATAAAAAAAGAATAATGAATAAAAAATGAATAATGAATAAAAAATTAAAATGAATAAAAAATGAATGCATGTATGCAAAATGAATAAAGATTCTTTGTGAATGGCATTCCTTGTGAATAGCATTCTTTATGAATAGCATTCATTTGAATAACAGAATGAATGCATTATTCAGAATAACGGCAAATGAATAAAAGAAATGAATAATTAATCAATTTTTTAAAATTGATTGTGAATTCAAAACTTTTTCATGGATCAATTTTGCATCCATTGAATGCATTCTTATTTCGTTATTCACTGATTCAATATTTTGTAGAAGCAATCAAATTGAATGTATTCTTTTACAGCTCTGTATAACATACCACCACATAAAGCAAAAAACCATCAGTTGCAGCAAGGTATGCAGTGGGAATGGCAAAATGTTCCAAACCGAAATAATACAAAATTTTGATGAAAGTATGTCAAAACCTATGAAAAATGTTAATGTCAAAATGTAAATAATGAAAAGTTTTGGAAAAATTATCAAAATTTTTCTTAATTCAGCGTAGGCAAAAGGTGCACAAATGAGAACATAAGAGTTTATTTGGTTTTCTCTTTAAATTGATTACTTTTCGTTTTGTGTCGTACACTGTTTTGTAAAAAATTAAGCAAAAAAACAAGTCTAAAGCCAGTCTAGCCCTACTACTAAACTACTTTTTTATACCTGTGTCCATGTGGGTGTGTCCGTGTGGGCGTGTCCGTGGGCGGATGAATGTAATTATTTTATACATCTTAGTTTTAATGTAACCAAGTTTTTTCCTTGACTTCACATATAAACATCTTTATATGTTTAAACATTTATATGTTTTCACTAGTCTGGGTTGTATGGGAGGTGGGCGTGTTTCTGAGCGGATACATCTTAGTTTTTATATAAAGTGCACGGATATCCAATTTGATTTCTGAAGCTTATGGCGTTTTCGTTTCTACCAAAAAATGTTGCCTTTTCACTGCCCTTGCCTTTTTTCGTGTTCGATTCTTAAATAAGTGCAAACGGGTGAGTAAATTCTGTGTTCGTTTCTTACAATGTTGCACTCACACAGGGCAAAAAAGGTGCATTTTCTGCCCTATGAAGCTTTCTCAGGGGAGAATGTTGCCCTGCATATCAGCTGTTCTTAAAACGGCAATATTATGAAATGCGTGCGTTAGACAAGGATGGTTAGATTCGTTTATTATGTGTTGACATTTCCTGAGTAGGAAAAACATGCACTTTTACAGGGTTGCGGGCAACATTGAAAACATTTTGCATCGCGACAAGGCAACATTTTTTGGGAGAAACGAAAACGTTATTAAATACGAGCCACTTTAAAGTGATTTCACTTTAAAGTGTCCGTGGATGAATTCCAAAAATATTCAACTGTAGAGATTCTTGGGTTCGTTTTGGACAGTTTTCATGCAATTATTTCAACACCTCCTCCTTCTAGAACGGACGGACATGGATATATCGACTCACAAGGTGACGCTGTTCAATAAAATATATATTTTAATATACCGGATTCGCTTATTTCTTTGCGTTACAAACATTTGCACAAAGTTAATATACACTGACCTGTTTAGGTTTGGGGTATAATAAACAAGAAATAGTTTTTTTTCTATTATCTTTGTTATTACTTATGCATTTATGCTCACCACTGTCCATCACTGAAACATTTATGATAGTATTCATTATCAGAACGTTCAACTAAGGTACTAATACACTTTGTAAGGGGGAAATACACTGTTGCAATATATTTTTCTTTTTGAAGTACTTTAAGAATACTGTACGACAATTTGAAATAACTGCAAAACCTGCAATAGTTTCTAATAGCCATTCTCCCAGAGAACATATGGTCCAAATGATTTTTCTGAGTGAGCTCAAATAACCGATTTTTCAAGGTCAATGATTTTATGCTATGGGCCGTAGTTAATTTTCTTTTAATCCTTAACAAAGCACAATTTTGATTTAGGACCTTCAGAAAAGTTCTTGTCGTTAGTAAAATTCAATTTTAGAAACAATATTACCCCCTTAATATTCACACAAGGGGATCAAAAAACCCTTAAATTAAACAAAGTAGTCTATCTCGGAAACTATGGGCGATATAATTTTTATTGCTTCGACAAAAAAATTTTCATCATCTTATCTTTAATTTCCCAGAACACTCGAGAATCCAAAAAAATCGGCCCTTCTATTAAAAATTGACATTGAAATATTTTTGCTTTAAATATTTGAAAAAGAAAAATTTAGAAATCGGCACATTTTAATTAAAGTAGAAATAGTTTGTTTTTGGTAAGTTTGCGAATGTTACAGCAACAAGGAAGTTGAAAAAGGCAAGATAAGATAATCATTTATTTGAGCTAACCCACAAAAATTTCTTAGACAATATGGGAAAATGGCTATCAGAAACCATTGCACTTCTTGCATTTTTTTTTTTGTGTCGCACTGTTTAATTTCATTAACAAAACATCCAAGAATTTCTATAAACAATTTTTTTTACATTGATCTTGATCATTGAAGTATACTCCAGAAAAAAACATCGTTTTACAGTGCAGTTAAATAATACTTATATCTCGAAAGTATAAATCCGAAATGAAAAAAATACTCCAGCTTTTAAAAGAAGAGATATTTCGCAATGACAATTCACATCATTTAGTTAAATTAAAAAAATTTCATATTAAAAGAATAAAATTAGATATTAAATAAGTTTAAAAATTTGTTGGGCTACATGTGGTGAATTGTCATACAGAACACTCAAACAAAATGCACCAAGAATGATAGCGACATAAGTGATTTCGGGGTTTAACATTTTGCAAAAATAATTCCGGAAGACGTGAACCGAATCTTGTGACACACATCTAATATGTTGAATTAAAATAATAACATAAATATCACTAAATTAATTAATAAACGAATTAATAATAACATAACGATGTTTTTTTAGTAAAACAGATATTAATTTATCAGGTGCTCCAAAGCAAAAAAAAAACATTTGGAGTGCAAATGGGAAATTGTTATTTAAGAAATTATTTTTTTCAAAAGTGTACTAGTACCTTAAATAATGTCAAGTAGTTCTTCCCATGCTTAACAACAAACTATTAATGTGGTGTTTTTTTTTAATTTTTTCAAAACTTTTTCACGCTGTGGATATAAAAACTTATTAAGCACTTCTTGTTAGAATTAACGGTTAATGCTTACCACACAAATCGTGCAATATAGAAAGGTAAAAATATATTTTGAGGTTAAAAACTGATGTATGCATTATTATTCTAAATTGAGTGTTCATCAATAGAGTTAAAATTCAATTCCAAAATGAAAATTAATACAAGTTCGAATCTGATCAACAGAAGGACGGACAAATGAGTAGACGTAACATTGATAGAAATTAAATGAACAAAATGTAATCATTTCGTAGTTCAAAAATTTAAATTAATTATAAATTATAAAAAATTAATTTAACTTTAATTTCAATCAAATTGTGAATTTATATAAAATTATTTAATTTTCGTCAATTTCATATTAAATATTTAACAACAGGTCTTAAACATTTTGGCACACTGCGGAAGTAATTTAAATCGCACATCAAAAACTAATTTTGTGTATAAATTTAAGAAGCTTAAATTTCGAACTTATATTTTCATTTTCTAAACTTGGAATAAAAACATATATTTGATTTTATACATACCAACAAACGGGATCAAAGTGCTAAAATTTTAATTTTGAATTAAAGATATATATATATATGAAATAGCTTCCCGAAATTGCAATGTCAACATTAAAAAAAAAAATGTTAAATATCGAAATATACTTAATGATAATGAAGATGTACCTAATGCACCATATTGTATAAGACACTGTAACCCACCTTTGGCTACTTTCAATTTTCTGCTGCCAGTTCCAGGATGACCCGATTTGAATTTTTTAGACGATGGGGCATACGAAGGTAAACGTAAATAGCCCACAGGTGAAGAACTGCCAAATAAATTATCGAACTTTTCTTTACCACGCTTGGAGCGGCGTTTAGCATTATAAACTGTATCTGGTGGTGGTTCAAAGAGATCTTCGTAATCTGCAGAGCCCGGCGAGTACGGACTTTCAATATCAATAAATGAGTCATCAGCTATTCCACCGCCATTGCGTAAATTACTTGGCAAGCCTATACCGCTGCCACTTCCGACACTGCCTGTAACTACTTTAGGTAACGGCAGTTTTGTTATCAAATTCTGAGAACTCTTTGTTGGCATGGGCGGAGTAGGACTGGATATGGTGGGTATATTCTGTGACTTGGATGAAGTGATGAGCACATTTGAGAGCACCGTTATGCCGACACCATTATTAGCTTCATCAGATTTTTCCTGCATCCCACCACCTCCATGATTATCATCGTGTCCTGCACTGCTGTTGGAAATCATGAGTGAGGATGATGTTACACTATATTCCAACGATTTATTGACCTTGTCTTGATTATTACTAGCTTGCTGCTTCGAGCTCATCAGAGCCATGACCAATTCGACGGGGTTAAGAGTAGCGGCATTGTTCTGAGCTGCTCCACCGATAGAAGATTTTTGCTGTTGTGTTATACGTTCACCTTGTCGATTAGACTCTTCTGAGTTGTGTTTATCGCTTATATCCGGACCACTATCAACTCCAATAGAGTTTTGAGATTTATCTAAAATCAGCGGTGGTGGCGTTGGTGAACGCGGTGACAACGACGGAGACTTGGTTGGATCAAACGGATCATACACATCTGGTGAGCATGGTCCCGATTCTGGCGGTGTGTTAGGTCCTATTTTTTGATTGCTCTGCATGCCCTCTAAGTCCTGGCGATGCTGTTGCTGCTCCATCTGCTCCTCTTCCATATCCAGCATATCGTCATCGTTAAGATCATCAGCTACGTCATGCAGTGGATTACGCGTTTTTGTCTGCTGTTTGTTAAGTAAGGTGAATTTTATAACTGGCGGTTCTGGTGGTGTTTTTGGACCCGTCTGCTGCATTTCGTAGGATTCCTCCATGATCGTGCTTAGCATAGGCGGTGTTTGATCATTTTGAGAGCTTGCACGACCACCGCCTGCCCCACTGTTGGTACCTCGTTGTGGACGATGATGATGTTGTTCCATTTCGTCAGCACCGGATTCACTTAAGTGGCGATCGCCGCGATGATGTTCGTGCTCGTTTATGTCGTCCTCATTTGCAACATCGCTATCTGTTAAAACAATAATATCAGCTGGTTCCTGATGTACTTGAAATGGTGAACGCTCCAAATCGATGATTGCAACTGGTTTCGTATCGAGTTTCTTGCGTTTGTGATTCCTGTCCCGCTTCTTCTTGGGTCCAATCGTCGTAACCTGGCGATCTGTGGAGCCGCGTTGTATGCCTGAAATAACATCTTCGCGTGTGGCCGGCAAAGTGACAACAGTTGTTTGTTGTTGTGGTGGTTGGTTAGCTGCTGCTGCAGCAGCCTCTTTGTTAAAACTAACACTGACCAGAATATTATTACCCGAGGCGAATACTTCTTTTGATGGCGCCTGTTCAGGAGTTTGCGTACGTCGCCCAGTACGACGTTTTTCCTTACGACCTGTCGTCGTTTCACGGCGTTTGACAGTTTTCTTCTTTTTCTTCTCGCGCTTGCGTTTATCCTTTTTGCCAGCGCTAGGCTTTGAGACGCGCCGTTGTTCGATTTCGAACATATCAGGAAATGCGCTGCCAACATCGTGTTGGGATACCAAAGGAGGAGTCCATGATACATTGTTATCGTACTCGCGTATTGGTGGTGGACTTGGAGATGGTGACCATGTTGGTTCCTCATTGGGAGGCGATGCAACATTGTTTGCTTGTGGAGAATGATGACGTTTTCGCTTCGGTGGTGCTGCTGATGCCAGCAAGTCGTGCTCATACGGATCGCGTTGACGCGATATTCGGCGTACAGGTACGGGACTCTTACTTGCAGGCACACGTTTTTTTGTCTTCTTTTTTTTGCGCTCTTTGGGTTTTTTCTTTTTGTTCTTTTGCCTTTTATGTGGACTCATTGATCGTGGACTTCTACTGTGACTGCGAGATAAGCGCGGTGTGTACCTAGGTGAACCGGATATAGAACGTGATGTTCTCCTTGCAGGTCCAGGTGAGCCAGCTTGCATATGCCGAGTTACTTTGCGACCACGTGGTAGTGGTGAAACTGAACGTGATAGTCTGTTTCTAGGCGGACTGGAGAGTCTTCCTCGTTGCGGAGATTGCGATTTGCGTCGAAACATTGTGGAAATGGGTGAACGACGGTTGCGTTGATGTACACGCGATGGTGGAGAAAAGGAAGCACGTCTTGGGGAACGTCGATTGAATTGTCCAGAATGTGAGGGCGATATGCTGAAACTGTTGCGACGTTTACGCTTGGGCGAAGCTGAAATCGATCGAGAACGTGAACCTGAAAAAGATCTGCGCCTACGTGCAGGACTTAAGGAGCGGCTGAACGACTTGCGTGGTGGTCGCGATGTATCACGTCCATAACGATCCTTAAAGTTAAAGTTACGCACATGGCCTACTACATTGCGTACATCGTAGCGAGGTAGTTCACGTCTGCGAGGACGTTGTTGGAATCTTTGATTAAAGCGGTTGTTTTGGAAACGATTATTGAAGCCACCACGGTTGAAACGACCATAAAAAACTGGATAGTGACCTTGATTGTTATAACCTTGGAAATGGAGGAAATTTTCCTTATCATTAGAGCGACTACGAGAAGAACGTAGAAGAGGTGATCGCGAAGATCTGCGCTTGCGGTTGCGGCGTTGGCCACGTGGAGATTTTGGACGAGAGTTGGATCGTGAGCGTGAGCGCGATCGTGGACGAGAGGGTGAACGAGAGCGTACACGTGAGTTTGAACGGGAACGGGAACGTGAACGCGAGACGGAACGCGATGATGGAAGACTACCGGCGCGCAAACGTTCCTTGCGCCTCTCCGCTTTATCGGTGCGATAATTCCGCTCCTTCCGCTTGCTGCTTACCTTTTTAAATGTTTCACTACGTTCATTTTTGCGTTTACTGCGCTTTTCCTTGCGTCTACGAGTCACTTGTGTTGCGGCTACGTTTTCATCTTCCTCTGAAATTAATTCAGTTTCTACGCCGACAATAGGTTCTGCGTTGTCATGTATAATACCTTCTTCCTCTTCTGACTCATCTTTGTTTCCATTTTCAACAGTTTTTGAAATGGAAACGGGAGTTATATCTGGTGTACCACCAACGACAGTTTCGCCATTAACAGCAGGTGATCCTGGCTCATCTTCCGGATCATTTTTCTCATCCAAGCATGGTGTATAAGATCGGTCTTCTTCTTCTTCCTTATCATCTTTGGACTCATTTACTTTGTCTGATTTTTCTTTTACCTTTTCTGCTGATTTTTCATTTTCTTCATCAATATGTTTAGTAATAAAATCATCCATTCTTTCTGTTGACCTAGGTCTGTCAATATCTAATTCATCCCAATCACTGTCATCATACAATTCTAGAACGCCTTTACGATTTGCGGCAGTAACATCGGCATCTTGCAATTTATTAACACCCAAGCTGGACAGTTCTGGAGTAGGAGAACGTGCATCGCATTCGCTGGGATTATCATTGGTGTCATTGCATTCTGCCTCAACAGCAGTTTCTATAGTGTTGTCCTTTTCTTTTTCTTCCTCATCATTATTAGAAGCTTGATCATCTTCTTTTTCAGTTATTTTCTCCAATACTACTTCAGTTTCACGCTCTTCCTCAATAGCTTCCTCTTCTTCGTGTTCTTCTTCTTCTACTTCTTCTTCCTGTTCTTTTTCAGATTCTTCCTCGTTCACGTCGTTACCATGTATGCTAACCACTGTATCAGTTTCTTGTTCTGGATCATACTCATCATCATTGTTAATTTCAGTTTCAGCAGTTATGGGCTGCTGCTTTTCAGCGCTATTGTTATCTATTTTTTGACTCTTTTCATTCATTTGCATACTATTATCGTTTTGCTGTTCTTCAGCCTCCTCTTTATTTTCAGTTTCATTTTCACTTTCATTTTCTGTATCAATTTCCTCTGTAGGATTTTCCGGTTCATATAAATCGGAATTTGCATTTGTATTATTTTCCGGTGGCATCGGAATATCATCGTCATCATCTAATTGAACTAAATCTTCATTTTCATCGTCTTCCTAAGAATTGATATTTTGTAAAGTGGGAAAAGAGAAGAATGATATTTAATGGTTAGTATACCATCATTTTATGTCATCTGCATAAGTTGAATGTTTAACCCTATCTACCTAATATTGCCTTTATTGGGTAAAAGTACAACTATTGCCACTTTCATAAAAAAAAAATCTAAAAACTTTCTATAACAAAAGCCATAAAGTACTACAGCAACACATTTAAGGATAAGAAAATCCTAGATAATTGTTAACTATGAAATGATGAAAAAAGGACACAAATACGCGCAACTGTATTGAATACATAGTTATTGTAAAAAAATGTCATCTGAAAATGTGGAATTAAAAAGTAATGCACTTCTTCAAATTAAATTCTTTTGAAATAGTCATCTGTTCACTCTTTTAATTGTTTGCAATCTTATGCTGTCAAAATTTTGTTCTTGTTGAATTTATCAAAAACATTTTCCAAAAATTGTTTTCCCGATTGTTGTGAGCTCTGCAGCTTAGAGAAGAGATAAGTAATCACATAAGCTTAAAGATACTCGGTCGAAGTCCTTTCAAGGACTGATACAAAAATAAGAAAATATTTTTTCGCTTATTGCAAAATTTTGAGAATCGTGGCGGCCGTGGTCGTGTGTGCTAAATGTGTGGCGTGCGAACCAACGGATCCCGAATTCAAACCTCACCTCGGGTGAAAAACTTTTGTTTCAATAGAAATACATTTTTTAGTTCGGCCGTCACCTCTCTGCAAACAATGGCAGACTTCAGAGAGAAATTAATGCCATCTTAACTTCTTAATGTTAGTGGTGACCGTGGCATGCAGGTTAAATGTGTGGCTTGGCATGATCGGAGCCCGAGTTCGATCCCCAGTCGCGGCGTAAAAGTTTTTTCAATAAAAAAATTTTTCTGATCGGTCACCTCCTCTCTGCAGACAATGGCAAACCTCAGAGAGTAAATAATGCCATGTAAAGCTTCTTGAGAACATAAACTTTAGCCGTTCGGAGTCGGCATAAAACATGTAGGTCCAGTTCCCGGTCAATTGTGTGCAAACATTTATAACACACACAACACAATTGATCATAAGAAGCTCGGTCAAAGTCCTTTCAAGGGCTGAAATGGCCAATTTGTTTTTGTTTGTTTTTTTTTAACTTCTTAATGTAAGAAACATGGGCTGAAATGACCAATTGTTTTTTTTTCTTTTTTTTTTATTGCCAAATTTGATTGTTTGTTTTTTGTGTGCTTTAATCTTTGAGAATAACACTTTCCCTTCTGCATTTTAAGACAAACATCAATGGACATATAAGTTGGAAGTTATTTGGCCGAAATTAAAAGTGGGTTTGTAAGGGCCGTTTTATTCAATAAAAAAAAATAAATAAAAGTAAAAACGTCCCTAAGATTTTCTATCTTATTCAAAATGTTATCTCGTAAAATATATGCTGGTGACTACAATTTCTGTTTTTTTTTTTCTACATATTTGTAGAGTCCTTTCTCAGAGGTGTAATTTCTGAGGTGTGTGCCAATGAACCAAGAGGTTGCAATTCTAGTCCTACCGTCTAATATAGAAAGTTTATTTTTGAATAGAAATTAATTTTTCTGATCGACCAACACCTCTCTACTAACAATGGCGAACATCAGAAAGTAAACAATGCATAACTTTAGGACAATAGGAAAATTAGACGTTCAGAGTCGACATAAAACACATGAAGATGCAGTTCTCGGTAAAATGTGAACGAACATTTAATAACACGCACAGCACAAATAATCATAAGGAGTTAGACAAAGATATCTACATCGGCATCAGGGCTTTCGGCAAAAGTTTGGAATGACTATGATATGGTTAAAAGGTCAGGCAATTTTCTTTAAATGATTGTTGCTATAGTCTCAAAAGCTCTTTGTTAAAAAGAAATTGTTTTTTTTTCAATATGGGCGTTCAAAATTTTAAGTATTTTTTAAACGGTTTGTTCATTAATAACGTGTTTTGCAAGCGTTTTAAACAACATTATCAGGTTTTTATTTTCTTCAGTTTTCAATAATGAAGAATTTGTCGGTCTAAGTCGATGATAATGACTTTATTGCTTGTAATATTCGGAATTTTTTAAATTTGTGAACATTATAAGCAGGAAAAGGCACCAAAAACAACTACAAACTAATGTTAAAAAACAAAATTTTAACTTCTTCTTTTCTCAAAGTTCATATTTAGAAGGCACGAATATTTCAGAAGTGCAATTCTTTTGAGAAAGAAGTCTGCAAAAAACTGATACCATCATATATTGTGGCTAAATGTGACACTGCAGATAGTTCAAGATACAGTTAACAAATGCTTATTTGGGATTCTCTAGTATTGTTTGTCAATATTCCCCATAATATAAATCGTCTTCTAGGAGGGCCTAGAATCTTATTAAGGGTCATTATAACAGCATAAGAACAGAAGCATTTATTACGCAGCCAACAATTAAATAAATTAAATTATTACTATAAATCTATATAAGCTTCACTTTGAAATGAGGTAATTTTTAAAATTTTTAAAAATTAACCTCGTTATCAAAAAACCATGACAAAATTTCTAAAAACATTTCCTTAAGTTAGTTTTAAAGAATTGAACAGAGAATATTTTTTTAAATATCTTTTAAGCAGAATGATTTAAGGAAAATGCTATATGCAAGCTTTAAAAACGCCATTTTCAAAAAGTTATAATAGTTTCAAAAATAAATGTTCTTAAATCTTATTAATTTGACTTGTTTGCATACCTTCGGCACTACGCCGTCATTTGTAGAGCTCTTTGCAACTGTTGCTTTTGCGACTTCCTGCGATTCAGCTGAATAAACTGAAAAATTTGGACAATTAGAGTCGTCATCGTCATCATCTTGAGCATACGAAAATAATGTGCTATTCCAATTTGTGAGTGCAGCCGGTGGAGCTGGAGGCGGAGGAACGGCTGATCTTAGCACGGGAACAACAATCGGTGGCGGAATATTCATATTAGGAAGTGCAGACTGCAAAAGGTGCTGTTGAGCTGGTGATTGTAATTGTGGTTCAAATGTTGGTGGTGGGGGTAAATTGCTAAATAATTGATGCTCGTTTTGTGGTGGTGGTATTTGATGTTGCTGAACTATAGGTGGCGGTAAGTTGCCAAATAATTGTTGATCATTTTGTGGTGGCATTTGGGGACCCATTGGAGGTGGCAAACCACCAAATAATTGATGTTCACTTTGCATCGGTGGCGGCGGCAATTGCTGCATAGATGGTGGCGGTAACTGCTGCATAGGTAGCGGCAATTGTTGCATGGGTGGCTGTATTTGTTGCATGGGTGGTGGCAATTGCTGCACTGGTGGTGGTAAACCTCCAAAAATTGGATTTTCCATATTTTGGGATTGTTGTTGTGGATGCTGTGGTTGTTGTTGATGCTGCTGTTGTTGTTGTTGTTGTTGATGCTGCGGCATATTGTTAAATGGAAAAGAATTACGTTGATTATTATTGCTGTTGCTCTGTTGTTGGCGATTCCTTGGATTAAAACGATCGTTATCACGATTCTCCCTATTATCTCGATTATCTCGATCACGATTATTGAAGGCCGTCAAATTAGAACCTTGATTTTGATTCGAGCTATAGTCAGGATTGCTAAAACTGAAATTACCCCTTCCGACCATATTAAAGTTCGAACTTAAGCCACTACTGCCTCCACTTGAACTCATTCCGCCAGTTGAATGACGATATTGATTAGAGCCTCCACCACCGCCACTACCTCCTCCTCCTCCTCCTCCGCCACCACCACCACCACCACCACCACGGCCTTGATTATTAAAATTATTATTACTATAACGACCGCTGCCAGAATTATTATAGTTCTGATTAGAACCACCACCCTGTGGATACATTGGCGCCTGCGTTACCTCATTTGCAATTATGTTCTGTGCACTTGGATTCTGTTCTGACGATGAATTTGCCGCATTGTTATCATTGTTTCTAACAGCAGGTAACTGCAATGTTCCGTCAGCCTTTATATGCACCGCTTCCAAATTTCTACTTGCTGTATGCCAACGATCCTGCATATCCATTATATTGGATAAAATATCAACTGGTGCTTCTGTGCGAGGCATGATGTTAGCAGTTGGTACCGAAGCATTTTGGTTTCGCTGTAAACGACCCAACAATAAACTTTTACGAGAGCGCTGTGTGCCAAAGCTAGAAATACGCACTGACGTTTGCACAGCTGTGCCATGCCCCGTTTCGATATGGATTTCATTCTCAAATCCATCACCACCTGCATCGCTATCGGAAAAGTATTCTAAATCATTGGCGTTGCCAAAGAGTGACAGAGCAGGTGCGCCTGTTGCGTGAGAGGGATTTATGTAGGTTCTCTCACTATTTACGCCCATTTGCTCAGCCAGCCGTTGTCTCGGCGTAACTCGTTTGGGTTTCTTTACTGCACGACGCTTACGTCTACGACGACGTATTACTTTTTTTGTTGTTTTGATAGCAAATTTTTCATCAAAATTATTTAAATCATACTCAACGACGTATGTGCGTTGACGTGCTCGGCGACGTTTTTTATATGGTTTGCGCTTCTTCGTCTTCCTCCGTGTGGTGCTTGTTGTAGAAGTTGTGGCCGTTGAAGCTGGAGGATGTGCAGTTCTTTGCCGTTCCAATCGGGTTGAACTTGTTGTCGTTCTTGTTGTAGTTGCCTCAGCACGAGCTAAGCTGGCACGTGTGCGTCTCAATACAGCAGCGCGTATACGTTCATTTTGACGCGTGCGTAAAATTCTGGGTTGATGAACTTCGGTTACGCGCAGACGTGACTGTGGGATTCCCATATCGCGTATATCTTCGTATAGCATATTAAGATCTTCCTCAACCGCATCATCTTCATCGTCATCATTAGAATCAAAGCAATTGTCGCAGTACCAAGAACCTTCCGGAATTGCATCAAGCGATGGTGTTAGACAATCAATATGATAGCCTTCATTGCAGCTGTCGCAAAGCAACATAACGTCTTCACGTTCAGGGCTATTGCAAATCTGACAATTTGTCACATCCTCCTCCTCACCTACCAGCACAACGTCATCTTCCAGTTCCAGTTCTTTGCTGGTTTTTGCCTTATCGACGATTATTTCGCGCACGATATTCCGATTTTCAAACGATTCGCGCACGACGATTCTATCAAATTCATTACGATCGATTGGACAAGTTTGCACATTCCTTGACCAAGCTTCAATGCAATTGGCACAGAAGATATGTGCGCATGTAGCTGGTGAGCCAATTTCCTGCTTTCGAAATGTAAGCAAACAAATGGGACACTTTTCAAGCAGTTCATTGCTACTACTATCCGAAGTAAAACCACCGTCATCAGGTTTATTTTGCGATGGTGTTTCGTGAAGAGGACTTTCCGCGACGGCGACCTCACGTTCATCTTCAGATATAATTACTTTTTTCAAAACTTTTCCACGCGGTTTGTTGGTTCGTGATATTATCTGAAAATTAAAAACAAAAAACATTTTAAGTAAATTATTTTCATAAAATATAACTATTTTAATTTATAATAACTTTAAAAAATATAAAATTTGGTTATTTCTGAATTTAAAATTCAAATTCAAATTCAATTTATTGAGACTTTTTTAAATGGTTACAATGTTTAAATAAAAACTTAACTAAGAAAACTTAGAACTATTAAGTATTTCTGAATTTAAATTGATACTTAAAATAATATTAATAAAAACAAGAAGATTCCAAAGATTTCTTACTTGCTGACACTAAACAATATGACGTTGGCTGTTTTTGACACTTCATGACAAAGATAATAGGTTGAAAAAATCGAACCAGGCAACGAACGCGCAATAAAAAACCTTTGTAGATTATTGTTATAAAAACACAATTATTTGTATTTCATTGTTAATTGAAAATATTATATTTTCTGTTGAGAATATATCAATGGTTACGCTAACTAAAGTGTTATGTAGCCTGTTGACGAAAATAGATTTACTGCGTTTTCCATGCCATTAATATAATATCTACCTTGTGTTAATTTATCGAAAATGCATAACCAAATGCAGGTCAGTAAACAGTTAAAATAAGAGTTTTGTACTGAAATGTATTGAAATTTAATCGACGTTCCTGCAGATTTAAAATTTATCACTTTAACGAATTTAGCCATTAATAAAGACAACCATAACGGACCTAAATAGCTAATTCCACATGACTTTGAAGCTGTGAATACAATGTCGTTACCCGTTCTGATATATGAATTAAGAGGTTTTATGAAAACATAATCGGCCCTTTTATAAATAATTGTTCCTTCGGAATTCGAAAAATGAGTTTCCGTTAAGATTAATCTAAAATTTTTGTAAATGCAAATTTGTTCTTCAACCGTCAATATTAATGAGTGCAATAAAAAAATGTGATGTCTTTTTTATATGCTATTCTTAAAACGAAAACACCTTTATCCAATTACGAGGGAAACATTTTTTCATAAAAGGGCTGAATGTCGAATGGTCTTAATTTTCTTTTCGAAATAAAGATCGAACAGATCTTCTTTCATTACCAAAACCAGAATTTTAAGAGGCTTTCTCGTAAAAATGACCTTATATTAAATGAAGCTTTTCGTTTGTTTGGCAAATGTTTGGCATATTCTAACATTTCTTGTAAAATTTAAAAATATTAATAGATAATATTTAAATATTTAATGAGATTTTTTCACCAGTAAATCTTTGTTATATTTTTTATATAAACCAAAAATTCAATATTTTCCCGAAGTTTAGTCAAATTTTTGTTGACACCTTGAATAATAGTATCTACATTATCAGAAGTTGTTTTCATTGTTAATATTGGATTTTGAAGATTTGGAACAGAGGAATGAGATGGTCTGCTCCTTGGTACCTTGTCATTGCTTCAAAACCATCATTATATCGCGTTTCATCATGATGTTAAATTTTAGTAATTTATTGTCATATTTACTCTTTCATTGTTGCAACAATAAAAAATACCTATTAAAAGTAGGTCTTCACCCTAAAATAGAAAAGCCTAAAACACTAAATTTGCTGGAAAAATAATGTTATTAGTGTCTGACAGAACTAAGGTAACTTATTAAAAAGTTGTTATTTTTTATGCGAGTCAACAAACTGCGGTAGTTCAATGCTCACATCTGACAGAAAGTTTTTTTTTTAATAGAAATTAATTTTTCTGATTGGCCGTCACCTCTGGAGGCAATGACTAACATTGAAATTTTTATATAAAATCGTCGTCCCAAGTTCATAAATAGCTTGTTACCGTGATAAAAAGTAAGGCAGTCATTTTAACGAATATGCAACGGCGTTGCATTGGATTAACAAAACAACAAAAAGACGCCACCAAAATACTGAGACAGTGGATTAAACAAAATGAATGCATATAATTATTGTTCCTTCAATAACTCCGCCTGGTGGTGATGATGGTAAGCCACTAGCCTGTCCCAAGCCAGTGAAAAGGAGGAGGGTTGTGTCATGCGTATTTGGACTACGGTTCAATTATGTATGGCACGTAAAAAGATAGGTTGCCATGAACCCTGTTTTGAGCTACAAAATCATGGAAGTGGGACATAAATCTGGTTATTGTACCTGCGTATCCGTAGCAAATGATATAAAACATACTGTTAGCACGGGGATAGTCACTAAACCTGGTTTAGCTAATGATAATTACCGACAAGAATAAGAATCTGATATTCTTTATGGGTTTATGAGAATAAGTGATGATAAATAAATTTCCAACGATAGGGTCTATATATGCCAAGAATAAAAATTGGATAAAAGAATGGTCATAATGGAGGTAAAATTGGATGTATAAAAATGGATGTATAAAAATGGATGTAAACAAGTTGTATTATCATGGCAGTGATAATGGAAGTTAACAAGATTAATTCTTGTGTGGAGTTTGATCTGAATGCATAATAGACCCTGTGATCGAGCGTGCTACATTGTGGTAATGTTGTATGCTGGCTGATCAAGTTTTCTAATTGAATTTAGATAAGGCGATCAGTTTTGGAATACCCAATTAATATGTCTTCGATTTGTTTATTCATTTCTTAGTCATAGCCAATACCCAAGTTAGTGTCTATCGGTATAGTATACCGGGATACTAAGATAAGCTTGCTTATCAAGTCATGTGTGCTTAACTATCAATTCATGTCTGGTTTTTGTTGGAAGCTCATTCCAAGGTGGAAACCCCTTTTGCCCGGGGGGACTATCGTGGGCTGGCCCTTCGGGGAGTTTCGTGCTGGCTGTGGTAAGCTTAATGTCGCAAGCTAGACAACGAGTCGGCGTGGCGTTGCGTCTCTGTACAACCAGGCTGGCATATCCTATATGCTAGAGATTTTAGGTCGGTCTCGCTCCTCACCAATGGAGGTGGATTGAATTTAACCTCAAATTAAATGTCCACAAATTGGTACTGGGGATTCGGTGGGTGAGTAAGGTGTTTATGGCAGAACTGGCGAATGGCGCCTCGTCATAGTATGCTATTAATACCTGAAAACGCGAATCCCTAGGGCACTGGTCATGCCCGGAAAATAATTAATTTTTATATGGCGATAATGGCGATCAAATTCTGCATGATATGATTGAAAAGAAGGGTTACTCAGTAGAAATCTTGGGTGCTGAGTGCCTGGAAACTGGTCGATAAATTTAATTGTATTCCTAAACCCATTGGACTTGAGAAAGCAACTCCTAATAGACAGAGTCGGCCCTATGATCCTGCACACCGACAAGTTCCAGTGAGGTATCCTGTTAACGCTTCTGTTGAGAGTTGATTTCGAAAGTCCATGACTCCTCGCCATGGGGCAAGTAGATTTAAACCGAACAGGTAGGCATCTACTCTAAATACTGGTACACAGCTGTTCCTTCAATATAAACAAAGGGGCTTAGATGTTGAGGTGATTTTCATGTGAAGCAACATGAAAATTGAAACGGTTAAATTAATTTTATGATAATTACAACAAAAAATGTATGACGCCAAGAATCGCGAGAGGAGTTTTTAAAAGTCGAAAATGCAATGCAACGGTGGTGTACGAAATTATTACTCTTTGAGTAAACGCGAAAAAGTAAATTTAAAAAACTAAGATAAAGATTGTGGTTTTTATAATAAAAAACTCTAAAATGATAATATTTATAAATAAATCCAAATACAAATTTTTACAAAATTATTCATTAAAAAATGTGGGTTTAAGTTACTTAACCGTGCTATTTTTAACTTATTATAAAGATTTCGTTGTGGTATGAGCTTAGAATTTATTTATATCGTGAGTTCAAAGCTTCATCTTGAAGAATCTATAATCTAATCAATTTTTGACATGGGGATACTAAAATTACTATAACATAATTCCGTAAAATGTTAGTGCGGAACGCTTGATTTTTTGAAAACTTTCAGAGCATATTTTTAGGCATTTTCTGTTTTGTGATTTATTGAAACTTCAAAAACTTTATATTTTTTTTCATTTTGAAAGTTTCATTTTTACCATGATAGAATAATAAGGTAGGCGCATATTGGAGAGGAAGTGAGCTACATGTCAAAATCAGCTGTTTGAATTCGAGTTGTTCTAATTGTTGTTGTTGCCTTTTCGTTTGACGTTTATAGCACTCACAGCATTGTTTGTGTAAAAATAGACATTTGAGCAGCCATATTAATATGAGCCTACCTTATTATTCTATCATGATTTTTACAAAAAAATTTTAAACATATTTCGTCGTACCTTCTACTATGGTTTCCGTTTTTACTTTGAGGCCTTTTATGAGTCTTTGGAACTAAAAATTATTATTTGAATAATTTAAAATCGAATAAGTGGAAACGGGCCCGTCATTTTTGACGGGAAAGAACTAGTGGAAATCCTAATTGCCAAATGCCAAATTGAATAGTTAAATCTTTATGATTTTTTTACTCGAGAACAATAAACTTAAAAATTTTTTTATGTAATAAATTTAAATTTTTAATCATCGGTTCTTCAAGATGAAGCTCTGAGTCAGGATCTAAATAGATTTTAAGCTAATTTCAAAACCGATAAAAAACCGGTAAATTAAAACCACATATTTGAGTTGAAAACATTTTTTAAAATTTTTATTTGCACCATCGGAAAGAGCGCTCTCGAAAATATAAAGTTATATAGCTTTCATACAAATAGTTCGATCTAGGACAAGGATTAGGTCTATGATAAGGAAAAGGAATTGAACGAACATTAGCAACTGGATAAGGACAAGGATTAGGACCGGGAAATATGAGAATAAAGATTTTCATATAAATAAGAATATTGAGACATTCAAATAAATGCAAACGTTTGTGTAGTTGATAAACAACCAACTACATGCAACCCTTTTTTAATAGATGCAATTTAATTTCTTTTTTGGTTTTATTTTATATACAAACAAAAGCTGTTTTGACATTTTGAATTAAGTCGCATGATCTGGAAAATCATATTTATAATTGATCAAAACGACTTAATTATTACTTTTTAAAGGTTTAAAGCTATCTGCGATTGTAAAACGATCTTGTAAAATGGCAAAGTGTGAACTTGATAAAAATCTTTCTTATTTTAAAAGTAAAGTAAAAGTATATAAAAAAAGTTAAGGAAACAACAATTAAAAGTAAAAATTTATTGAAATTAAATTTTGCGGGTTTTCTTATCATTAATGAATGTTAAATTGTCAAATTTTAAATGTCAGCAAAATTGAAATTAAAAAATTATGTAAAAAAATTTGATTTTCCAGAAAACGTTTAACATTTTAAAATAATTATTTTATTAAATAATTTTTAAAAAGATTGTAGCACGGATACGATAGAACATCAGCTAGTCGCGTTGGGTTACAGTTATCCAGAAGGGGAATTTTTAAGAAATCGTTCCAGCATCGCTGGTAAGACCATTTTCTCTTCCGTCTTTCATCACACTTGTATAATCCTTGCACGGAAGACGAAAACATTTTAATATTGCGCAAGAGCACAAGATGATGTCGGCAGTATCCCAAAAGAAGTTAGTTAAGCTTATCGTATTTCATCAAACCAGCAGCAACTAAGAAACATATATATTAACACTGTTTAATATTTCAGCTTATTAAAATAAACTATAAAAAAGAAACTTTTACTTACCTTTATTTTTGTTTATTATTTTATTGTTATTGCAAGCAAAAGTAAAAAAAAAATATTTTTCAATTATATACTGCTCAATTGAAGTTTGTAATTTTTTTCAACTAACAATTAAAACGTTGAAATCAAGAATTTTAGCAAGAAAATTGTAAAATTTATTAAGAATTGTAATAGTTGATTTTAACAATAAGGGGAATCAAGCTTCTGCGTAGGTTTGCTTATTGCGTACTTTGCGTATATTGAATTGACATGAACGCATCAAATTTTGAAACATTAACTTATATTTCATTCATAGTTCTCAGTTTTAAAAATAAATCCCATCCAACTTTGTTGGCCGATGTATTAGATCGTATTAAAAAACCATTAACAAACGATTTCGACAGGGCAGCTGCTTACGCAATCCAATTTAACACAATACGCATCAAATTTCGTGCGTAGTTTTACGTAAGTCGCTTGTTAAAGTTCATATAAAAATAAGCAGCCATTACGCAGTGACTTGAATCCGCTAAATAACTTTGGGAGAGGTTACCATTAAATGATAACGGAATTCGGGGTCAGATTTTCGATGCTTTTGAATGAATTTTACACACTTCTTTAGGGCTGTCTTAACTTTCAAAGTTTATAAAAAAAAAAAAAAAGAAAAGAATATATATTTTTAAACTTTCTGGATTAAAAAGATTTATAAAAGATTTTAAAGAATATATATTTTAAGATTTCTGGATGGAAGATTTCTGCTTTCATAGACGATAAATTCGAATTTAAAGTAAGATGAAGCCATATTAAAACAAATAAGGTAGCTCCAGGACTGAGAGTCGAAAGTCTGAATTGTCAAAAGAAGATTGAACGAAAAAGAATGTCAAATGATGTTTTCAACAATTCTGACTCTGAGAGAAAGAGGATTGATAGCCCTGCAGCTATCTTGTTCAGTCTACCATAGATGAACTCAAAAAATTGTTGGCTATGTTAATTGTTTATTTACTATTGAGAAGAAGAGAACAAAAAATTCAAAAATTTTTCTTTATAAAAGGCCTACGGATAGTATAAAAGAAGGTAGATGCATTTCGTGTGCTCTCTTTTTCTCATAGCCATCCATAATTGTCAAATCTCATAGAACGCATGAGAATGCATAGTTTTTACAGTTTCGGCATTTTGCCTCGCATTGCATCTACCTTCTTTTGCATCTACCCTATATACGAGCAACTAATCGCAAACTAGTAGAGGAACTAGTTGATGTTTTACCTACATAACAAATGCCTGTTTTTCAACTTAAGCCCAATTTTTTTCGTTTAAAAACATCGTGCAAAGTAAGTAGAAAATGAGTACAATCAAATTCAATAAATCTTTTTCACTATCATGAAAAGTCAACAACTCATTATTAACAATTGCCATTTGAAATATTTAAAACATATCAAAACAGATGCCCTGATGATCGTTTTTTTTTAAATGAATTTTAAAAACTTTTTTTACAAGCACATAAACTGACTAGTTGAACAACTAGTCAGCTGGAATCGAAAAAATAAAAACTTTTTGATACTTATCAACTTTATCCTTGAAAAACTGAAAATTCTACCTCAACTCATCTACACTTATTTCTACAACCAATCTATCAACCAGTTTTGTGATAAGTTGCTCTTCTATAGGTCCCTTAAAATAATTTTGGATGGGAGAATAAACAAGTTACCTGCAGGGACGCCAAATGATTTGTATTGGTCTTGGCATTGCTGACTTTCAGATAGAGAATTGGTCGTCCTGCAAGTCAGAATTGTCAAAATCGATACAAATCATTTGATGTTTCTGCAGCTACCTTTTTTATTATACAATTTTCAAGAACATTTTTCGGTTTAAAATAACTTTGTAAATATATTACAATAATAGGTCTGTTCGCGTACTTTTCTAGTAAAATAATGAAAAATGTCAAAAGTAATTAAACTGAGAGAAGTAACTCCAACACTAAAAAGTAAACGAACGATTTTCTGGTAAAAAACTGAAAAATGTCAAATCTGCCTAGTTCGCAAGTGCTGTGCTGCTCCTCACACCTACCGTTTGAAAGTTTTCATCTTTTTACCTCATGAAATTCTAATATTAACAATTTCAAAAAACTTGAACGCAGAGAAAATCTAATTTCCCCTCTTTTACACAATCCTCTCCGTAAACGAACGCTTTTCCGCCACTTTCAAGTAAAAGTGTTTGAAATATTTCGTTTGCATTCGACCTAATATATATTTTTCAAAGTCGAATTTTTCTTAGAAAAAACTTGGTCATGGTGTCAGTAAAAAAAAAATTAAGTCGGCTTTAAAAACAAAAAATTATATTTTTTCTAAAGTTGATTTTTGCTTCTAACTATGACTAGGACCCTATATCTTTTACCGTTACTTCGAAATCCTTTGATAAAAAACATACAAATTTTTCATACAAATGGATATATCCATTTGAAATTGAAAAACTTTTTTTAGACCGTTTTAAAACATTCTATATAATATCGTCATTGCTATATCGTCAAGCAATAGTTCTACTGTTCCTACATAGCTTATATTGCTAACTTTTGAACCAATAAAAATATCAAAAAACCATTCGGCGAACAGATGCTGCATGCATATAGCCATTGTTTGGTAAAATAAAAATGTTCATCGAAATGTGCATCGAAAAACAAAAGAAACATATGTCATTACGTTTTAATCCATAACATACATATCACTACAACCAAAACCAAACAAAAAAGCTTACAAAAAATTACCACAAAGTTTTTCCATGAACTCACAACTAAAAAAGTTACGAGCACTTAAAGTAAAAAAATAAGTTTTTTTTTAAGAATATCAAACTTTCGATGCAATTTTCTCGAAAAAAATAAATTTTTTATTTTTTTTTTTTTTTATATATGGTATTTTACTAAAAGCAGCTAATTTAAATTAAAAATACATTTTAAATTTGGGGGAAAAAATGCCAAGATCGAAAACCGAAATATATAAGTGGAAAAGGAACCTATAGCCAAAATTTTAAGTAGATAAAATAGAATGAAAAAAATTGCATTAGCCTTGGAATGGCCGAATTACTCTCAGCCAAATGGCAGAATTATCAATAAAACACCGAATGAAATAGAGCAACAAAACGAGGTGTCAAATTATTTATATTGATTTGTACTATTCTGACTTCGAAAGAGAGCATAGGTAGCCCTGCTTGTTTATTCTACCAAGCTCATAACTTTTCATATAAGGTTTTCAGATTTAAAAAGGAATTAAATTTAAAAATTACTTAAAAAAACAATAAAGTAATTAAATATTTTATTAAAATATTCAAATTAAAATAATTACAACTTAACCCATTTTAGTCCGCTGGTAGATTTCCCGAACTAAAACTAATTTAAAACTAATTTCTGAAAAAAATATTAAAAATATTTTCAAATTCTTTCTGCAAAGACTTAATTTGGTTAAATGGAAATTCAGAAAATAAATATAAATTTCCAAATTTTCCATTTTACATGAACATGTTATATTTTTTCCATAAATGAATTTTAACGTTAGTGGTCGAAAAATCGACCAGCTGACTAAAATGGGTTAATGATTGCTCTTTTTATTATCTCTCGCGTTTAATTGGAATAATACAATTGTAACATCTACCGATTGTCTCTACTAAATTAAATAACTATTTGCATTTTTTATGGTTTTTTATATAAAAATTATGTATTTTTTGTTTCTTTCTGTATAGTTCATTTTAAAAGTGGTCTTACATTTTAACAGAATACCACTTCATTTTGTTTCTCTCTCTGTCTCACCGTAAATTTATAGAATATATGTTTGAATATTTTCTTTGTGAGATAATGCAATGAAAGAGTTCAGAAATTATAGAATAAAAAGATAACGCAAACCACTTTAATGGTTTTTTTCACGCGTGAAAAAGCGAACTTTCAAATAAAAGGAACGCCGCTTGTGCATTCCACTATGTGCCACTTTTTTATGTGTTGAGAAAAATAAAAACTTACTCTAAAAAGTATTTTTTCCTCTTGAAATAAAATTGTTTTTATAAAAAAAACCCCTTCCCAAGACCGCCACGCTTGACTAACTTTTACAAAAGAACTCATTTTTGTACCCAAAGGTAAATCTATGACATACATATACCATGTAGGACCTATATAAAGTTCTCCGAATAGAATAGATCAAAATCGTACTTACGAGTGTAATCCAAATATTATTAAACTTAAGTTTCGATGCAACTTTGGTAAGTTCTTTTTAAAAATCGAAATTATTTGAAAATTAAATTATGTTAAATTTATTTGTAATATTTTGTTCTTTCACTTAAATCTTAAATTCACTTAAGATTTTCTGAACTTAAAAAAGTCAGTTAAAATCACTAAAATATTATCTAAATAAATAATTTTTTTAAATTCATTTAAAAAAATAAAACATATCGGCAAATCAGTGTCAGTGTCACTCACGTTTCAGTCATAGCAGTAAACATGCATTTTTCTCCATTTAACATAAAAGCTTTTAACACAAAATTATATAGGTATAAGTCTTAGTCTTACTATTATAAGTTTATGCAAGAAGTTTTATATATTTATATGTACACATTTTGAAAAAACCATCATTAAATGGTGTGCCACTCACGTTTCCGGACGATTTGCGTTTTTCGACTTCTTCTTATAAATTCCCATAAATCTGCGAATTGTTTGAGTTAATATAAGGAATAAAATAATTTTCCGTAACGAAATTGAGTAGAAATTTTAACTGCAGAAAAATATTTTGTGTTTTCTAAGAATTTTAAGATTTTTTCATATTCTGATTTTGTCACTCACATTTCACGTCGGTGTTACTCGTGTTTCAAGACAATTTTAATTGTCTTTTTTTTCATCCTGGTTAATCTGATAAACTTTATTAAGCATATGTTGTAAAAAAAATTTTTCTGAACGTGAAGGACATTTTCATACAAAAAGAAAAAAAATTTAAAATTAAAGTTAAAAAATAATTCATAATATAAAGACAGCACAATAACAATTTCAGAATTATAACATTTTAACAAAATTTATTCCGGTTCTGCATCCGAATTTGTATATATATCACTAAGCCTAATTCGTTGATCCTTACGCCCATTAAAAATCAAAGACCGTGTCAAATATGACTATATGTCTTACCCATTAGCAATTCCGTCGATGCCAACGGCTTAAAATAATGATTTAATTAGATATTTTTAATATTTGTAAGGTTTATTTTTTATATGAATCCGGATTTAACTATTAAATGTCACTCACGTTTCACTACTTCAAATGCCTTTTTAATGAAAAATAATTGCGTCTGCTTGATTTAAAAAAATACAAAATTCACTTATCTAATATAGAAAGTAAATCCGAGACATAAAATAAGCCAGTCAATTTTTTTTCAAGATAATCCAACTTATCAATAAAAATTGTCACTCACGTTTTACTCTTGAATCACTTTTTTAAATTATATTTTTCGATAGAAAATTATATTTTTAAAAAATTTTAATGTTTTTTTTCAATAGAATATATTTGATATTTAAATCGCCGAATACCAACTTACAACTCATAAAAACCTACAATTTTTTAACTTGCTACAGATTAAACATGCATGTATTAAAATCAGTGAAAATTTAAGGATACAAGATGGTTTTTTTCAAAATGCTTTTACCGTATGAAAACTAAAGCAATATTTTTTACATTCCGTCTATGTATTTTTATTGACCTTAATGCATTTTTATTTTTCAAAGTTTAGGTTTACTTTTTCGGGATTTGCCGATATGAAACATAGAAAAGAAAATATCAACTAATTAAGCTGCGTTGATCACTCCGTTTGAATCGTATCGGTCAAAAGTTTGAATTCGAACTCGAATATGCGAAAGATGCATTGATAACCACTGGTCTAGATAGACAGAAGTACAAGACAATTTAATGTTTGCCAGAAATAATTTCAGTTGGAAAATTAACAAGAATTTCAATTTCAATCTGAAACAGATATTTTCAAAAAATTTGAAATTTTTCAAATTCGAAGTCATTCGGGATTTTAAAATTTTAACCCAAAAATATTTAAATTTGTTTGAATTGTAAACTTCATAGCCTAAAATGAGCAGCATTATTTTTGTGTAGATAATATTATTTACCGTTTCTAGCACGAAGGAAACTTTTTGTTTCGAAATGAAATAAAATGCTAAGATTACAGCGAATAAAGCGATCGATCGTTAAATTGGACTACTCAACAGAATTGACCTAAAAAAAAGTTATAAAAGATTGAATACAATACAGCTTTAAACGATTCGTGATAGTGTGGAACAAATCATTATCTATTGTTTTTCAAATACTCAATGAAAAACCTTTGGTTTAAAAAGATTTAATTTATACAATTTTTCTATAATTTCATAGTTTTAAGGCTAATTATAACTACGATAAAAAAAATTATACTAAAAATTTATATATACTTCAAATAGCCGCAAACTATATTTTAACAAAGTTAATGTTTTCGTCAAGGGTTAAAATTCTGAATACATAATTATTTTACGATATAAAAAAACTTTTAAAATATCAAACACAAAATAAATTTTGCAATTAAGTATTTTAATATTTAGTTGCAAATTATTTTACATCGATAACAGTTTGCGAATGATTTTTCATGGAGTTTCTTTATGTATGTCAAAGTATTCTTTACTTTTAAACGAGTTTTAAATTCTTTATTTCAAACATTTTTAATTTGCAATTTGAGGCGATGTATAATCCATAATTTTCCAAGTGTGGAAATGTTTTCTGATTATTATTATTAAAGATTTTGGGAGTTTTCCTTTACATTTTCTTTGATGCTATTTAGGTAGCCGAATATGCACATTTACAATTTTACCAAATTCCCGACACCTGCACAAGACATACTGCTTAAAATCATCACAGAACCGCCCCTCCTTATGTTTCACAAAAGCACGATTTATTTTTGCTATTGTTTGCTGTGGTATTCATTGTTTGTGGTTGTATCCATACCTTAAGTATTAATCATGTATTTTCGTATCCCAAAGCACGCCAAGTTAAAACAAAGTACTCCCTGGCAAACTTAGGGTCGTTTTATTCTTTATAATAACTCGAGACTTATCTGCATACTTAATGCATTTTTACAAAGCATCAGTGTGTTTCACTATGGATTGGTACACACCAGATTCACCAAAACTGCGCAACTGTAGCGTGATTAATATTAACAAACGAGTTATGCAGTTTTGGTGAATCTAAGAAGCACTGATTTAAAGAAAAACACATAAATGCATTTTTGAACACAGTACTATTCAAATCTTTCGAGTTTTAGAATAAAAAGGTCTTTAAGTCATTAGTTTTTTTATTGAACTAATTTTTTCAGAAAATTGTACCATACAAATAATTTGTGGAGTGCTTCGTATTACTTCTGCGCAAGACGCAATTCTTCAAGTTTACTTTTGTATTCTACTTAAGTTTGTTTGGTAGTAATTAATTTTGATTTGTTGGAGAATGTGGGACTCAAATCGATTGCCTTTTTTGAGTATTCTAACGTCAACAGCGAATATTTATAAATATTTTTTAAACCAAAACATGACGTTCTACACTCTGCCTTCAGGTTTCTTATCCAAATTAAGTTTTTTATGATCATTGTAGACAAATCATGAACTGCACTAAAATACATTGTAGTTGACTTTTGAAACCAACTACACGATTTAATTTTAATATTCAGTAAGATGTTTCACACATCTTAAGATTTGAATTTTTTTACATTATTGATTTTCTTAAGCACGTTTATGAAATTCCGTCGACATTCCCTTTTACAATGTAATAGTTATCATAGAAATTCATCAGGTTATTTAACAAACCTGTATGATAAATATTGAATACGGTATTATATTGTATGAAAAATAACTTTTTAATCTTCTTTTGAAAAATATTTATAAACTTCCATTCTTTCTTTATATGTAGAAATCTCAAAAAAAGAAAGTATTAACTTGAGTTCTTAATAACAATACGATCTAATAAATACCTTATCAATAGTACGAAAAAAAAAAACAACTCGACTGACAAGTTTCATTTCATTCTGCTTGAGGTGAATTAAAGTTACACTTGTTATAATGGCAAATGATTATTAAATTATACAATTTACTTTATTTTCTAGAAATATTTTTTTAAGAATTTCCATTACCTCACTGCCACTTGATGAACCATCCATGCTGCTACCATCATTCAGCGCAAGAGCATTTAAGCGTCGTGATTGACGACGTTTTGTTGCATTGTTTCTGAACTGATCGGAATCATCGTCAGAATTAGCGGTTGCTGCGCAGTTGGACGATGACTGCTGTTTTGCAGGGCGTCCACGCTTCTTTTGGGTGCCAGAATAAGATGATGGCTGCTCATCGTCGCTTTCGTTACAACTGTCACTACTTGACGACGTCGTCTCCTCATCGGAGTCATCAAATTCTATGCGCATTACAATGCGGCGTTTCTTTTTTTGTTGGTCCGATCGTAGGCGGCCTTTGCTGCCCGATGGACTTGGATCGACGAAATCACTTAAATCACCGGAATCGTCAGACATTCTAAATTATTACAATATATGATACATATGCAATATATAAATGATATACATAGAATTACTATATATATAAGTGTATGTAGAACTCTAGATCTGAGCAAATATAATTTATTTGCGCATAATGTGTAATAGAAATTTCACAAAATTTATTTTTTTTTAAACCATTAAATTTCTTTGCAGCATTAAACAGAAAAAAAAATATTCATTTAAACGCATTCAATTTGTTCATTTTTGGTTTTTCAAATGTGAAAAAATCTATTTTCTTTGCTTAAAAATTAAACTGTCTGTCCTTCTGTCTTTTTTCAATTGCAAATTTTTCACGCACTTTTGTTTAACGTTTTATTTTTGCTTTAGCCAGTGTGAAGCTTGTTTTTCAATCTTAAGATTTTCAGAAACTATTTCTGCTTGCTATAGTTAGAATTAGATTTAATTTTGCAATAAGAATTATCTGGTTTTAGTAATTTTAATTTTTTGTGCACTCGGTATTTTTCTGCATAAACGCCATTTTTAATTCTTGGCCGTGGCTTCGTAATTTTGTAGATTTTTTCACAGTGGTATAGTTGTGTAGGCGTATACGTACACAAAATGTGCCGATATTGCAATAGTGTGCGTGTGCATCGCTGTCATCGGAAGAAGTTTGTAGAGATGTAGAGATGAAATGTCAATGTTGCCAGCACTGCTTAAAGAATAGCTTATAACATTTAAAGCTATTTACATTGGACGACAAAGGAAATTTATGGAATGATCATATACGCCGCCTATCCGATTCTTCACGCCGATATATGAACTATTGCATAAACTGCACTTCAAACCGTCTTTAAACTTTCCCAGCGATTAAATAAAACCGCAGTGGTTCCGAAAATATACAAGTTTTTATTTTGCAACTGTTCAGAAAATAATTTCTTTTGTTTCAATTGTCAAACTTTATTGAGCACAGTGAAAATATATGCATTAAGTGGTCAAATTGTATAAAAGATTTTTTCGTCAAGGAAACACAACTTAAAGTGCATTTGCTTTACTAAAATTGCTACAAGAAAAAATAACTTAATGCGTTATTTTTTAGTTTATTCATTGTTTTATTGCCGCATAGCTTTTGAAAATCTAAAAACGAGAATTTATTTGCTAGAAGATGCCTCAAAAAAAAAATTGATATCAAGTTGGTAGTCATGTTTGAAAAGTAAGTAAAAATGTTTGAGTGTGTTGCATTTTAAAAGGAAAATTGAACGCTATCACTTTCTTGAATATGTGATTAATTTTTCATTCATTTATCTTCTTTATTAATGCGGTCACTATTTTGAAATTTTTCGCAAAAGAGTTGAAAAACACTGCATTGATAAAGTTGGAAGTGAATTGCCAAAAATTGATTCGGTTTTGGTTATACTGCAGTGGCTTAACAAACTTATAGCGTTTTCTTTTCTCAACGAAAAATTCTGCCCTCTGAAGATGCAGAATTTTTTCCATTTTGACCTGACTCAATAGAATTCTGACCTGTTTTTATCTGAGAATAGATCACAAAAAATGCAAAATATTTTTAATGTTTTCGAGTTGGCATGCTTTTTTGAAAAACTTCTAAAGAATTAAAGATACAACATTTTAAAATTTCAAATTCAAAACTTTTTTCTCGCCAAAAAAAAAAATATTTTTTTTTCATAGAAAAATTTTGACGTTTTCCGTAGATGAGCTCAATCTTTTCTGAACTGTCAATGGTAACGTTAACTATTTTTCACATATGTCATTTATTCAGTTGGTAGCAATTGAGGTCAGAATTTTTCGAACCGTCGAAGTAGAGAGGGCAGAAATTCTGCATTTTTTCTACTTTTAGGCCCGTATTCACCAACCTTACTATTTTTTTAGCGTGCTATTTTTGCCTTTTTGATATTCACCAATATATAATTTTTAAGCAACCGCTGACTTCTCTATAAAATAGCAATCGATTCCAACCTAAAAACAAAACAATACCTAATAGTAGGCTTCGCTTTGTCAAATATTGTATGGCAAGCTACTATTCGAAAAGTTCGAACATAAGTTCGAAACAAAAAATGTAGATTGCTTGGTGAATACGAAAAAATAGTAAACTAAAACGCCTGCTGAAATATAGCGAGTACTATATCGAGTTTGGTGAATACGGGCATTAAGGTCAAAATTTAGTTTCAATAAATCACAAAACAGAAAATGCCTAAAAATATGCTCTGAAAGTTTTCAAAAAATCAAGCGTTCCGCACTCACATTTTACGGATTTTACGGAATTATGTTATATAATAATAATAATAATAATAATAATAATAATAATAATAATAATAATGATAATAATAATAATAATAATAATAATAATAATAATAATAATAATGATAATAATAATAATAATAATAATAATAATAATAATAATAATAATAATAATAATAATAATAATAATAATAATAATAATAATAATAATAATAATAATAATAATAATAATAATAATAATAATAATAATAATAATAATAATAATAATAATAATAATAATAATAATAATAATAATAATAATAATAATAATAATAATAATAATAATAATAATAATAATAATAATAATAATAATAATAATAATAATAATAATAATAATAATAATAATAATAATAATAATAATAATAATAATAATAATAATAATAATAATAATAATAATTATAATAATAATAATAATAATAATAATAATAATAATAATAATTATAATAATAATAATAATAATAATAATAATAATAATAATAATAATAATAAAAATAATAATTATAATAATAATTATAATAATAATAATAATAATAATAATAGCTGTGTTTTTTATCAAGCGAGTAGTTAAAAAACGACCGCTTATCATATGTATACTCGCTTAAATAACACAGGAAACTGTTACTCGCTTAAAAGTTTGTCGACCAAACGAAAAAAATGCTTCCAAGTTATGTTTCAATAATTGTATAAATTTCCTACAAAGGTGGCAACTATATCTGATTGATAGTCAATATTGATGTATGAAATGAACATTTTTTGTACCAAATACTTTTCACGAAATACTCATAATTTGCTTTAGATCAATATTTCAATAAAAATACATAATAATTTAACAGGTAAGATAAACAAAATTTATCAAATATACTCATTATGTAAAACTATGTTGTTTGCTTAAGCTTTTAGCACTGAAAATCTTTTGAGTATCGGGTTTGTTTTCAGAACCGAGTCTCCAATGCTTAAAATCTGAAAATTTATGCATCACTAATTGTCAGAACTTTGATATATAAAATAAATTTGTCAAAAATTGTTTACAAAAATTTGATCAGAACATAAACGACGTTTTTGACTTTTCAGAAAATGCTTCCAAGTTTTAAAAAAATTCTTAAGCGAGTAAGCAGTCGTTTTTTGACTACTCGCTTGGTAAAAAACACAGCTAATAATAATAATAATAATGGCACGATTACGATTTCCGGGGCGCCGCGATTTGAAGATTTTTTTCTGGTAGAGAACAAGAAAAAAACATGATTCGCCGAACGAAAAATCGATAGCTCTATTAGTTATCGATTTTTTTTTTAAATTTTTTGTTAAAAGATCTGTTCAAAAAACATCTATATCTTTACCGTTACTGAATGGATCTTTAAGATTGATATTTCATTTGAAAGGTCATTAAATGACATTTCAAATATATTTGTTATAAATATCATTGCTACAATATTTTTAGTTTTATAAGCGAATTTATTCCAGAGTTGAATTTTTTAATGAAAAGAACCGTTATTTTCTAAAAAATTTACGTTATTAAGTTACTAAAAATATATTTGTTTGAAAAGCTTACAGTAAGAGCTTTTGTTTGACATATAAAAATATACATATTTTATTTAATTTCACACTATATTACATAAAATATAAATTTTCCAAGTGTTGTCTTTGTTAAAAAATCTGTTCACAAAATTTCCTATATCTTTGCCAATATCCAATGAATCTTAAAGATTGACATGCTATTCGAAAGGTAATTAAATGCTTTTTCAACGATATATAATACAAATATAATTTCAAAAAGTTTTTAAATTTATAACTGAATAAATATCATATTTGAATTTTTTAATTAAAAGAACCGTTTTTTTCTACAAAATTTACGTTTCTAAGATACTAAAAATATATATTTTTTTGAAAAGCTGAAAGTTTAACCTTTTTTTCGATAGATAAAAATATGTATATTTTTTTATTAACTGATCGAATACAAAATACAAATTTTTTTCACTGGCTCGAAAATCCCGTTAATTCATATAAATATTGTAGCTACAATGTTGCCTTAAAATCAATTATTTATTGTAATGGCAATATTCGTCAATAAGGAGTAAGAAAGCCAAACATCTAAGGTACAAATGAGTGAAATAAGCAATTTCCCGTACAAGGGCAAATCATTTTATCATAAAAAACACCACAAAAAGTCAAATAAATTATATATATTATATACCAAATGAAAGATAAATTTTCAAGCTTTAATAATTTACTTTTTATAATTCATAGTAATAACGGTAATTTTTGAGAAAATAACGGTTTTGTGTAAGAAAATATTTTTTTATTGAACAAAAATGCCTATAAAATACAAAGTACTCAACAGATTTCAATAATCATTAATCATTAATATCGGTTATATATTAAGAATACTATAGCTGATTTTCTTCATAGACTTTATAGCAAAAAATAAAATTTAAAAAATCGATAACTCGAAAACAAATTGGCAATTCTTATTTTTATTAAGAGTACTCTTTGAATCCATCGTCAAATCGCGGCGCCCCGGAAATCGTAATCTCCCCATAATAATAATAATAATGATAATAATAATAATAATAATAATGATAATAATATTTCTCGTGAACGCAGAGAAAAGTTCCATATGACCTTCCAAAAATATAGCCAAATCGTACAGGCTCACCTTAGAGCTCTCCACTAATCATAGACGTATTTTAACAGTTGGCTGTACTGGCAGCAGCCATTGATGTAGAAACTCTCCACTTCCGCTCATTTCTTTTCGGTGTTAAATAAAATTGTATCAAGATGGGTCGTATGCACGCTCCTGGGTAAAAACTCAATTTTTAGCTATTTCAATAACATTTTTGCATACAAAACTGTAGGCATAATGTGCGCTATTGTTTAGTGACTGTGTTTCCATGTTAAAAGGCTTTAATTTGTTTCCAAATTGTGTTCAATTTCAATGCGAGCATCTCCATGTGGTGCACCGTATTGTCAAATATGACATTTCAACTTGTGTGTTGACATCTTTTATTTATTTTATTTTTATGTGGCCAGCAAGGGTATTTCCCAATCAGCTCTCCCCTACAGAAGAACCGTGCCATCATGGTTGAAACTGAATGCTGATGAAGTCAAAGACCGCATCAAGCTGTTGGGCAGAAAGGGTTTGACCCCATCTAAGATCGGTGAGTATATAAGCAGTGGCAACAACTATTATCTTAATGAGGTTATGTTGCATAAATATATGAATTCAGTGATTATATTTACTTGTTTATTTTAGGTATCGTTCTTCGTGATTCCCATGGCGTTGCTCAAGTGCGTTTTGTGAATGGCAATAAGATTCTCCGCATCATGAAATCCGTTGGCTTGAAACCCGACATTCCAGAGGATCTTTACCACATGATAAAGAAAGCTGTCGCCATCCGTAAGCATTTGGAACGCAATCGCAAGGATAAGGATGGCAAGTTCCATCTTATTTTGGTTGAGTCCAGAATCCATAGATTGGCCCGCTACTACAAGACCAAGAGTGTTTTGCCACCAAACTGGAAATATGAATCAAGCACTGCTTCCGCGTTGGTTGCTTAAATTTTGAAAGAAGCGTTGACAAAGTGAGGATTCGTTTTTTTTTATATTTTACAAATAAAACTTAAAATGTAGATATGAAATGAAAGTGTTTTTAAATTAACCAGATGCTCTGCCGTATTTAAATGTTTAAATGATGCTTAGAGAGATAACGTTTGTTAATTTTTAACCGTATTATTGTCGTGAAGTTATAAATTTGTTAAGATTTGATGATAAGGTTAAAGTGATAAAAGGTTTTGATGCGTGTAGAAGCAATTTGTCAGCATTGTTGATGGTAATGTATTTTGTATTCTCAATAAAGATTTTTATCTATGTTGGAAAAACTAAAAGTAGCTTAATTAACTTAATTAAGGAGTCGATTAAAGGTCCAAAATGAAAAAAATCAAGTTGGGTCGTTTCAATCTCGATGGTAGTAGAGGAGTTTTAAATCTACCAAATGCGTGGTCCTATTTTATAAATTTCAACAAGTTAACCATGTGGGCACCCTGGATCTGATAATTTGCAAGTTCGCTATTTAGTTTTCTTTTGTGTTAAATCGTAAACAAAAGATGACAGCTCATCTAGGTTGCAGTTTTCAATTTGTAGTAGTCGTATAAACAACAGTACGAAATTATTTTCGTGAAAACAACTTGTATGAAAATTTGGTGACAAACATGGTGTAATTAACAAGGTGTTACTGAGTTGGCATAACTCTCAAAAAAGTTTTTCATATATTTTCCCGTTTCTGTGAAAAACAGCTGATAATGAATTGAAAAAAAAAATTAATTTTATGAAATTAGCTAGTTTGATTTAAACAAGTATAATATAAAATAATAAAAACCAGGGACCGAAAATAACAGTTATTTTCGAAATATCAATTCAAAAAGTAAAAAAACAAGTTATTTTTTGACTGATTTTTTTTCGGTCAAAAATATAAGTTAAAATTTGACTTTTATTTTTTCAGTCAAAAATAACAGTTAAGATTTGACTTTAATTTATCGGTCAATAATAAAAGTTAAAATTTGAATTTTATGTTGGCATCTCAAAAATGTTAAAAGTGTATTGCTAATTTTTTAATTACATTTGGCATCTTATCCAAATCATTCACTCAAATGAATTAATTTTACCAGTAAATAAGTCCTAAGAATGTAGCCAAGGACGCCAAAAATAATTTTTTCCCCATCTAGTTTTCATCTTCAAGTATTTTAGTTCCTGTTCAGAAAGTTGTATTGCACAGTATTATAATTAAATATTAATAAAAGTCATTTCCAAACAAGCGAAAAATCGCGAAAATCCTACCATATTATTATGGAAATTTTTTATATTAAATTTTTTAAAGAAGCACAGCAAAAAAATCAGGCTGCAAAACAACTGCGAAAAAAATAAAGGCAAATTTTAACTTATATTTCTGACTGGAAAATTAGAAGTCATATTTTAACTTTTATTTTTGGGCATAATTGAAGATCACTGAAAACTCAAATTTTACTTTTTTTTTTGTTGTTATTATATGTATTTAGACCTTCTAAGTCCAATTATTTCGGACCGCTCTCAAGTGGTTTAGAAGTTATAGTGGGTACAAAGTTGCTAAAATCGTACTGAAATACTTGTGATTTAAATTAAATTTTTAAAATAAAAATATCTTCAATGGATTACTTTTGAAGATATTGCATTTTATATAATATGCACATTTGACGGTTTACCCTTCCAGCTACATATATATGTCAGAACATAAAAACTTTTATAAAAAATCGCGCGATTTTTTATAAAAGTTTTTCGGCTGCGGCGCTTTTTTTCATCTCAATATAATAAAAGTGTACAACAAACTTGAAAATTAAAAATACTGACATTACTTGTTAGATATAGGTAACACTTAATGCATCGTGCACTCTTGAATGTTCACCCTTTTACGAAATAATAATTAAAACTATAAATATTATCCACTGTTTCTTAATCACAACAATATTTGCACGACTTTTATGAAAACATTTATCAAAGACAAACACTGCAAAGGGACATACAAAATTGGTACACCTCAAATGCTTTGAGTACAAAAACAGTTATATCTTCCGAATTAATGCATAGATTTTTAGGATTAATAGCTCGTTGAAAAGGTATTAGCATCACCTTTCTTTCGATATCCATAACGTTTACTTTTGTTCGAAAACAAAAAAAAAATCACAAGTTTTAAGCCCATTTTCACAAACGTTGACTCCTATAACTTCTAAACTACTTGCGAGCGGCCTGAAATTTTTTCACCTTTATCTTTTTTAGCTCCAAATACACATTTTGCCAAAAAAAAAAAAAATAAAAAAAGTCCATTTCCAGTGATCTTCAATTGTTCCGAAAAAACCTTCGTGTTTTTTGACTAAATCAAATTAAATGTTGGACTTAAGAGCATATGATAAATAACTCAGGAATTTCTATTTTAGAAACAAACTCATATGGACTTGAGATGTTTTGAAAAAATGTGAGTTACGATTTATCATGTAGAACGGGCGCATTCAATAGGATCTCGTGCACAATATTGAAAGATGTCATAGAAGACAAGAAATATTATAAAAAACTAGCTGGTACCCGGCGCGTTGCTGCCGTCCTTGTCCAATGCCTGTTCCAGATTGTCAATAGACAAACTCCACTCTGAGTTTCAATATTCTTTGACCATTATTTCCAAAGCTATTAAATAAAAAAATTTTCTTTTATGGGTGGAGCCACACTCCTTGTCCAATACCCGTTTTAGTTTGCGATTATATTCGAGTAGTAGGATATCCTCAAATGGTTACTCCAAACCGAGTTTATTTGATCTGTGACTGTTATTTCCAAAGCGATTCAATTTAAAAAATGTGTCTTATATGGGTGGAGCCTTACCCCCATTACAATGGCCATTGTAGTCCTCCAGAAGCAGGACACCACCAAATAGTAACTTCATTCTGAGTTAAAATGTCATGTGAATTTTACTTCCATAGCTATTCTGTATTGAAAATTCAACTTGCATGAGCGTAGCCACGCCCCGTTTTCCAATGCCCGTGACTTTTTTATAATTGAAAGACCTGACCAATCAGTTATTTCAAACTGAACTTTAGTGTTATACAACATCAAGTTCCAAATCTATTTCATATCAAAAAGTTTAATTGTGTGGGCGCTGCCATGCTCCTCTTTCCAAAGATCGCTCAAATTTGACAGTCGAAGGACGCGTGTCAACAGTAAGTTCGTACCGACTTTCATTTATGTGGGATTTATGAACAAAAGTAAAACCGAAAATTTGTTTTCTTGAAAAACTGCCACGCCCCTCGTGGGTAGGAAGATAAAAAAAAACTTTATAACCTATTCTCATACCTACTTAATATACAAAAAAAAATTTCATTGAAATCGGTCCAGCCGTTTCGGAGGAGTTCATACACTAACACCGTGACACGATATTTTTATATATTAGATTATGAAAAAGATATGAACATTTTCATGAAAGCTTCTTCGTCTTCTTAGTAAAGTATCTTCCAAAAGCCTACCAAATGCTTTTTTAGCAATTCATCATCTTCAGTCAATATCTTAAATTTTGACAGAAAAAATTAGATAAAAGATTTAATAATGATTTAATTAATGATTGAGTTTTCATTGGTTCATTTTTAACTTTTACAAAATTGTTCTTCACGCACTTTAACTTTTGTAGAACAGTATAGAACAGTATTTTTTCTCCACTTGATATCAACAATTTTTTTATTTTTCTGAATAATAAGGGAGGGAACTCATATACCTTTTTAGTTATTAATGTGTAGTAACAACAACAAAAAGCCAATTAAAATCAATATACTTATTGAGTACTTGAGTTTATATACTGATAAAATGTACAGAATTGAAGTTTTCCTTGGTAATTCAAATCTCTCTTTTCTTTTCTAAGCTCCTCCGATTAAAACATTTCTTAATCGTGCCATTTATCACGAAATAACCACGAAAAACAGAAGAAATTATTTTTTTTTAAATCTAACTTGATAATAAAGCCAAATAATTTGCTGAAAGCACAAAAATCCTTATTCTGAAATGAAATTAAATGCTCATTATTTCAAAATAATTCTCAACATTAAAAATGGTTTTGATAACAACAAAAAATCATGCAAAAATCTTTGTATTCTCAACTCCATGTTTGAAAAAATGACATAAAAGATTACGTTGTTAATAAATTTACAATTGTCAATCGCAAGAATAAGGCTGTTAGGCAATTTAAATAAAACGCCAATTTTTCTTTCGTGGCGTTTAATAATTATAATAATTTCCTTATATCAACAATATTTGCTTTTTACACTTCTGTACGTTGAGCAAAAAACTACTTTGGTGACAACAGGCAACTTTGATAAGTATAGAAAAAATAGTTTTTTGCTTGCTTTGTCAAAAACAGCTGATTGCAGATTTTTAGCAAAAGTTGGAAAACAGTCAATGAGTTGTATTTATTTAACAAAAAACTATAATATATGAAGTGCAAGAGATTATGTGAACGTAATTTGGTGATATAAATCACTTAAATGCTGTGCATTGTAGAAAAATAGATGGAGATCGCCATGGCTAAGCAGATAAATTAATGAACACTGACTGTGTATCATGCATAAAATGACTCTATCTTTTTGTTGAAACCTTTGTGTTGTGTTGTTTATAAATTAGTAATAACATTCATTGTTCGATTTTGTGTTAAAATCATTATATTATTTATAATATAAACAATTTATTTATGTCACACCACTTGCACTTGTTTATATTTTCAATCTTTGTTTTCATTTGCTGCTGTACAACCAGAAAAAAACACATGATTCGACACTTATCGCCTGTTCCTCTCTTTCGCTCGCAAATTTTTGACAATCCAAGCAAAACTGGTGAAATTTTTTAAACGTCACGTTCACCATGAGGCTACCTTGTTTTTCTACCATGGAAAAGTGTAGTTAAAGATTAATATTGCAATGGCAGCCCTTAAACGTTTTCTCTTTTGCTCGTTTTTTCTTCAGTGTTTTTTTTTTTTTTTTTCATAAAATTTTGACATTTGAATTTTGCGGTTTGGGAAAAAAGAAAAATTCAGTTGTTTGGTGCCCTTCGAGCAGTTTAGTTTCTTTTTCTTGTTAATTCTATTGTTTAAAAGTTTGTGTGATTGTCTTATTCTTACTTCTTTTATATTCATAGCGTGCATAAAAAAGTTTATATTGCGCACAACTAAATTCAAACATTAAATAATGTTTTATTTATGAATTTATGTTAGAAAGGCTAAAAACAAAAATAAGAATTGGTCAAAATAACTTTCTTAACGCACGCTGTCAAACCGGAAGCATTTGGCTGACCGATGACTGATGACGAAATTCGCAAAAATTTTCATGTGAACAAAACTAACAATTAAATAGAAGGAAGAAAATTAGTAAAATTGTTGCTATAATTAGAAATCGTTGAATGAAAATATTGAATAAAGAAATTACGGTTAGATAATTTTTTGCATGAATAGAAGAAACATAATAATTGGAATAAAGTGCATTAAATGGACTTGTTTTTTTTCTTGCACTTGTTTTTGTTGTAAAGTAAAATACGGCAATCGTTTGAAAATTTTACAGGTTTGTTTTATTGTACACCGTTAATTTAGAGATGAAACAAGAACAAAGTAGAAATGCAAGAAATTACTGTTAAATAAAAATAAGAAATTTTTTGGAGACATCCTCATTTATGGCTAAATCGCAATACTGCGTTAGGTCGGTCGTGCGTTGACAGCTCGAGTAGAGATCAACGTGTTCTTATGGTGCAAATCTAAATACGACCTCAAGCGTTGGTCGTACTTTATATCGTAAAACAAGAAGAAGAGATAAAATACGACCAAAGTACGATCTAACGAGATAAGTAGAAAAATGTTCTACTCGGTCGTGCGTTTGACATTTCTTCATAGAGCAGAGTTGCATTTTCATTGAAAGCGCTTACAATGTGGGTGTTTTATGGTTTCACTGGCAAAGATAGATTTTCGTGGGATTTATTTTATTATCGCTGGAATTTATGTTTTATATAATTTTTTTTAATAACTCGTGCTATTTAAGTAATCAAATGAAAATTTTGATAAAGTTAATCTTTTTGTATTATTTTTCTTCAAATTATCTTTGTATAAATATGCGTTGGCGAAACAGGTAAGAACAACTTTTGTGGGCATTTTTGTGTAGCTGCTTTTATTGGCATCGCCAAAATTACAGACGCACGATCTGTCAGCGCAACATTGAGTTTTGTTAATTTATAGGTCGTGCCAAGGCATATTAATCCAGGTACTATAATAAGAAAAAACTGAATGGGAGTATAATGTCAAAATCAGAAATGACAATGAGCAATGTTGCTTCTGCACCAAAAACAAAACAAAAAGTGATTTTTTTAATTACAATTAATTTACACCTAATATCAAAAGATTAAAATTGTTCTCACAATATCTCCAAAATACAATGAAAATATCAAGCACAAAATTCAATAATTAAAACATTAAAAAACTGCAAACTTACACATAAGAAAATTAGAAAAAGGCTAGCATAAAGTTTTTGTTTGAAAATCAAAAAATCCCCCAACTCGTTTATAAGAGTGGGCATTATTTGATTTTGACATTAGACTCCCAAAAGTCGGCAGCGCAGTTGCATTTTATACTACCTGGATAAATATGCCTTGGGTCGTGCGTTCTGACAGCTCATCTCGTAAAGTTTATGCAACGTCGATATAAAGTACGATCGGCGCACGACCGACCTAACGCAATATTGCGATTTCAGCATTAAGAAGTGTTACGTCGAGCAAAACAAGCAACTACAATATTGTGCAATTTTGTAAGTATAAAAAAAATTATATAGGTACAACAATCATATAACATGAAGTGGTGGCTTCATGTGTTTTTTGGTTGGCAACAAATTAGACAATAGCGTTGACATAAACTTTGCTCTTAAATGTTAGGAATTTTTATTGAATGTTTTACTATTCGCGGTAAAAACCATATATTATGGTATAATATATGGTTTTTGACATCAGTGGGGCGATCATACTAAATATTAAAATATTTTTATTAACCTAAAAAACTTAATTTAAAATTTGAATTTGAGAATAAGTTGAATTAAGCAATTAACATTGTTTTCAGTTCCTTTTTTCGTTTTTAATTGTTATAACATATTAAAATTATATAAATAAATATGTCAAGTCATGTTTGATTAGTTAATAATTAGACTAACAACCTGAACTTATATACTTTTGATATCCATTTTAGTTTAGTTGCTATGGTTGCTTAAATTTGTTGTTTAGTGGTGGTTGAAATAATCTGTGAGCCCCACTGTTTGTCAAATATTGTATGAAAGAAATGATGAATGATGTATTTAAAATTTAATGAAGTCGTGGAACAATGTTGAAAATAAGAATAAAACAATTAAATAAAAAAAAAAATTATGACATTAATCTTAATCTTAACTTAATTCTTAACTAATAATTAGTTACCTTTTTGAAAATAAGAACAAAAATTAACTAAAAACTAAAACTAAAATTTTAATATTTACAAGAGCAGCCAAAAAAGTTATGAGACGGCAAATATTTAAGATTTAAAATTTAATTCAAAATTAATTTGAATTTTATCTTAATGACTTTCAATTATCAATCAAAAACTTTATTATTAATTTCTTTGTTGCGTCTTGTTGGTATTTAGATGGTGACGTTATGAACTTTGCTCCATATGAATTGCGTTGATTTTATAAAAGGAAAAAAGACATATAATAATTCCTTTAAAAAAAATTGTATAATATTTTAGTTTTGAAATAAAGAAAATTCATTATATGAAATAGCAGTAATTTATCTTCGTATTGTAAATGTGAATCATACTTTTTCCTGACAAACAAAACAAGAGATTATAGGCGACTCAAAGAATTCATCATTTACAATCATAATTTGAAAGAATTCATGCTTATTCAAGTCAGTAGACGAAGAACCTGTGTCTATGAAAACCCAAAATATATGGAAGATAATGAAGCTTACGTCAAAGACAAGGCTATTTAAATCGAAATTAATTTCCTGGCACGATTACGATTTCCGGGGCGCCGCGATTTGAAGATGTTTTCTGGTAGAGAACAACAAAAAAACATGATTCGCCGAACAAAAAATCGATAACTCTATTAGTTATCGAGTTATCGATTTCTTAAAAAAAAATTTTGTTAAAAGATCTGTTCAAAAAAACATCTATATCTTTGCCGTTACTCAATGGATCCTTAAGATTGATATGTCATTTTAAAGGTCATTAAATGACCTTGCAAATATATATCTTATAAATATCATTGCTACAATATTTTTAATTTTATAAGCGAATTTATTCCAAAGTTGAATTTTTTAATAAAAAGAACCGTTATTTTCTAAAAAATTTACGTTATTAAGTTACTAAAAATATATTTTTTTTGAAAAGCTAACAGTTCAACCTTTTGTTTGACATATAAAAATATACATTTTTTATTTAATTTCACACTATATTACATAAAATTAAAATTTTCCAAGTGTTTTCTTTGTTAAAAAATCTGTTCACATAATTTTCTATATCTTTGCCAATATCCAATGGATCTTAAAGATAGACATGCTATTCGAAAGGTAATTAAATGCCTTTTCAACAATATATAATACAAATAAAAATTTTTCTGCAGTATTTTCGTTTTTAAGGTACTAAAAATATATACTTTTTGATAAGCTGAAAGTTTTACCTTTTTTTCGATAGATAAAAAAATTTATATTTTGTTATTAACTGGTCGACCAAAAAATACAAATTTTTTTAACTGACTCGAAAATCCCGTTAATTCATATAAATATTGTATTGAATTGGCGATATTCGTAAATATGGAGTAAGAAAGCAAAACATCTAAGGTAAATATGAGTGAAATAAGCAATTTTCCGTACAAGGGCAAATCATTGTAACATAAAAACACGACAAAAAGTCAAATAAATTATATATATTATATACCAAATGAAAGACAAATTTTCAAGCTTTAATAATTTACTCTTTATAATTCATAGTAATAACGGTAATTTTTGAGAAAATAACGGTTTTATGTAAGAAAATATTCTTTTATTGCATAAAAATACCTATAAAATACAAAGTACTCAACAGATTTCATTAATTTAAAATTTTTCTAAAAGCCTTATATAAAACCTTTTAAATTTTACCTTAATCATTAATATCGGTTATATATTAAGAATAATACAGCCGATTTTCTTCATAGACCTTATAGAAAAAAAAATTTTTTAAAAAATCGATAACTCGGAAACAAATTGATAACAATACATTTCCTTTGGCTATTCTTATTTTTATTAAGAGTAGTCTTCGAATCCATCGTCAAAACGCGGCGCCCCGGAAATCGTAATCTCCCCAAATTTTTTTCACTGACTTGAAAATCCCGTTAATTCATATAAATATTGTAGCTACAATGTTGCCTTAAAAACAATTATTTATTGAAATGGCAATATTCGTCAATATGGAGTAAGAAAGCAAAACATCTAAGGTACAAATGAGTGAAATAAGCAATTTCCCGTACAAGGGCAAATCATTGTATCATTAAAAAACACCACAAAAAGTCAAATAAATTATATATATTATATATCAAATGAAAGATAAATTTTCAAGCTTTAATAATTTACTTTTTATAATTCATAGTAATAACGGTAATTTTTGAGAAAATAACGGTTTTGTGTAAGAAAATATTTTTTTATTGAACAAAAATGCCTATAAAATACAAAATACTCAACAGATTTCATTAATTTAAAATTTTTCTAAAAGCCTTATATATAACCTTTTATATAACACCTTATTCATTAATATCGGTTATATATTAAGAATAATATAGCCGATTTACTTCATAGACTTTATAGCAAAAAATAAAATTTAAAAAATCGATAACTCGAAAACAAATCGATAACAAAACATTTCCTTTGGCTATTCTTATTTTTATTAAGAGTACTCTTCGAATCCATCGTCAAATCGCGGCGCCCCGGAAATCGTAATCTCCCCAATTTCCTGAATAAAGGAAGATGACAATGCGATATAAGGCAAGGCTTTCTTTGCAGAAACCAAGGCAAAAGGGTTTCTGCAAAAATATGTTGTAGACTACAATGAAATCTATGCACCAGTGGCTAAGCTAGCAACAAATCGTGTAGTATTTGCTCATAGTACAACAAGGACTATGTTGTACTATCCTTGTTGTACTGTATGTATTTGCTGTAGACGTTCCCCATTGATATCACTCTCATAAGTTGGATATAAAGACAGCCTTCTAACATGTAGATATCGAAAAAGATATATACATATATCGCTATACCTGAAGGAATAAAAGCCGAAAAACATATGGCATGCAAACTAATAAAATCACTATGGCTTAAAGCAATCACCGCGATGTTGGAATATTAAGTTTAACTCATTTCTTGTTTCACAAGATCACGTCATAATTACTGTCTCTACACAAAGATGAATTCAGAATATATTTTTTTATTGGTTTTGTATGTTGAGGATTTGCTGATTTTTAGAAAGAACCAATCAACAATACATAAATTAAAAAAATATGTGTGTGGACGGTATAAGTGAAACTTTAACCCAAAAAAGTAGAGAGTTTTAAGTGGTTAATAAATTGATTTACTCATTAATATAGTCTCACTAAGAAAGTCCCATTTTATAAAATAGCAAGTAGATTAAATCTGTTTTAATGCTATTTGGAAAAGTTGAAAGATTTTGTACCATCAAATAATCATATTATATTCATCATACCATAATATTAACTTTTATCCTTGTAAAATCCTTTATCAACAAATTTAATATAGAAAAATTTTAAAATTAAAAAGAAAGGGAACAAAATTGAAGACACATATATTAGGTCTGTTCTCTTGCCCTTGTTTTAGTCCGAAAAGCGTTCCCACACTCGAAAAAATAGTAAAAGAGGGTGCTATCGAGAGAGTAAAAAATTTTCCATTCTTGTCAAAAGTTGCTAGTTTTAGTCTGAGAAATTTCTTCTGGTAAAAATGGTGAAAGTGGTAAACAGCTTAAAATCATCTGTTTACAAGTTAGTCAAGAAATCACAATTAATAAGAACTTCTTCCCCAGAAGCATGGGGAAATGTGTAAAAACTAATGTAAATGCTTAACTCATTCGCGGACAGTTGATTTTCACATGGTCCTCTTGTGGAGCATAGACTATATCTTTGGAGTTACTGAAGATAATTAATACAGGACTGGATCTTATGTTGTAAACGCAAAACGAGTGATTTGAAATGATAGATTGTGGACTCTTTAAATATTTTGAATATTTTTTGGGAATGAAATTTTAATTCATTGACGGATGTGTTTAAGTTTCACAAGAAGCAAGCTCTAAAAATTATTGTCGATTTTTGGTTTGGTGTATTCAAAAGTCAAAGTCAGGAACCTCAGAGGGAATCATTATAGAAAATCTTAGGACATAGTTAATAAAGCAATATAAAGTGGCTTAACGTGGGTTTAATGTCTTTGATACATCTGTATAAAAAACTATTGGTGCGAAATTTGAAAAGTGATACTTTTACCCAAAAGTTTTCACACCTCTTCCCAAAACTTTCAAAGATTTTCCATTTAATAATAATATAATTAAATGGAAATATATGATAGATTTAATGAGTTCAAAACTTTTTGAATGTCGAATCAAAAGTTTATTTCAATGAAGAAAATCTTATGAAGCAAAGCTATTTCTAGCAAAGTGATACTTTTACCCAAATTTTTTTCAAATCTCTTCCCAAAATTTTCAAAGATTTTCCATTTAGTTATATTTTTATAAGACAAACTCTATGAGTTCACAACTTTTTGAATGTTGAATCAAAGTTTCTTTCAATGAAGAAAATCTTATTAAGCAGAGCTATTTCTAGCGATTCTATTCGCTGGTTCATGCCAGTGAGTTTCGTCAATTCATATTGATAGTTGTATTTTTTTTTGTTTTTTTGATACAGGAAACAAAATCTTTTAAAATATTTTTACCATTAGCCCTGTCAGCAAGAATCAATCTTAATAATTAACGTGTAAGAATTTCTATTAGTGCTTAAACATGAAACAAAATTTGATACTTCAAATTGTCGAGATAAAAGTTCATTGACAACAAACCTCATGGCCATGTCTGGGATGATTCCAATAGTAATCTATTGATAAAAGCCCATATAAGTGGAAGCTATATTAACACGAGGTCTAAAAAAAGTTGAGCAGAACTGTCAAAAGTGACTCAATCGAACTGACTATTGTTTGTAGCCAATTGCCATGCAACAGTATCACGGCTCATTGATCGCTACGCGTGTTCAAAATAGATTAATTTGTTTTCATTATTTTTATGCGACTTGAAGTTTCCAAATAACGTTCATTTAATAGCTATTTGGCTGATTATCATTACATATTGATCTGTGAGAAAGATTTTATCAAAACTTTTTTAAAGAAAATAGAATTGACGCAAGGGAATATTTCATTGATAGCCGAGGTGATTATGTTAGTGGTGACTGTTGTGATGTATAATATCAACACTTGTCTTTCTTCTTGCTATTTGAAATAATGTTTGTGTGGCTACAGTTTATTTGTGAAATGATAAAATTTTTACAAAATGCTTATCCAATAAAAATGAAGCCTAATAAAGCAATCATAATATGTCGAATGTTATTTATTCTTAAATAACCGGAAGCTGATGAGAATGACTTGCATTATATCGTTTTGTTTTTTTGTAATTCACAATTTTATAAGTCAACAAATGTTGATTCAAAATGGAATTTTTTGCCCATTTAATTGTAGACTGAATCAATTTAATTGATTTGAATGCGGGACGCAACTGTGTTAACATTATATTTTACTTTTTCTCAGCTTTTCAAAGCTTATATAGCTCAGCAATCAATATGAGCAAAAGCTGTACAGTTTTATTAAAATATTGCATGAATATAACTTTTTGAAGTAAAACATGAGCAAAAGAAATGTAGCATTAAAAAACTTTTTCGATTGTATTTTTTATTATTTGACTAAGGAAAATTTGTTAAATCGAAATTAAAGTTAAAAATCTATGAGTTGAAAATATAAACCAGAATTTTAGAATTATATCAACATGACTAGAATTCTGAAACCAATTTGCAAACTAATTTGAATCCATTGACCTTTCTTACCTATGGTTTTGAGTACAAAATATTTCGCATATTAATAATCGCTTTATATAAAGTATAATTGAGTGTCTCGTTAAAAAATTTAACGTATTTAAAATTTAAATAAGTCATAAATTTCATCTCGTTTTGATATTCATTAAATATACTTTAATTTTAAAAACTTGCATAGAAGATATTATGATATTGAAGCTATTAGGCCAAGGTTATATTTCTTTAACATTCAATTCATAGAACATATTAACGGTTTCTCTTTGTCTTTATTTGTTTTATTTTTTACCTGTTTTATAATTCATTATCTTATTGTTGCTATGGGTGCTCTTAAGCCTTGTACAATTCAATTTTTGTTCAACCCTTTGTATCCAGAAATTAACACAGTGGCAGTGCAAGTAAATTATTTTCTTTTGTATAAACAAACACATTAAAACAAACAAGCGTCTAGTAGCACTAAACCGCTAAATAAAGTAGTATTAAATATATAGTTCGTGGAAAAACATACCGGCAAGTGTTTATAATTATTCATATATTTAAACATTTATTATATCTATTTAGTTCAGTATACACAGAATTTCTGAATTAAAATATATTTATTTATTTACACTCATTCAATTGTTTATAAATTTAAAGTTGCAAATTTTAGAAAATCATTCATATAATCGTTCTTAAGCAATCTGCAACACAACATAAAAAATATTTAAATTTTTGAACAGTTGTCTTTGTTTAGCTTCTTGATGTTGTGCAACAAACGAAAACAATTACCTGTGAGTACTATTTTATTTTTGCTAAGGTAAACATGTTTGAAGGCCAACAACAATAGTTGCCTCATATAAAACTTAAACTTACCTTGGCTCAAAAACATTAAACCTTTTGCAAAGATGACTTTTAGAATATTTTTTAGTACTTCCAAAGAGCGTTGCTTAAATTCAAATAGTAAAGGGGTCTTTCCCATTTGATAGGCCAAAAAAATGCTTGTTATGGATTTTTTTTTTAAAACTATTCTTATAAAAAAACAAAGTTTTATACAATGAACTGCATACTATAAAGTATGTCTTGAATTTGTTGTTTTTTGTTTCCTTCTATGTATGTGCTACTGTCGAAGTTTGGACCTCATTTTTTGACGCCAAAACGATGATAATGACTTTTCATCTTTCCGTAATAATTTTGAGAATTTTGATCATTTCCGTAATAATACTTCCTTGATACACAATTGAATAAACAATTCTTTAATTTCTCAAGTTTTTCTTCTTTCCATTTCCAAAAGATAAAAAACAAATTTATTTTTTCTCTTACATTTTCTTTTAAAACTTTGATTTTAAAAGATTTATCGAAACGGAGTTTAATATCATCGTGGCGTGACGAAAAATTTTCAAACGGTGTATCGGTTATAAACATGGCCGTCTTTAGTCATGTAGCGGCAGAGGTGCCAGGTGGCGGGATTTTCCCCGTTTTTCGGGATTTTTCGTTCAAATGGGGATGGCGGGGAAAACATTGATAAAAACGGGGAAAATAAAAATAAAACGTAAAGTACCTTGCTTTATATTTTAGAGCTACCCTGTCGAAGCAAAATATGTAATTTCTTATGCCATCTTGTAGACAATTCCTTATTGCCGCTTGCGAAGAAATTTTTAAAAAGTTTGACTTAACGAATGATAGTTTTGAAGCTATTTGATTTAAACATCATTTTCATCATCGGTCCCATGTCCTCTTATTTTCCACACGTTTCCATGTTTAAAAAAAAATTAGTTTCGTTTAGTTTTTGCATTCACCAAAGCGGCATGTGCTGAAAGGGCTTTTTCGCTGTTAATTCCCAGCAGTTATTTTGGAGACAATTAGAAAAATCAATTAGTGTATTTCTAGTGAAATTGGAGTTAGCTTGGAACAAGTGCAAAACACGCTCAGCATAGAACAGTTTGAATTTCTTTTTATATTCTTAGTTTTTCTTGTCAGCAGGCACTAACTAACAAAATCAAAAACCAAACACGCTCAAAACGTGTCGTGGCCCGTTTTTTTTTATTTAGATTCCGTACTTCTTTTAACTTTCGCAAACATATTCGATGAAAATAGTAAAGTGGTAAATGGTAAATATACAGTTAAAAATATACAATAATTAAATAAGTTATACTGTACGAACACGGGTTCCAAATAAGGCTGATAATAGGGCTAACAAATGACCACTTCTGGACTGTATTAAAACGGACCAGTTTAAAACCATTGATAATGGAACTAGCACAGATATAGGGAAAAAGGAATGTTTATAGGGACAATTGTCCCATGACATCAACCCGTAAAAATCGTCAGTTCGTTCAATGCAAAACGGTATTGTAGTGGGACCAGTACTATCCCTTTTGGAACTAGTTCAGAACTATTCTAAATCCGGTCCATTTTTCTGCAGGGTTTAAACAAAACAAAAATAAAGAACTCTCTTGATAATAGCTCTCTATCCGGAACTCTCCACACCAAATCTTTGATGAAATTTCAAAAATGTTTTGAAATTTAAATAAATACTGAATGCTTAAGTCTTCATAATAATAATGTATATCTTTAAAATAAATTAAAAAAATTTTTGCAATGATTGTTAGGTTGATCTCAGACTCTTAAGGTTCTATCCCGAATATCGATAATATATCTCTTATAATTATTGTATGTTTTTATGGATACGTACGTATTTGATCTATGTATTTATTTTTGTTATAATGAAAATCATACTTTTTTTTAAATATAAAAACGGGGGAAAAAACGGGAAAACTCAAAGTAAAAAACGGGGAAAATTTTTTTTGTGTATGCAAAAATGGGGATTTATTTTTGCTGACACCTGGCAGCACTGTGTAGCGGCTACTCGGTACTAAAAAGTTCTGTGCCTTTAAAAAAACACTGAAATTGATTTGAATTAAATTTAAATTTTATTAGAATAAAAAAGTTTATTTATTTAACAATAAAAAATAAAACGTTTTACAAAGAGACAATTTACGCAGTCACACTCTTCAAGCTAACAATTTCAACTTAACTCTCTTCTTTAAGCTTTAAAATAACTGTTCATAACAGTTGGAAAACAAAGCAAAATAGAAGAAAATCGAAAAATGTGAATATTTGAGAATATTTTGCCATATTATAAAATATCATGAAAAAAGTTCCTGTCCCAAAATCCTCCTTTGTTACGATGAAAGAAGATAGTCCTGCTGCCATACTGGTGGACCGTCTTGTACGTTTTGCGCTTCTTTGTGAGTTTAAAAATGCTGACTCTAGCATGCTTTCTATTTCATTGAAATCATCTGCTGATTGTTATTCAAAAGTATTCAAAACTGGATTTGCATCAATATTCTGTTCACTCACTACTGGTTGTTGGATTAAGATTTAGTTCAGGATCGATTGAGGTTTGATGTTGAAAACTAAATGTAAATAGTTATTGTTCAGCGTCGAATTTATTGATGTTGATTTGATGTTCTTGTGTTTGGTTTGCTTCCAATTTTTTATTTAATTTTACAGTTGTTATTAACTTCGACAATGTGGTTAGCGCTACCAGGTTTTGTAGTATGGTTCCAGGTTGCCAAGTCATCTTGTTTTGTTTGAAAATTTTGATGAAAACTTCATAGTTTATTTGAAAATTTCTTGCGTTTGCTACGTCCTTAGTATTGAACTGGTTTTGCATTTTCTCGTTACGTTTAAAAGTTTCTATTGGCTCTGCTTTATATTCAATAAAGTTATTTCAGTTCGAAGTTTTCTACCTAGTAAAAGTTCCGTTGACATTTTTACCTCCGTGCAATTTGGATGAGGTTTTAAAGCGAAAATTCTCGAAGGTCTCGAATATTGTATTTTAATTGATCTGTAAAGGATTTTTAAAACGCTCTTTTAACAATATCGACACCTGTTGTAAAATAGTTGAAATTCAGAACTAATAATCGGATACCCAAACCGATTGATGAAATCTGACATCAGTTTTCTGATTTTTGCTGTTGATATTGAAGTATATAAATATGCTTCTGGCCATTTGGAGAAAAAGTCTGCAATGATGAGGTCATATTTTGAACAGATGAATTCCGCAAAGTCGATGTGAACACGCTTCATAGGCTTTGTTGTAGTGGGCCACGAAAAACATGTTGTTTGTTGATGATGACTTGATGTATGGTGAGGTCTTTTTGTGAATATTCTTGGATCATGTAATATGTGGCTGGAAGTTTATGTTATGTTATGTTGCAGTACTGCTCTCATACTGTATTCCAATGTGACGCAAGCGATGACAAAATCTTCATCCTCGTTCTGCTTTGATGGTAAAAGCCGCGATTACATGCCAACATTGTCGATTTTTTTTATTTTTACGTGCTCGATGTTGAAATAAACGTCATAATGGTCAGAGCCCAAGTCTTAAGTCTACGAGCTGACTGTACTGGAAAATTTTTGCGCGATCCAAATTTGGCTTAAGATCAGTGCCAAGTGTAAACTTTCGATCGTAAACCATGCGAGGTAATTTTGTTTAAAGCAAAAATCAACGGAAGTGCTTCTTTCTCTATTCAGTCATAATTTTTCTCAGCCGTCAGTGCTCCGAAATTTGTGCTCCTGAGCCTTGGATTCATCTATTTGTTGAAATAATGATTGGTAGATTTGGATTCTAGAGAGTGAGCTATGTGTGGTGATAAAATAGCGGTGAACGCAATGACCTCATTGAATCGATGAAATTACAGTAAAAATTGATTGAACTGAGAAATGATCGTAACTCGCTAACAAAAGTTGGTCTTGGAAAGTTCTTGATGATTGCTATTTTATCGGGATTAGTACGTTTGCTAGCTGAATCTACAATGAAACTCAAATATTATATTTTGTTTTTCAGAAACTCACATTTGTTCCAATTGACTGTTAGATTGTTATCTGAAAATAAGCAAAAGTGTCGCTTGCAAAAATGACGTCATCAAGGTATGGAGTTGCTTCCTAAATACCCGATACAATTTTTTTCAATTGATTGTTGAAATGCACCTGGTGTTGATCTGAATCCAGATAAAAGCATATTGAATTTGTTTAAGCTACGATGTGTGTTGATTGTATGAAACGTTTTTGTCTACTCGTGCACGTCAATCTGCATGTACGTATCGTTGAAAACAAAACGTGTAAAATTGTTGTTTTTAAAACACATGAAAATATATTACTACTACTAGAGGCAATGTGCATAAAAATGAGACTCAAAATTTTCGTTGAGACCAGTAGGAAAGTCTGCACACTTCGTATTGTGCCGTTGAATCTTTTCACTATAACTATTGGTGCTGCCCAATCTGAATAGTTGATAGGTGAAGTAACTTCTGCCATTTCAAATCGAGTTGTGATTCCAAAGAAGAAAAGACTGAATACGAAACCGGTCTTTTTGAATAGAATTTTTTAAAAGCCTTGGATTTGAGTGGAAAATTAATTTTAATTTTCTCGCAGTGTGAAAGCTATTTGCGAAATACGTGAGAAAATTCATCTCTCAATTGTAGAATTTGAGTTGATTTTTCAATCTGTTGAATATGAAGCAAAATGAATTAATAAGAATTTCCCACAGAGCAAACTACAAAAAATCTGCTCCAGCACTGTTGAGATTATTAACTGATGTGACAAAAATGTTTTACTACGAATTCGAAAATTATTGAATTGTATTACAATTTGCATTCCTCGCTGTCCTTGCTTAGCAAAACAAACGGTTTGTTGAAATTATTTTTTGAGTCACAAAAGCGAAAAGTAAACTCTTGAACAAATATATTTTGAAAAAAATATTTTTCTTGTTAATATTTAACAACTACTCCTGAGTAAAATAGTATTTCTTAAGCTTGGATCAAAAATAAAAAATTAAATATTAATAAGAAAGTAATAGCTAAGTTAAAATATAAACAAAAATAAATTTTCTAGAATTATTAATTTATTTCTAGTGTTACTTTACTTTTCAACTGAAGTCAATAAAAAAAATAAATATTTTTATTTCCAGTTAATAAAACGGCAATAAGATGCAGTCAGTTCACACGGCAGATTTGCCAGAAAATCCTCGTCAACGTGCAAATATTATTTCAAAGTTATGTTTTTGGTAAGTTTTGCCTTTTAAAATACTCATTGTTTACTGACAATTGACTTTATTTATTTACTTTAGGCACACATTTCCAACATTTTTTAAAGGGCGCAAAAAAACTCTCGATCATAAAGATCTTTATCAAGCATTGAACGAGCATAAATCGGGTAAGTTTATAAAAACAAGTGAATTGAATTTTTATGACATTGTCTATTGTCTGCCACAAAAATTTATTTAATTTGTTTGTGTTGTTTAATTATCTTGAATGCAGCAGCATTTAAATTCAATGGCACTTGAGTTTGATTTATTTTTTTATATCAGTTGTCGTAGAAGTTTATATGCGTACATACATACATATGTATATCAATGTATTATACATATGTATAAATAAACTATTTTATTACAATAAATGTATTAACAATGATTTAATGGGAAAATTTTAAATTCTTTGTATTTATTGATGAAATAAATAAAGCTATTCTTATCTATAACTAGAATTAAATAAAAATGTTCATATGATATGATAAGTTTTTGTTTATAACAAAAACTATTTAAGCACGTGCAAAATTATGTAATTCTTATTATCTAAATACCACTTCCAATAATCTCCCACTCATCAATTTTTGAGATTTGACAAGAGGCACCTTTTGAGATTTATTTTGTGTAAATGTTTAACATGCTGCCTGTACAAATACTAATTTAACAAATTTTGCACAATTGCTATAAATTACAAAGCTTATTTATTAATTTTTTTTTTTTTTTTTGTACGTTAATCTTTTGCAATTTTACTGCTAGCTTCAAATTATCTTTTGTGCTTGCATGCATACAATTATTTTAATTTATTTTATTATGTCAAACCAATTAGTTACACTCTTACCTCGATACTTTCTTCTCTGTGTTCAGCACAGTTTTCTCTAAGCTATATGTTTGCTTTTCTATTTAAGCAATGGATTATTTTAAAGTGCATATTCAGTAAAATATAATTACATTTTAGATTTTAGAGAATTTTATATTCTGCGTAAATCGAGTGTTAACTGTTGCCCTCAAGGTTCAATGCTAAAAACTAACACGATAAGTTAATGATGTCTAATGAATATTTGTGCCCATATGGGCGCTTCCACATTGTTTTCCCTTAATTGTTATCAATTAACATGCTCTCCCCACCGCTTTGTAATTAAAATGTAGTTAATTTCAAGTGAAATTAAATAAATAATTAAAATTGAAAATCAAGAATTTTATTAAAACTTAAATCATAAGATAACATAAATGTCGCATTGACTAAAATAACTGTCTATTCCAATTATAAAACAAAATATCAGTCAATTAACATTGACTTTGAAAATTTTATAATATGAATGCCAGTTTTTTTTTTATCTCCTTAAAATCTAATCGTATTTGCATATTACGCCTTAGAAAAAAAATAACAGTCGTTAGAAGAGTTTTGTTTATGCGTACGCCACGAATGTTTACCGTGATCTATGACAAGATTATTTACATTTTCGCCTTGCATAGATAATATTATGTCTCGTCAAAACTTGAGAGGCTTTCAAAATTTGCCGAAATGTCATTAAACTTAGATTTAAGTAGACATTTTTAAACCTTTCCATTGGCTGTGTTCACTTGTACTCCAGCCTCGTTTATCTTATCAAATATTCCATCACATTTCTATAAAGTTTACTTTAATCGAATATCTGCGATCATTTGATTTCTGAAATAAAAATTATTAAAAACTAACCGCCTTTTGATTTTAAATTATTGATATTTGAAAATAAAAACAACTTTGAGCGGAAACACAAATTTATGTTCTCTTTTAAAATTGCTTAAATTAAAATTTTAAATTTTATTGGAATCAAAAATATATTAAAATATTCATATAACTTATTCAATTGTTAGTTAGTCGATAATAAAGATATTATTAGCCTTTTATAAAAAAATTTCATAAGATAATCCAGTTTGTTTCCGATGTTTAATCCAACGTTTAAACCGTGCTCAATCTATAACAAATAACCTTTTTACCGAATTTGAATATATTGCTTAACTAGTTGCTTTTTTTTTTAATTTCTAAAGTTGGCTCCTAAGTTAAAGCGAACATCTTGAAAAATTCCAGTGAGTCCATAGAGGACACAAGTGAAGCTGCCTAACTGCGTACGATGTTTTCCAAAAACACGTCGGACTGGGATACCGGGATACCCGGAATATTTGACAGATCATGGACAAAATCCAGCCAAGATACGCTATCGCTACTCATAGAAACTCATTTGCAGGCTGCAAATATCCGGACTAAAACGGAGCTACCAGAAACCAGCAATTTAGCTGCTGGAAAAAGTGGCAGCACATGACGATGTTGTTATCCTAATAGGTGAAAAATTCCTGCCAACAATTGATGAATTGATGTTGGGGGCAATAAAAGAGCTATCAATATGAGCAGGAACGAACGGCCTGGAAGTGAACTCGTTCTATTCACAAGAAGAAGAAAAGTAGACAGCTTCATACTGCCGAAACTCAATCACTTCGAAACTCATCCACTGGATGTATCCACAATCACCCACCTTCTTACCTAATTTAACCTAACCCTTATAAAGACGGGACAACTTGTATGGAATTACCGCTAGTTTTGTGACATCAAACTTAGTGATACCATATGGCGCCATCGTCTCTATTGCTTTAAAATTATTTGAATCTTTCTGTTGCGGTATGGTCAGAATTTCTTTTTGTATACTTTTGTATTATATTTCTAATTTTTGTGATGCAGTCAAATTATCTTTTTTGAGCAAGAGTTAAACTCTTCACTTATTCTTAACGTATAAAGTTGATTTTATTCGATCTCGAATTTCGAGCAATAGAAGGTAAGGTCGGCATGACCGATTAAGTTGCCAATATCAGGATAAAGTTTAAAATGTTGTGAAGATACAAGCAATTTTAAGTGGAATCTTTGTTGACAATTTTTGTGCTTCTAAAACTGATAAAAAGCCTGAGAGACTTTTATCAACTGTGAATGATGATTAGTTTCTGTCAGCGTCATCATTTATTTCTTAAAGCTTTAACACTATTGTTTTGTTTATAGCTAAGATTTTGTATAAAATTTATAACGTTTAAGCAGTTAATGCTGTTTGTGCTGCTGTTTGTGTTTATTCTATTTATGTGTTTATACGTTATTCGCCCGGCTGTTGAATTTTTTTAATTAAGACTTTTTAACAACTTTATACTTTCACGTGCCATTTCCGAAATTTATAGATGATAAATAAAGATGATGAATTTAGAATATACGGAGCTATTTTTTTACGTTTACTTTGTGCTCGCTCGCTTTATATTCAAAGCTAATGATCTCAACTAATGCTGTACTCTAATCAACTGTACTCTAATATTTGCAAACTATGCGAAACTGTTTACAAACTTAATACATACTTTATAAAAAATATCTTAAATTTATGGTCAGGAAATATTTCAAGGGTGCAAATTACAAGTTTACCAACATGATAAGATTAACATAAGAAATTATAATATGGTTTAAGGATTTTAAGAAGAAAATTTTTATAATTTATTTTAATTTCCTCTGAAATAAATATACTTAGATGCTTCTTGCTTAATTATTATTCGTCTGTTAAGCGAATAAATAGAGCTATTTGTGTAATTCACAAAAATGTTATCGTTCCTGTTATATTACTAATGTGATACGTATTAGCAAAATATTAAGTGAACAGAAAAAAACAAACCCACAAAACCCAGACTAATTTAAACGCTAATCTTACATTTTGCTAACGTTACTTTTTCATTATATATTCATGCATTTGATTGTATATATTTTCTTTGTCTATATGTTTATGTATTTATTGATTATGTTATCGTTATTATACAGGGAAAACTTACAGTGCTTTAGGCATTTGTGTTTGCCAGGAAAAAAAGTAGATATAAAATTGCCTTTACATATATACTCAATTACAAACGTCATATTTATGGCATGATTTGTTGGTATTGTTTATTTCAAAGTAAATATTTCCTCCCTAAAATAGTTGCTCCCTAACACCGACAGTTGTATGCTGCTATTCTGTTTCAATTGCTTAACCCATTATACGCTCAATGACTCTTAATTGCTTGTCACACTACCTGACTTTTGTTTGAAGTTAACGTTTATTGCCAACACATTAGTTATAAGCAGCAAGTAGGTGTTAGTATAAAAGTTTATATGTACGTACACCAAAGAACTACTAGCAAAGCTTCATGGAAACAAGTTAATATAAGTTAGTTAGTAGCGACAATAGTGCTAAAAGCTATAATTATAATTATGCAAATGATCGTTTAATATAAAAAAATTATATTTGCAGACATACTTTTACTATGAATTACTTCATCGTATAATAGTTTTTATACTTTCCATTGTCTTTTTGTATGTCTGTAATATTATTAAATATTGTTTTTGAAGATATAAATTGTTTGAATATATTCCATTAATGTTTAATATAACTAGCTGATTAATAGTTGTAATTAAAATTTAGTTGAAGACAAAAAAATTATTTCTATTAAGTTTTGTGCAAAAATATCTTCTAAAATAAATAAATACCAACTTAAAAAAAAACACGTTTCAAAAATATGGGCGGTACCCTTACGTGCTGAATGTTAGAAACAGTTTCATATGATAATAATTTTAATTAGTCAATCAACCAAAAAAAAAAATTAAAAATAAAATTGAGATTATTACAACAAAATTATAAACCACATTAATTTGCACCTATTGACTTAAAAGTTTGATTTCATATTTCCTAATATATTAGGAATAGTTTCAAGTGTAAGTGGGAAGAGTGTCAAAAAAAGAGGTTTAGATATTTGATAAATTGAAAGATATTTGAATGCATTGTCAAATTATTGTCATCCTGAAATGTTTTTCAAAACTTTTGACTGGAAGACAAACAAGAAGATCTTCTTTTGAACGAAAAGACTATTAAGCAGTTTTAAGCCAAAAAAGTTGCTCAGATCTATTGGCAGTGTAGAAAAGTGGTTAACAGAAGTAGCGAAATTGTTTAAAAATGTAAAATCAAAACGTGACTTGTTTACGTTTATCAGATAACTAGCCTTCAGAAGAAATTGAGAGTGGCCACTATCGCCTTTATTCTTGTTATCACCTCACCTAAGTGAGTAGTCACACTCTCCCGTAGCTTGAATTGTGGCATTCTAGTTGTCGAGTAAAGTGAGAGTGATAAGCATGTGTCACAGGTCGTGTTCATTCCATCGACCTTTTTAAATTTTTTATCATAAGCACACTGTAGTCTAAGGCTAAAAGAATTCATGAATGAATCATGCACGATTTTTCGTCCTTGTTGATGAAATATGCTGATTCGGTCATATATTTCGCTGACGAAAATTTCATACAAAATTCCCAAATTCGTGCATGGACGCTAACAGAAACGTTGAAAAAGTTTTCAATTCATTTATTTTTCAGTTGTTCTAAAGAAGGAAGTTTCTTTTATAAATACTTACTTACTTACTTAGATGGCGCTTACAACCGTTGGTCGGTTTTGGCCTGGTCTAAGAATTTGCGCCAGCCTCTTTTGTCGTGCGCTTGCTGGCGCCAGCTGGAAACTCCAAGCGTCGTCAGGTTATCCAATGCCTGGTCTTTCCAAGGGAGATGCGGTCTTCCTCGTCTGCGTTGGCCACCGCTGGGTACCGAATCCAATATTTTTTTCGCTGGAGCTTCGTCGTTCATTCTCTCGACATGACCTAGCCAGCGAAGCCGCTCTATTTTAATACGCTTGACTATATCGATGTCGGCATATAGCTCATACAACTCGTGGTTCCATCGTGTTTGGTACTCGCCATTGACGCAGATTGGACCATAGATATTGCGAAAGATTTTTCTCTCGAACGCTCCCAAAGTCCTTTCATCAGAGCTGCTCAACGTCCAGGTTTGTGATGCGTATAGTAGGACGGGCATGATTATTGACTTATAGAGCGTTAGTTTTGTTCCTCGAGAGAGAGCTCTGCTTCTCAATTGCCTACTGAGCCCAAAGTAACACCTGTTGGCAAGAGTTATCCTTCGTTTAATCTCAATACTGATATCGTTGGAGGAGTTAATACTGGATCCCAGGTAAACAAAGTCCTTCACTACCTCAAAGGAGGTGTTGTCAACAGTGACGTGGTTTCCAAGACGCTGGGACTGTTTGTTTGTTGACACGAGATACTTCGTTTTATCTGCGTTCACTGCAAGACCCATTCGACTCGATTCTTTTTCTAGCCTGGAGAATGCTGCACTGACTTCGCGCGTATTTTGGCCAATGATGTCAATATCATCAGCATACGCCAGCAGCATAACGCTCTTATAGAAAATTCTGCCGCTGCGTCTCAGGTCAGCAGCTCGGATGATCTTCTCCATTACTATATTAAAGAAGTCGCACGATAAGGAATCACCTTGTCTGAAACCTCGCTTGGTATCAAACGGAAGGGAGAGGTCCTTCCCGATTTTCACTGCGCTGCTGGTGTTGTACAGTGTCATCCTGCAAAGACGTATTAGCTTCTTTCTTTTATAAATCATCTACCCTTTTTCGTCAACGAAGCCTTGGACTATTAATCGTTACAATTTATGCGTCTGGCCGTCTTTCAGAGGAAGACTCAGATTCAATACCTCATTATTAACGCCATATGTTGGTGCATATATGCTGCGCGATTTCTTAAAAGACAAAATATTTGAAACTTGTGCTTCTAGGGCGTTCAGATGAGATAAGCGAAAAGGTCCTCGACCGGTAGAGTTTAGCTTTTTCTTGTTGTTCCCCAATTCCTTTCTACGATTAAGCTTGTTGTCATTCCAAACTTAAATCAATGCACAAATAAACGTTATGTACGAAAGTATTGCCTACTATTTGCCATCCTGCATCTTTTCTTATAAGAAGACCATACTCCAAAAAAAAAGGAGAAAAATATCTAAATGATATAAGATAAAATCCGAAATACATGATTTCAAGAGAAGTAAAATCGAAAACCCATAAACTTATGAAAAAAAAAAACGGTTTCTTTTAAAAATCTGTTACTTATACACAAAAGTACGTAGTCGAAAATGTTTATCAGCTTATCACAAACACATTTAAAATATTTTCTTACTTTAATCCATAGATGCTGACCGCCTTATTTTTATATCTGCACTGATTAAAGTTATTACTTTTTACAGCACAGCAGTCTTAAATTATTTAAAAAAAAGGTTGCTATCAAAATGATGCAAAAATTGACGGTGAAGTCAGTGAACTTTTTTGCGGCTTCGTTAAATTTTGTTTTTGTCAATATTTAAGTACATCTGCAAGATTTAAATTATGTCGCATTGATTAGGTATTGATAATTATTACAGAACTTATCTTGCAAAGGTCAAATAAAATGCCCATGTCTGGCAAAGACCAAAACTGTAGTTTAATTATTTCTTTTAAAACAATTTAAAATGCAAAACTAATTAGCTAAAAACTAATTATTATTTTTCAGAAACATTAGGAAATGCCATGTGCAAAGCTTGGGAGAAAGAACTGGAGAGCAAAGAGGGCACAAAGAAGCAACCCAGTCTTTTGGTGGCTACAATGCGTGTTTTTGGTTGGTATTTTGCGCTGCTGGGTCTAGTGCTATTTTTTCTGGAGCTTGGCTTAAGGTAAATAAACATTTGCGAAACTTATTTAAATATCTACAAATTCCACACTTGTGTCAACGCAGATCCCTTCAACCTCTATTTTTACTCGGACTGATCTCATACTATTCCAATGGAGACGAAAATGTCAATAAAGCATACTATTATGCAGGCGCTGTGATTATTTTTAGTGCATTAAATGTGATAATTATGCATCCTTACATGCTGGGCACCATGCATGTGGGCATGAAGATGCGTGTTGCCATGTGCAGCATGATCTATAGAAAAGCATTGCGTTTGAGCAAGAACGCTTTGGGTGATACTACTGCGGGTCAAGTAGTTAATCTTATATCGAACGATGTGGGTCGTCTGGACTTGGCTACAATTTTTGTGCATTTCCTGTGGATAGGACCGCTAGAAACGCTCTTCATTACATATTTAATGTATCGAGAGGTAACTGCAATTTTATTCATCCTCAATCTTATAGCTTCTATATATATAACTTTATTTCCCTAGATTGATGTTGCAGCTATATTTGGCGTTGCATTTATGTTACTGTTTATACCGCTGCAAGGATGGCTGGGCAAGAAGACCTCTGTGTTGCGTTTACGCACTGCTTTGCGTACCGATGATCGTGTGCGTATGATGAATGAAATAATTCTCGGCATACAGGTTATAAAAATGTACGCCTGGGAGATACCCTTTGCCAAGATGGTAGCTTATGCGCGTAAAAAAGAAATCAATACGATACGTCAGGTGTCGCATATACGCGGAATATTGCTGTCCTTTATTATGTTCTTGACGCGTGTGTCGATATTCTTAAGTTTGGTTGGATATGTGCTGTTGCAGCAGATTTTAACACCCGAAAAAGCTTTTGTCATCACCGCATACTACAATATATTACGTACAACAATGACGGTATTTTTTCCTCAAGGTAAGAATTATAATTTTGGCTTGTTTTATCAAATCGGAGCTTGTAACCGTTTATCATATAGAATAAAATGTTGTGATAATAGATTGTTGCAAACCATCCGGCAACAAAATTTCCTTCTAGAATGTCAATATTTATGATTAGTTGGGTATTGTTGGTTGGTTTGGTTGTACATTTGGTTGTTATATTCTTAAGTCTGCAACCTATATTTAGGGTTAGATTGTGAATTTCGGAAGCGGTTATGAGACAAAAACGAAAATGAAATTTTTATCGCATATATCAGGCAAGCTTACAACAGTAAATTGGTTTTGGCCTCCTCTAAAATCTTGTTGTGTCAGATTGTCCAACACTTGGTCTTTTCATCGGAGATTCCGGCTATTTTCTTCACAAGAGGGTATTCTTCCATTCGCTCCTAGCCAGTAAAACCGCTTAATTTTTTAAAATTTATTTTATCTATATTTTTTAAACTTACGACTCATCAATAATGAGATAACCATATCTGAAATATTTGTATGTCATTGTACAGGTGTATCACAGCTTGCCGAAACATTGGTATCCATCAAGCGCGTCGAAAAATATATGCTTTATGATGAGACTTTAGTACGTGACAAATCATTGGATATTCCGGCAACTGAAAACTATCCTGGCAGCAATCAATCAACAATTCTCAAAGAGGTTGACATGGATTTGGAACCTTTAAATTTACCAGAAAAATTTCTTACAAATGGAAATGCGACACTCTCAGAAGCTGGCATTATAATAAATAATCTCAAGGCCAAATGGGATGTAAAATCCACTGAGTATACATTGGACGATGTTAATCTTAGAGTGCAACCAGGCACACTAGTGGCAATTATTGGACCCGTTGGTGCTGGCAAGTCAAGGTAAAAATATATTAAATTATTCAAAAACCAACAAAAGATGTATAAATATGACTATAAAAGTGCACAGTTTTTGCTGTACTCTCTCTCTCTCTCTCAATAGCTTAGTAAACTTTTTATTACATTTCTTATTGTTTTCTTTTTAGTTTAATTCAAAGCATTTTGGGTGAACTGCGTCCGGAATCTGGAGAGATCAAAGTAAATGGCACATTTTCGTATGCCTCCCAGGAACCATGGCTCTTTACTGGCACTGTGCGACAAAACATACTCTTTGGCGCTGTAATGAATAGACGACGTTATCAGACTGTAGTAAAAAAATGTGCTTTGGAACGTGATTTCGAACTACTACCCTACGGTGATAAAACTATTGTTGGAGAACGTGGTGCCTCTTTGTCGGGTGGACAAAAGGCGCGCATCAGCTTGGCACGTGCTGTCTATCGAAGAACTTCCATATATCTGCTCGACGATCCTTTGAGCGCGGTGGATACGCATGTCGGTCGCCATCTTTATGATCAATGCATGCGGGGCTTTCTGCGTGAAAATATTGTCATCTTGGTAACACATCAATTGCAGTTTTTGCAACATGCTGATCAAATCATCATCATGGAAAAGGGTAGCGTTAGTGCGGTTGGTAGCTACGATTCGCTGCGCGAGAGTGGCTTAGATTTTGCTCAATTGTTGGCTGATCCCAATGACGAGAGCGTAGATGAGAAAATACGTTCACGCACTAACAGCCGTTTGCCACAGCGACAAAATAGTGAAATTTCCATAAACTCAGTGGCCGAGTCGTTCTATGAGGAGATGCCTTCGCAGTATCAAGAGGTGCAAGAGGAGGGTAAGATAGGCTTGACGCTTTACAAACAATACTTTAAGGCGGGCGGTGGTTTCTTTATGTTCTCGGTCATGATGTTGTTTTGTATTTTGTCGCAAGGTCTTGCCTCAGGTGGAGATTACTTTTTGTCTTACTGGTAAGTTGTAAAATGAAAATGAAAACGTAGTCAACTTTTTTAACCGGCTTTTTTTTTTGTTCCCTTCAGGGTGACTAAGAAAGGCGCAGTAGAGTCGGAACGTTCTTTCAATGTCACAGATGAAGCCGATTCACCACTTGAGTCCGCTGGATTGCGCTACAGATTTACACAATTTTTAAGAGAATATAGCATTGACGTTAACGATGAAATGTTAGATATTTACATATTCACTGCTATCATCATAGCCACAATCATCATTACACTGGCGCGCAGTTTTCTCTTCTTCAATGTAGCCATGAGAGCATCAATAAATCTTCACAATTCCATGTTTCGTGGCATAACGCGTGCCACTATGTTTTTCTTCAATACCAATCCGTCGGGACGTATTTTGAATCGTTTCTCCAAAGATATGGGTCAGGTGGATGAAATTCTACCTGCAGTTATGATGGATGTCATACAAATCTTTCTCTCACTCTTTGGCATTGTAGCCGTTATAGCAGTAGTCAATCCATACTTTATGTTGCCAACATTAATCTTAGCCATTATTTTCTACTACTTAAGAACTTTCTATTTGAAAACATCGCGCGATATAAAGCGGCTGGAAGCAATAAGTGAGTGTTTATTTTGAGTTTATAAAGAAAAGCATGATTTTAGTTATAACATTAAAAATCTTTCAGCACGCTCGCCTATATATTCGCATATGGCCGCTACTCTAACTGGACTATCAACAATACGTTCGTTTGGCGCCCAACACGTGCTCACTCAGGAGTTTGATAACTTTCAGGACTTACATAGCTCTTCATTTTATATGTTTATTTGCACATCACGTGCCTTTGGTTATTGGCTGGACTGCTTCTGTGTAGTTTATATTGCTATCATCACGTTAAGCTTCTTTATATATGCTCCAGCCAATGGTGGCGCTGTCGGTTTGGCAATAACTCAAGCTATGGGCATGACTGGCATGGTGCAGTGGGGCATGCGTCAATCAGCTGAGCTGGAAAACACAATGACAGCTGTGGAACGTGTTGTAGAATATGATGACATAGAACCGGAGGGCGAACTAGAATCCAAGCCGGACAAAAAACCACCACAAGACTGGCCTGAGGAGGGTGAAATTATTTTCGAGGAATTAAGCTTACGATACAGTCCCGACCCCAAGTCGGATTATGTCTTGAATTCACTCAATTTTATTATTAAATCCTGTGAGAAAGTTGGCATTGTTGGACGCACTGGTGCCGGCAAATCATCTTTGATAAATGCGCTCTTCCGATTGTCCTACAACGATGGCTCAGTCATAATTGACAGTCGTGATACGAAGGATCTGGGCTTACATGATTTGCGCAGTAAAATATCTATCATTCCGCAAGAACCAGTGCTTTTCTCCGGCACTATGCGTTACAATTTAGATCCATTCGATGAATACACGGATGCCAAGTTGTGGGAGTCATTGGAAGAGGTTTGTGTGAAAGTTGTTATATTATTATTATACCGATAACTTTTTATTGATTTATCCGCATAGGTTAAATTAAAAAAAGTGGTTGCCGAATTACCCAGTGGCCTGCAGAGCAAGATATCCGAAGGTGGTGGTAACTTTAGTGTTGGTCAACGTCAGTTGGTGTGTTTGGCGCGTGCTATTTTACGCGAAAATAAAATACTTGTCATGGATGAAGCCACGGCGAATGTAGATCCACAAACTGATGCGTTAATACAAACAACAATTCGTAATAAATTTAAAAATTGCACCGTGCTGACAATTGCGCATCGCCTGCATACGGTAATGGACTCCGATAAGGTGCTAGTAATGGACGCTGGTCGTGTTGTGGAATTCGGTTCACCCTATGACCTGTTACTCAGGGAGAATGTATTTTATGGTATGGCAAAGCAGACGGGAAAAGCAACTTTTGAGAATTTGCTGAGAACCGCACAAAAGGTAAAAATGAGCTCTTTTCGAATATTTTAACTGTAGTCATTAAACGACTGAAAGTTCTTAGATTTGTATTTTGAGTTATCTGAGCATATTAAAATTTTTCTATTTTCTTAGGCACTAGAACTGAAATCAAAGGCCAAAACTGAATAAACATCACAAATGTCCATCAAAGTACAATAAGATCCAAAACGTATTTACTTAAAATAATTAATATTACTTAATACACAAAAACATTTATTTTATAAATATTTCAAAAGAGTGCTTAAGCGAATTCTACTTAATCTACCAACAACTAACACACTGTCTTATGTTAACTTCCATATGTAAGTGTATAATAGTAAACGAAATATGTATTTTTTATGTATGTTTATAAATGTTTTAAGTTATATGCTATAATGTTTTTGTTAAGTGTAAATTATATAATGTGAAATATATGCATAAATGTATATAAATATAAGTAGTAGCATAGCATATATTAAGAGGAAAGAACTGCAAAATGTGCCTTTAATGCTGAAACGTATGTAATACTTAAAATTCAATTCGACTTTTCATAACATAAAATCATAATATAAATAATATTTTTTGTGTTACTTATCTTGTATTATTGTTTCATTATTCTACAAACATATTGAATATGTTTGCTGCAAAAAAAAATGCTTTTTTGTGCACTCTTTGTCCTAAGCCAAGTTATGTATTTTTAATTGTTTAGTTTTTAATTTAAGAATTGTTCTTTATTCTCGTAAAATTTCTTCATATCGCTAACATCACAGAGTTTAAGAAATACATATGTCACTGAACAAACTAGAATTTTATTTTAATGGCAAACACAAGTTGTCTCAAATATTTTTGAATGTAAAATATAATGTTCTGCAGGGATTGCCAAAGTTTTTTTCCTTTTTTTTTTGTTTTTTCAAGTTAAGTATATTATGGTTGTACCAAATGAAAAGAAATTTACAATAAAATAATTTATATAAACTATTTTGTATATATAAAAGTAAGCTATCAATTGAGAAGTGTTTTTAAATTAAATAAATTTTTAGCAGCTCAATTGGTTTGTAGATCGGCATGTGCAAATCTTTTATACTGGACAGATGAATTTACATTTTGGTTTATTCTATCTGATATAGAAATCTGTACTCTTGATCTAAAATATATTATCATTGAATATGAAATTTTTTTAAGTCTAAAGTACTCTATAATTCGTTTTTCGCTTCGACAATTTTGACTTCTTCAACTTGATGGCGTCTGTCAAAGTTGTTCCATTTTCATATTTTTATTTCCAAAGCTGATAGAATAATCTTCCCAGAATAATAAAATTTAAATCTTAATTCTTATTTATAATTTGATTCTAGATTTTCTAAAAAGCATTTCAAATGATGGGAGCTTAAACTGTGTCCAATAACAAGCTATGGAAGATAATTTAAGGAATCTTAATGTTTTGCTGGGTAACCTTTGCGTGCCATTGTTGGGTGAAAATTAAAGTCAGATGCACTAAATTTTAAAACATGTTTGGTTGTTCGGTTTTTTAAAAACTTGCTATTCGCTTATTCGATAGAGCAGATCACGTGATTAATCTTCTCCATAAAATAAGCGTCTATTAGTAAAACTATTTCTTTTGAAATACATTTTTGTTGATACACATCAAACAAACCAATTCTTTTAGGATCTGGTATTAACATAGTCAGCCCAATCATGAAAACTCTCAGTAGATTCAGCTCTAATGAGTGATAATATGGGAATGAGAATTCGAAGAAAACTTCGGAACAGCTTTTTTCGCAGCATTTGACAGCAAAGTTTTATACAATTGAAGCGCAAATTTGCTAAATTTAAATGTGGATTTATTCTTTATTAAATATTGATATTGTTCAGAGGACGAAGTGCCTAACGTTGTGAACCAAGTTTCTGTTAGACGAACATTGAGAGATAGTGTCAATCCCCTGGAGTTACCACAGTCTTTGTGTATATTCGTAGTACACATTTTGTGAGCTGCTATATTATAGATCCTAGCTTTTACTTTTGTGTTGGCCTTATGAGCGTGGGTCACTGTTTCGACAGTCTGCGCTGTGTTAGGAAATGAAACAAACTTTCTTCCTGTATTTCCAACTTGTAATGTTTCAAAAGTACTTTCAAAGGAGGACCAGCTGCTCTTCTATGCCTTCATTGTGAAAGCCACAGGTAATGTCTCTATTTGCTTCCATTAAGGACAGCAAAGTGTCCATTTGGCATTTATTTGTTGTTTTTGACCAAGAAGTAAGGACAAATTTAAACAAATTCCATTTATTTGCATATAAAATTTACTTAAATGTTTTTGTATTTCAATACAAATTTTATTTATCTCTTAAACAGTTTTAAAAAAGGATTGCACATTGTGTGTATGATTATCAGCATTGGATGAAATTAAATAAGATGGCAACTACCAGCCGGAACTTTTCTACTAAACAGTTGGGCAAGCAGAGCAACATAAAAAATCCCCAAAAGTCAAAACGGAACTAAAGCTTGCAAAAGCTTTTAAAAGGTTCGGATCTTCAATAAAAATTAAGATTTGGTTGGGATGATTGAGGGAGAGATCATTAATTGCCAATGTTAGATTTATGAGCGAAACTTCATTGAGCCAGACTTTAGCATAGAAAACTGCCCAATTGTTAAGGCCTTGACATCGGTCGAAGTATGATTTAAGCACATACGTTGAGTGATGCCATTACCAACAAAGACCATTTCATTTTTATTTATATAGAAGCCCTCATGCGATGTGATTAAGAGAGAAAAATGAAATGTGGAAATCCAAACTATTTGCAAAAAAGTTGAAAAACATATTTTTTGTTAAAGGGTTTTGTAATTTTTTACTTTTTTTTTAAAAAACGCTTTGATACCTACATGTCGCCAGCATAATATAGCCTTTTATGGTTTGACGGAGAAAAAAGAAGTTGAAAATTGTTATTGGAATGGCAGCCTTTAGATATCGCACTAGCGATTTATTCATGGTAAGTGCGGCACAAAATAATGAAATTTGATGCGGCTATTGTGTTGTCGCGAGTCGCTGCTTATACCGGTTCACTCGAAGTGTTGGCGGTTGCTCTTATACGAAATATACACAAAATCAAATGTATACGCACAATATCTATGCAAATTGCTATCTTTGCGATCAATTTCTTGTATGTTAAGGCTATCTATGCGCTCATTTAATTCGCATTAATAACACGCCGAAAACATATGTGTATGTTTTTGGTTTTTTGTGTTTTTTTTTTTTCTAGATCTGGAAATTTGAATTTTGCGGTTTATGAAAAAAGCGAAAATTCAGTTGTTTGTTGGTCTTCGTATAGTTTGGTTTGCTTTTCTTTGCTAATGTTTGTGTTAATTTTACGTGATTTTTGCTTTCTTATATCTTGATTATTTAAAACTCGCCTCCATAAGACGTTGGTAATTCAAATTTAATATTAACAAAAAAAAAATAATATATTTCTACTGTAATGCCAAAATGACATTAACTTCCTTTTTAGTAAAATTGTCCTTTAATTTAATTTTAAAGAAAAAAAATAGTTTCAAATATTTACGTAGTTGATTTATGCAAATACGTTTTTAGTGTAAAAAAGTTTTGTATAAATTAAATACATTTTTGGAAAACAAGTTTAATTTAATTTTTCATATTAATGTACAGTACTTTTTTCAAATCAATTTTCATATTTTCAATAAAAATTATTCTAGAAACTTTTCAGAAAGATAGTTAAGAAAAAACTTATTAGACGAATGCATGATATGCTATGCTAGGACTTTGGTAAAGATAATGAAATGTTGGTTTATTGTTTTATTTTTTTCCTTTTCTATAAACGCATCATATATTGTGTCTCAGCATAAAAGTGAGAAATTGCAAAGTACATTTCATAATCAAAAGACACATGATATTTTTTAACATATTTTTACTTATGATATTGGCAGCAATGTTTTATTTTGAGAGAATAGTCAATAGAATATATTATTAATTAATTAAACATTTTTTGAGCAAAAACATATTTTTGGTGGTTTCAAAATGATAAGGCACTTTTCATGGTTGTGGTAATAAAACATAAATAAAATAATTTCAATTGGTTGATATCCAGTTTAGCCCATTCGGACTAAATTGCATCTTTCAACTCATCTGTATTGTCATATTGGTGATTGTTTGCATAAATAGGATGTTTGTCTATAGGATTTAGGTGCGGAGAGCAGACCGGTCAGTCCATAGTTCTTACAGAGCAGTCATCCAAAAATCGCTTCGTTTCATTGCTTACATGAATGCGAGCCTTATCCTGTTAAAAAATTAGTGACACTTCCCTATTTGCCTCAATAAATGGCAGGAGATTGTTTTGCAGTACTTGAATAAAGTCGCTGCTTTTCATTCGCGATGATGTGAACTGTAATTCAAGTATGACCTTTGATGTTAAAGCCCACCACAGCATCACGGAGCCTTCTCCGAAATTGCTTTAAGAAAAATAAAGGGGCTTCTTTCGCAAATCTTTCCAATAAAATTGGTAACCATCGAGCCCATTAAAATTCCATTTTTTCTCGTTCGAAAAAAAAGAACTACAATAAATATACTCAGACAGACAATTTTAAAACCAATAGCAATAATTAATTGTTTTCCAATCGGTGTTTAGATGTTCTTCTGCAAATCGAAGAATTTTGCGTGTGCCGTTGCAAAAAAATTGGTGCTTTCATAATTGTTGATAATTTTAAATGGTTGCAGCGGTACAAAGTGCGCCAAATTGTGGTTTTGAACGGCGGCGGCTAATTAAGTGCACGACTTCGTCGAGTTCAAGAGTTCATATGGTGTACAAAAAGCTAACACAGAAAGTTCCCACTGGTATAAATTTAAAATAAAATTCAATTACTTAATTGTCTTATGATTATGAAATGCACTTAAGAATAACAACAATCAGATGATAGTATGACATACAATTTTAGATTAATAAAAAACTATGATTTTTTAACTGAGAGCATTAGAATAAATAGAATTAGATTAGATTAAAAATATAATATTAGAAAAAATATCGCAGTTAAACAATAAATGATAATAAATAAGTAATTTGGTTCGGAAAAATGATACATAATCGAATTTTTTTTAGACCGTAAACAAATCGCGCAATATTGTTCAGAGCAACTAGTAGCTTGTGTGATGATCGCGAATCTAAATTGCTATAGACGACATCCGAGTTAATTTTAATTGGCCTCAACCATTGCAAGACTATTTTGCGCCTCGTTTCGACAGGGACAAAATCAGCAGTCATTATAAAATTTCTTAAAATATAGCCTATACTTTGCTAACGCTGGAATAAAAGTGGTCCCCACACGACAAGGAAGTATTTATTTCAAACCCAAGATTGAAAGCCTTACTAAAAATTGTTATCAATGCCTTGAGAAGTGTGTTTTAGAGATCGGTAAGACGTAAGATTTTAGAAGGTTTTGTTTAAGCTTATTAGTCCTCGCCCAAAGATTCAAAGATTCTGACACACATTAGTCTTCTATGAGCCTAACAGGTCTTGACATATATAATTGCAATTAATTGTAAATTTTATATTTTTTAAAAATTCGAATAGCTTTTAAAGTATTTATTTTTCAAAATAGAAGCTGACCAAGTTTTACTTAGGATATTGTTGAATGTTTTGCATAAAATAACCTTCAAATTGTAGATGTTTATGTTTTTGCTTGAAGTAATTGAAGTTTTATGCATTGAGTTGAATAAAGTTAACGTTTAAATGAGAATTAATTATTGTTATCAGTTAAAAATAAAGCTTCTTCGAAAACAATTTTTACGCAGAAGTAATTGCTTTTAATAAATGTACGAAATGGTTTTAATAGACGAAGTGTAGGTAAATCTTAAATTCCAAAAGACATCACAACTAAGAAATTCAAAGTCGAGTTGATGATTGCTTTTGAAGCTGTTAAAAAAACCATAATAATTATAATGATAACAATTGCAATGAAAATAGTTAATAATTAAACATAGCTTGTCATGGAAGTGTTTTAGTTTTAAATTGAAAGACATGACAAGTAGTTTAATTAAATTCATATAAATCAAACAAAAACATGATTTTTGTATTTTTAACTTCTTTTTAGATTTAAGTTGAAGATAAATATACTCATAGCGTACCTGAAAAAAGTTTCTTTTGTCAACAACAATTATAAGAAAATATTCAAAAATGTTTTCAAGAAAGACAAAAGTTTTTGGTAGAAGAGCAACAACTAAAATATTGATCAAAAGAGCTGACCGAATGTAACTTTTGCAAAAACGAAATTCTTTTTAACACAACCGACAGTTAAATAGATAGAAAATTTGTTGCAATTTTTGTTATGGTGCATTGAATGAATCCGTTGGAAAGACCAGGCATTGGATAACCTGACAACGCTTGGAATTTCCAACTGGCGCCAGCAAGCACACGACAAAAGAGGCTGGCGAAAATTCTTAGACGAGGCCAAAACCGACCAACGGTTGTAAGAGCCATCTAAGTAAGTAAGGAAGCATTGAAAGAATAAGTGCGACTTGATAATTTATATATCTCTTTTGAGAAGCGTGTCTTATTGCTTGCCTGGCGATCGTACTCGATCGTTTTTAATACTCGCCATTGAGCCATATTGGACCAAAACTCGTAAAATAGTCTTTAATCGAGTTTAAGTCGTTTGCTATAATCAGAGGCAGTTTTTAAAAACCTTGACTTTCTGCGTTCATACAAATGACAATTTTTTTAAAATTTTTTAAATTTTTAAATATATGTATTTTAAAATAATTTTAATGAATTTGAATATTTGTGATGAGGTTAAAGAGGAATAAACAAATTCGTCTATTTTGTCGACTTCTTTTAATTCAACCTTCAATCTGGCTTTATTTTCGACTAACAATGGGTAGTTTTAGTCTTTTTTTCAACTTAAAGCAATACTATAACCCTTACATTTATTTCCAGATAATAAAACGTCAACAAGATGCAGTCAGTTCAAACCTCAGGTTTGCCAGAAAATCCTCGTGAACGTGCAAATATAATTTCAAAATTATGTTTTTGGTTAGTTCTGTTGTTTATTAAAATGATTAAATTTTAACGTACACAACTGATAATATTTATTTTCTTTAGGTATACATTGCCAACATTTTTCAAGGGGCGCAAAAAAACCCTCGATCATAACGATCTCTATCAAGCATTAAACGAGCATAAATCAGGTAAGTTTCTACAACTGCCATAAACATTTATTTAATTGTTGATTTTATGCATGTTTATTTTTTGAATGCAGTATTTTAAATTCAAAACTCTTAATGCATTGAATAAATAAAATTACAAAATTCTTATTTACGATCTTATTGAAAGATTTTTGAGTGAAACTATCTAAGAATTCTCTAGGAATTCTCTTAAAAAACCGGTAAAATATAATTGAATATTATATATAATAATTGAATATATTTTTGAATTAATATTTATTTATAAGCTGGAACTAGTTTTACTGAAATAAATACGATATTTTAGCCAGTTTATTATGAATTTATTTATCAAAATAGCTAAGAAGAAAAGTAGCTCATTACTAACATTGAAAGCCCCTCAATGTAAATTAATCATCTCATTAAGAGTTCACTTAATTTTTTCGAACATACTTATGATTATTCTCTAAGGGGTTAGGTGGTTTTTAAAATCGATTTCTTTCCGTCTCATTAAATATTCTAGAATATTATTCCTAAATTTAAATAGATTGATTAACACTCTTAGAGTTAGTGCCTTTGGTAGTTATGCTCATTAGGACATGTCAGCCTGAATTGAAAACTTCAATCGCGTTTTTCATGAATTTGTTTTTTAAGTGTGTTGTCGTCATTGCTTAAAAAGATTTGAACCGTTTTTGTTTTGATGTTGTATCCTTCTTCAATATAACGTTTTCTAGAGCTTAAAAGAAGGACTTTTCCTTTTTTCATCGCAAAAGTGTAATATGTGGTGCAAATTTTACCAAAAATTGGGAGTTTTTGTTCAAAACTCCACTAAATTTTAAAAAATTTTAAATCAAAATTTTATAGAGTACTTGTCAAATGTGTATCTTTGATATATTAAATTATTTGAATGCAATATTTTGTTTGACATATTAGAAAAAATTATTTAGCCTAGGCTTTGCTTGAGCCACTTCGAAAACCACTTAACACCTTAAGTATTTTTTTATTTCCCACTAACTTCACTCGAATACTCCCCGTTCAAAACCGTATATTCTTGAACGCACACGGTTAAAAATCTTGGAATAATTTTTAAACCTACCGTTGTACGAATGCATTTTTTAATCCTTTTAATAAGAATTAAAACTTTTCAAAATTCTAGAATTTTTTTAGTCAAGTCTTTACTTAAATTTAATTAATGGGTAATAAAAATTGACTTTAAGTACCTCAGGTTTCAAATTGAATACAAAATAACTAAACAGTAAAAAATCTTGGAGTAATTTTTAAACCAATCGTTGGACTAATTCATTTCTAAATCCTTTTTTTATAAGAATTGATACTTTTCAAAATACTAGAAATTTTTTTAGTAAAGCTGTTCTTAAATTTAATAAATTGGGAATAAAATTTAAAACCTAAGGTATGAAATTTAATACAAAATAACTTAAAGGTAATAAAAGCTGTATTTTGCTTACATTTTGGTCATGCTCTAGCAAGCAACAGATTATCCCGAGGTAAGAACTCGCAACTCTAATGCGATGGTTGCCACAGTTCGTGGTTTGATGTGTCATCAATCCTAGGATATGGCAAAAACCAAAATGTTTCACAATGCAATTTTTACATTAAATAATAAATATTAAGATAATAATAATATAAAAAATAATTAAAAATGGTCTGCCTGAGGATCGAACCAGGGTCATTTAATTCTTCAAATCAAATCGACAACCGCTTAGCCAACTGAGCCACGGAATAAAACTTTTCGCGCTTGCTAATTGTGTAGTTCAATGCTTACAAAATTTAAAAACTAAATTGATAGGAGTTTAAAGTTTAAATTTTAAACCCATATGAGACTAAAACTTAGTTTTAGAGTATTTAAAATGGTTTAAATTTTAAACTCATGCGGGACTTAAACTAAGTTTTAGTATTTGACGTGGTTGAAATTTTAATTTATGCGGGACTTAAACTTTGTTTTAATATTTGACTTGGTTTGAATTTTAAGCAGAATTTTTGTCGCAGACATATACCTATTTAGTGTTAAAACTGCTCTCATTGTTTCTTCTCTTTTCTTGGCTGTTAAACTTGTTTACCGTATCAACGGAACAACCTGAATAGTAGTTTTTTTCTATCCTGAATTTTGCCACCAACTACCATTTTTTGCTCCGTTTATGCATTTATCTATAGGGCTATTCACACTGATCTGAGTAGTCGGGTAGATTGGTAAATTTTGTAAAGTGCCATTGCATCCAAGACCTCATCTACCTATCTACTCTAGCTTACCCCTTGACCTTATTTTGAGTAGATTGATTTCTTGTTTTATTTAGTTTTTTCCATGTGCTACCTACCACCTTTTGGTGGTAAAATTTTTTTTTATTTTTATGAATCTAGTGCTGTGGCTAACTATTCGTTAAAATAAATCAAAATCCGTTGTCAGAATTTGGAAATTATGTAATTTTTACCACAGCGGTGACACCTAATAATCAGCCCAATTTTGAAACATTTTCTCCCGGGAGTTGGGTGTTTCCGTTTTTAAGATAAAGTTAAAATACTTTTTGGAAATTTTGAATGCAATTTTGTTCATCAACCGCCAAAATTCATGAGTGTAAAATAAAAAAAATGAGATATCTCTGTCTGCTATCTTAAAACCAGGAAACTCCTATTTACAACTGCCGGGACAAAATGTTTCATGATTGGGCTGAATATGATTTTCAAGAGTTTTTATCATTATCTAACAGTTTTAATGGGTTGCTGATGCTGATTTCGAATCTGCTTGTTGATTGTAAAATTCAAGATGGCGGTTAGGGTTGCCGCCATATTTTTTATTTTTATGATTTCGGTGCTGCGCGAACACTAGGTAAGAAAATCGATTTTTCTACTAGTCAACAGATTGTAATTTTGAGTAGATGAAAAATTAAAGAGTCAGAAAGTCTATGATTTTAACACGAAAACTCTTGAAATAAAATTCTTTAAATCATAGATAATAATTGTGTTTTTTTTTTTTAGCAAACAAATAATATTTAATCTAGTTTTTCTCTTTCAGAAACTTTAGGAAATGCAATATGCAAATGTTGGGAGAAGGAACTAATTAACATAAAGGATCAAAAGAAAAAACCATGCCTTCTAGTAGCAATAATGCGAGCTTTTGGTTGTCAATTTGCGCTTCTGGGACTAGTGCTGTTTCTGGCGGAGCTTGGTTTAAAGTAACATAAATAAACATTTTCTAAAATGTTTTTAAAATCAACACTTTTTTTCAACAGATCCCTTCAACCTTTATTTCTGCGCAGCTTGATTTCATACTATGCCAATGGAGACGAAAATATCAATAAAGCGTACTTTTATGCAGGTGCCGTAATAATTTTCAGTGCATTAAATGTAGCCATAACACATCCCTACAAGCTGGCCACCCTACATGTGGGCATGAAGATGCGTGTGGCCATGTGCAGCATGATGTATCGAAAAGCATTGCGTTTGAGCAAGAATGCCTTGGATAATACTACTGCCGGTGAAGTTGTCAATCTAATGTCAAACGATGTCGGTCGCCTGGACATGGCCATATTTTTTGTGCATTACCTATGGGTTGGACCGTTGCAAACGGTTTTAACTACATACTTAATGTATCGAGAGGTAAATGAAATGTTTTCTATTTTCAAGAAAAAACAAATTATTATTTAACATCCTTAGATAGGTGTTGCTGCGGTATTTGGTGTCGCATTTATGTTGCTGTTTATACCGCTACAAATATGGCTGGGTAAAATGACCTCTGTATTTCGTTTGCGCACTGCTTTGCGTACCGATGAACGTGTTCGTATGATGAATGAAATATTAGCTGGTATACAGGTTATAAAAATGTATGCCTGGGAGATACCATACGCCAAGATGGTAGCATATGCGCGCAAAAAAGAAATCAATTCCATACGTCAGGTGTCGCATATACGTGGTATATTGATATCCTTCGTTATGTTCTTGACGCGTGTCTCGATTTTCTTAAGTCTTATTGGTTATGTACTGTTGAAAAATATTTTAACACCCGAAAAAGCTTTCGTTATCACCGCATACTACAATGTATTGCGTACAACAATGACCGACTTCTTTCCTCTGGGTAAGTATGTTAATTACTTTTTCTAATTACACAATACACCAGCAGTTGTAGCAGTTTTCTTAATATAAAAACAGACACTCTTACGCAGTGGTCTTCAAGTAGTTTAAGTACTATTAAAATGTAGTCAAGTGCAACCTTTAGGAAGTCGTTCCAAATCACACTCTTTGATTGGGGCATATCTCAAGGAAATTTTACTTTAGTGTTGGTGCCCAGATAGACTAAATATCAACTACTGGGCATAGAATACTGTTGATCGGGGTTATTAAAAATGTCACTAACCTCTTTTCTTCAGATTCAGATAGTAGTAGTCTCAGCATGTAACCATCTACTTTGAAAACTCGATCAGTAGCGTCCGCCTCTATCTTTTACCCTATAAAACAACAATAACTAACTTCGTTTCGATGATGTGTTCGAAATCAGTTTCATTTTACTCGACCCTCATCAAAACCTCTCTTGAACCATTGTAGCCCTCAAGTATGAAAATATTCATCTTAATTACTTGAAAGATCGCTCACATTTTGCTAGGTACTACAATTGTGATCAGAATTTTAATGAAAATACACATATCCCGAAATACGCTTTCATTTGCGTACTGCACTTTATATTCAAGTAAGTCCTAGATTTGACAAACAATGCGATGCTTTCATTTGAAAAATTGTCTCGGACAGCTTTAATATCCAAGGCAGCATTATTATAATTAATTTTAGGGTTCTGGAGCCGCTTTGAACACGGTAAATGAAAGCAAAATCCTCATAGATCATGCGATTTTAAAAAAGTCTGGCCTATTTTCTTACTTCATGTAAAAGGCTTAGCATATTTTTATACTGATACAATCCTTGCACTTTGCAAAATGGATCGCTTTTCATTGCCCAAGCGATAAATACACGATTCACAAAAAATGTTCAAAATAGTTTTCGTTTGTTCCGGCGATCGTTCGAAGATCGCTTTTGACTGTCCAAGACCTCTCAGGGCGATTCATTGGCGAATCTTCATAAGAAAAATTGCTTTTATGACCTCAGTTGCTTACATTGGGCGATACCCGGATGACTCTCAATAGAGAACGCAGGCGATTGTCCCATCTTCCCAGCGATTCGCTGGTGAATCCCTTATAACCCGTACTGGAAACACCTCCGCGATTTTGTCTTTGTTTTTTATATTTCTTTGTCTTTGTTTTGTTATTTCACCGGAATTAATGATTTCAATGATAATGATAATTTTTTGCTCATTTAAAGGTATATCACAGATTGCCGAAACATTCGTTTCCGTAAAGCGCATAGAAAAATATATGCTGTACGATGAGACGTTGGTTCGCGACAGATCACTCAATATTCCGGCAACTGAAAACTATGCTGGCACTAATCAGTCAACAATTGTGAAAGAGGTTGATATGAATTTGGAATCTGTTAATATACCAGATAAAGATTTAATAAACGGAAAAGCGACGCTCTTAGAAGCTGGTATTATAATAAATAATCTCAAGGCCAAATGGGATAAAGCATCAACGGAGTACACATTGAACGACATTAATCTAAGGGTTAAGCCAGGCACATTAGTAGCAATTATTGGACCCGTTGGTTCCGGCAAGTCAAGGTAAGTGTTAAAAAATTATTTTTAGTGGATTAACTTGGGTTGAAGATATGCATGCCTTAAGTTTTAAGATCGACAATAGGATGGTTGTTAACAGATTGATTATAATACAGCGAAACTTCCTTTACTCAAAATTCTCCATAACTCAAAGTGCTTGCTTGACGCTTTTTTCTTAGTTTTTAATCTCTAAAACTCGAGTTTTTCGTCTCTTCACACCTAGTTTTAGGGAAGGGTTGCTGTACGACAAAAGTTGCTTCCTTCAATAGATTTGTTAATTTTTCTGATTTCTTGTTTTTTCTTTAAGTTTAGTTCAAAGTATTTTGGGTGAACTGTGTCCGGAGTCTGGAGAAATTAAAGTGAATGGCACATATTCGTATACCTCCCAGGAACCATGGCTCTTTACTGGCACTGTGCGACAAAACATACTCTTTGGCGCTGTAATGAATAAACGCCGGTATCAGAAAGTTATAAAGAAGTGTGCTTTAGAGCGTGATTTCGAATTGCTTCCATATGGAGATAAAACCATTGTTGGAGAACGTGGTGCCTCTTTGTCGGGTGGACAAAAGGCTCGCATTAGCTTGGCACGTGCTGTTTACCGAGAAACTTCCATATATCTGCTTGATGATCCTCTCAGTGCGGTGGACACACATGTCGGTCGCCATCTTTATGACCAGTGTATGCGTGGATTTTTGCGTGAAAACATTGTCGTCTTGGTAACACATCAATTGCAGTTTCTGCAGCATGCAGATCAAATTATTATTATGGACAAGGGTAGCGTGAGTGCAGTTGGTAGCTACGATTCGCTGCGCGAGAGTGGTTTAGATTTCGCCCAGTTGTTAGCGGATCCTAATAATGAGAGCGTAGATGATAAAATGCTTGTACGCAACAAAAAATCTTTGCCGCATCGCAAAATTAGTCAAGTGTCCATAAATTCAGCGGCCGAGTCGTTGTATCAAGAAATGCCAACGGAATACAAGGAGGTGCAAGAGGAGGGCAAGATAGGTCTTTCTCTTTATAAGCAGTATTTCAGGGCAGGTGGTGGTTTCTTTATGTTCTCAGTCATGTTGCTGTTTTGTATTTTGACGCAATGTCTTGCCTCGGGTGGAGATTACTTTTTGTCCTACTGGTAAGTTGTCAATAATCGACAAACTTTTAAACTATTGTTCTGTTTTGTTCTTCTGCCAGGGTGTCTAAGAAGGGCGCAATGGATTCGGAACATTCTTTAAATGCAACAGAAGAAGAAGATTTATCACTTGAATCAGCTGGATTTCGCTATAAAATAGCACAATTTTTAGGAGAATTTAGCATTGACGTCTACGATGAAATGTTAGATATTTACATATTCACTGCTATCATCATAGCCACAATCATCATCACACTGGCGCGCAGTTTTCTCTTTTTCAATGTAGCCATGAGAGCATCTACAAATCTACACAATGCCATGTTTCGCGGCATAACGCGTGCCACCATGTTTTTCTTCAATACCAATCCGTCGGGACGTATCTTAAATCGTTTCTCCAAAGATATGGGACAAGTGGATGAAAGTCTGCCTGCTGTTATGATGGAAGTCATACAAATCTTTCTCTCGCTCTTTGGCATTGTAGCTGTTATAATAGTAGTCAATCCATACTTTCTGTTGCCAACGTCAATCTTAGGCGCTATTTTCTACTACTTAAGATCCTTTTATTTGAAAACATCGCGCGATGTGATGCGACTGGAAGCAATAAGTGAGTGTTTAAGGTTTGAGAAAAATACATTGTTTATACCCTAAACCTGAAAGGTCAGGGTATATTAACTTTGTGCAAACGTTTGTAACGCATAGAACGAAGCGAGTCCGGTATAGAAAAGTATATATATTCTTGATCAGCGTCACCACGTGAGTCGAACTATCCATGTCCGTCCGTCCGTCCGTCCGTCCGTCCGTCTGTCCGTCTGTGTGTTGTCCGTATACACAGGATAAGAAGAAGGAGTTGAGATAATTGGATGAAACTTGGTACACATGGTCACATGCACCCAAGGATCTGCACTATTGAATATTTTTGGAATCCGCCCAAGGACACGCCTACCTTCCATACAACGCAAAAAGGTAAAACTGCATAACTCAGCTCATAATAAGCCTACAACAACAAAATTTGGCATGTATGTGTTTTATATCAACACAAAGATGTTTTTGAAAAATGGACGTCATCCGGGTACGGACACGCCCACCTCCCATACAAACCAAAAGTTGGTAACGCAATAAATAAGCCTCTGTTTAACCTACAGAGCTAAAATTTGGCACATATGTTTTTTGCAACAAAACAAAAATACTTTTGAAAAGTGGACATCATCCGCCCACGGACACGCCTACCTCCCATACAACGCGAAAATTGAAAACTGCATTACTCAGCTCATAATTAGCCTACAACAATAAAATTTGATATGTATGTGTTTTATACAAACACAAAGATGTCTTCGAAAAATGGTCGTCATCCGATTACGGACACGCCCACCTTCCATACAACCCAAAAATTGAAAACGCAATAAATAAGCCTGTGTTTAACCTACAGAGCTAAAATTTAGTACGTATGTTTTTTATGACAAGACAAAGACGGTTTTGAAAAATGGACGTCATCCGCCTACGGACACGCCTATTTTCCATACAACCCAAAAAGTTTTAAACTCAATAAATAAGGTTATGTTTGTCATAGAGAAATTAAATTCGGTATGCATGTATTTTATACCAAAACTAAGGTGTGTTCAAAAATTGGAAGTAATCCGTCCATGAACACGCCCACCTCTCATAGGGAAAGCACAATTAAGGCATTAACTGTGAGCTACAGGAATAAAACTTGGTATGTGTAAATTTTTTATCAACATTTAAATGCATATAAAATATAGGCTTCATCCACCCTTGGAGACGCCCATTTACAATAATAATTTTTTATTTTTGAAAAGTGGGTTTAGGGTATTTCATAGTCGGCCTAGACCGACTTTAGACTTTCCTTACTTGTTTATTTATAAAACTATATCGTTATAGCTCGTTCATCTATATATTCACATATGGCCGCTACTCTGACTGGACTACCTACAATACGTGCGTTTGGCACACAACACGTGCTCATCCAGGAATTTGATAACTTTCAGGACATACACAGCTCGCCATTTTATGTGTTTATCTGTACATCACGTGCCTTTGGCTATTGGCTGGACTGCTTTTGTGTGCTCTACATTGCCATCATCATGTTAAGCTTTTTTATTTATGCTCCAGCCAATGGTGGTGCAGTTGGCTTGGTCATAACTCAAGCCATAAGCATGACAGGCATAGTGCAGTGGGGCATGCGTCAATCGGCTGAGCTGGAAAACACAATGACAGCTGTGGAACGCGTTGTAGAATATGGCGTCATTGAACCGGAGGGCAAACTAGAATCCAAGCCGGACATGAAACCACCACAAGACTGGCCAGAAAAGGGTGATATAAAGTTTGAGAATTTAAGTCTGCGTTACAATCCGGATCCAATGTCGGACTATGTATTGAATTCGCTCAATTTCGTGATCAAACCCTGTGAAAAAATTGGCATTGTTGGACGCACTGGTGCGGGCAAATCATCTTTGATAAATGCACTCTTCCGCTTGTCCTACAACGATGGCTCAGTCGTTATTGACAGTCGTAATACAAAGGATCTAGGCTTACATGATTTGCGCAGAAAAATATCTATCATTCCACAAGAACCAGTTCTTTTCTCCGGAACTATGAGTTACAATTTAGATCCATTCGATGAATACACGGATGCCAAGTTGTGGGAGTCTTTGGAAGAGGTTTGTGTGAAAATTATTATTTGTAGACGGATAAATTTTAATTGATTTCTTCGCATAGGTTAAATTAAAAAAATTGGTTGCTGAACTACCGAGTGGCTTGCAGAGCAAGATCTCCGAAGGCGGTAGCAACTTTAGTGTTGGTCAACGTCAATTGGTGTGTTTGGCGCGTGCTATTTTACGTGAAAATAAAATACTTGTTATGGATGAAGCCACTGCGAATGTAGATCCACAAACAGATATGCTTATACAAACAACAATACGCAATAAATTTAAAAATTGCACCGTGCTAACAATTGCACATCGCCTGCACACGGTAATGGACTCTGACAAGGTGCTAGTAATGGACGCTGGTCGTGTGGTCGAATTTGATTCACCCTACGAGCTGCTACTCAGGGAGAATGTTTTTTATGGCATGGCAAAGCAGACAGGAAAAGCAACTTTTGAGAATTTGTTGAAGACTGCACAAAAGGTAACTTTTTCTAATATCTAAAAACTCTCTGAATTTGTTAGGTATTGAGTTTGATAAAGTTATGAATATGAACACTTTTTTATTGTTTTAGGCACATGAACTGAAATCAAAGGCTAAATTCGAATAAACTTGACAAACGTGCACCAAGATATCAAAATATAAGATCTTAAACATATCTACTTAAAAACAAACTTTATTTCATAAAAACATTTCTTGTTAACGTATGTTTATACATTTTAAGGAATTGCCTTTCTACTTAATTTTATTTTAAGCAAATTTTATTTCATCTATCAACAACTATATCTTTATTTTATGTTAACTTTCTTATATAAGTGCAAAATTTGAAATTGATTAAAATATTTACATTTACCTATAATTTAATATACTTATGCTTAAGGTTGTATACTAAACTTATTAATTTTTTTAAGCTGAAATTTTATTATGTGAATTATGTACAATTTGTATTTTATAATTTATTAATAATTAAGTTAAAGAACTGTAAAATGTTTGAGGGTTATTGTAAAATATTCATAAAAATAAATCTTAAATAATATATAATATTTTTGTTTTATTGTTTTTGTCTCATTATATCATTTCTCTACAAAAATATTCAGAGTTACCATAACGGTATTTTCAAAAATGTTGAAGATTAAGCAAAAACGATAATAGCCTTGTTAGGCCAAATAAATAAATAAAATAAATAAATTCTGATATAGCTCTATGGCTAAGGAGTATAAACGATGATATTTTATTTTCTAAGACAGGACATTATGCAAGTGGTGCCAACTACACGGAAATTACGGATTTCTACGGATATTTAAACCTTGCATATATAAACGGACAACAGCAGCAACAGTGGCGTAGATAGCTTTTGGTTCTGGGAGGGGTCCGGAAAAAAGTTAAGTAAATATATACTTGTTAACGTACCCATTAAGTGTATGAAATTTTTAAAAGTGACATTTTTTTCACTCCCCGCGAACTTTCCTAGAGAATGGGTGTTAAAAATAAGATCTGCAAAAATAAACTTGATCTGGTGCACACAGAAAATTCAATATCAGATAGAGTTTTTCTTTTTTGTTATTGCAAAGAATCAATCGACAACAATTTTTATATATGGCTGGTGGCTCTGGAGGGGGTCCGGACCCGTTGACACCCCGCCATATCTACGCCACTTAGCAGCAACATGGGCTTAATCTAACAGTGGACCCTAAATGAATGCGCGTTGCGTTGCGCTTCTTTCAAAATTGGTTCATGCACATACATTTTATATGAAGCCTACCGAAATGCGCAACGCATTAGCGCAACTCGATTTGAATTTCCTATTTTGACAGTGCGTTTGGTTGTGAAGTTGGCTGCATAAAACAAAAATATTCGAACAGAGAGCAACAAACACATAAGAGCAACAAGGAAAACATATATGTTTTCGATTGTACGCAGCGCACTTGTTTGGGCTATGCGTATACAAAATTTGCGTGTCGCTAGGAAGCGCAACGCAACACGCATTCGATTAGGGTCTACTGTAAGGATATTAGCTGTGTTTTTTATCAAGCGAGTAGTTAAAAAACGACCGCTTATCATATGTATACTCGCTTAAATAACACAGGAAACTGTTACTCGCTTAAAAGTTTGCCGACCAAACGAAAAAAAATGCTTCCAAGTTATGTTTCAATAATTGTATAAATTTCCTACAAAGGTGGCAACTATATCTGATTGATAGTCAATAGTGATGTATGAAATGAACATTTTTTGTACCAAATACTTTTCACGAAATACTCATAATTTGCTTTAGATCAATATTTCAATAAAAATACATAATAATTTAACAGGTAAGATAAACAAAATTTATCAAATATACTCATTATGTAAAACTATGTTGTTTGCTTAAGCTTTTAGCACTGAAAATCTTTTGAGTATCGGGTTTGTTTTCAGAACCGAGTCTCCAATGCTTAAAATCTGAAAATTTATGCATCACTAATTGTCAGAACTTTGATATATAAAATAAATTTGTCAAAAATTGTTTACAAAAATTTGATCAGTAGCTCGTTTCTGCAACTTTTGTCACCGCAGTTCTCACAATATTTTCTCACTTTGACGCCATAATGACGTCATTCTCACTTGCACCGTCTCTGTAATAAAATGAGAAAAGTCGGTGACTCGTCTCGCTTGTTTCAATTTTATTTGCGTAGGAATTCAATAGCCAAAGTGTTTCTGTAAACTAAAATATGCGACTCGAGTCGGCTGAAGTTGTCACTATGTTTTGATTAGGTGAGAACAATTTTTGGTTGATAGTGCAACTTTCGATTTCAATGAAGTGGTTACTAATACTTCTACCCGGTACAAGGTATCAACTTAAATTTTTCATTTAGACTATAAATATATAATATACACAATATTATAAGTATTACAATGTATAAATTATTGAATATACAAACTTAAATATTTTATTAATGAGATTTATTCCATGATAAAAATTTGTATCACTGCATTAAGCAAACGCATGAAAAGAATACTCGGATCTCAACGCATGAATAGGGTTTGATTTATAAATATCAACATCACTAAGTGTCAAAACATGAAAAATTTGTTTTGTTTATTTTTGTTTGTTATTTTTATTTTTGAAAAAATCAAAACAAAAAAAAAATGTCAATTGTTTCAATTTTATATATTCCCTATCACTTGTGTATCTTTCTCATCACAGAGCAATATTTTCTCACTTATTAATGCAGAAACACTAGCTTTCGTAAAAGTGAGTATTTTGGAACGAAATAGTGTGACGACAGAAAAAGTGACTATTTGTCGCAAAAGTTGCAGAAACGAGCTACAGAACATAAACAACGGTTTTGACTTTTCAGAAAATGCTTCCAAGTTTTAAAAAAATTCTTAAGCGAGTAAGCAGTCGTTTTTTGACTACTCGCTTGGTAAAAAACACAGCTATTAACGAATACAGAATTTACGTAGATTTAGCTTTTTTTCACCAAATTTGAATGATGAAAAAAATGAGCTTATCACTCAAAAATATGCTTATTTAATTCGTTAAAACTTTGCGCTTATCGACACTTGCAAATAATGAAAATGTGCAGGTGTGAAAATTTAAAAAGCGCAAAAATGATTTTTAATAATTAACGATTTCTACGAATCCCTTTTAATTCCTTTAAAATGAATAAAAGTTATGTTTTTAAGTTCTTGAAGTTATTTTTTTATGTTGTGTTCTTAACTATTTTTACTTTTAGTAATGTTTTAAATTTTTTTTTTTCTTTTAATAAGTTTTATGTAAATTTGCTTTCACGGATTTAAACTGATTTCTCATGTCGAATTTGTGGATTGTTACTATATTCAGATTTTGACAACGTACATCGGATTAGAAAGTATACCTTACCGATAAATTGTTTTTCACAAAAAAGTCCTTATCTTATTCATATAACTAATTTTATTGTATTTTATTCAATTTTCCAAATTTTTTTGTCTTTTTTGTTTGAAGTTGAGTAAATCAGTGTTAATGTAAATGTACCTACGGAATTCCGTAAGTGAACCTTATCCCGTAAATTTTTTTATTTACTTTTTAATGCCGGAAAATAAGATGCCATGGTAAAAATCAAACAGTTTTTTTAAGCCACTGTCTTGAGAAACGTGTCCTTCCCACATTTGCATCACAGTCATTTTCGAGATATCGTTAGATCATTCATAGTTTCCGAATTATTCGACACACTTCGCCGCATGCTCACTTTGTTCTGTTTCTGTTATCAAAATGGTTAAGCCTAAGAGTATGTTTTCTTAAGATTATAATTTGAAAATTTACAGAAGTTTTATAAAATTTATTTTAAACGAAAAGTACGCAGTGTTTTTAAAGTGTTTTAATAGTGTTTGTTTATTTAATAAATTAGGTATTAAAAAATAGCAGTTATTTTAGTGATTTATGTGGCTTTCACATCTGGAACTCGTGTTAGCAAACAATATGGCGGCTTGTATATGTTCGAGAAAGCGAGCGTTCAAATTACGGAATTTGTTTGGCACACACAGGGTTACATTTGAGAACAGTAGAAATGTACTCTTAAAAAAGTATTTATTGCTTCGAAATAAAATTATTTTTGTGTGGGGAAAATAAAGCAAAAATGCTTTCCAAGTCTTCCACACCTGCTTGCTTTTTTCGAAACAAATTTTTTACTGAATCCTAACAAAGTTATCACGTATACTGTATGCAATTTACATAGAGTACTACCAAATAGAAAACAAAAAGTACCAAACATTTCTCATATCGTACTTAAATCATTAAAATGTACTCCACATAGTACTACATTTATGTTTCAATACAACCCTGGTTTCGCAATGACTATAGAAATGTTTTTTTTTTGCTTTGTTGGACAGAGAAAATAAAAAAATTTTGTCAACAAGCCAACTTGTGTGCCAAGCTGGCGAGCTAGCTTCTTAACTATCGAACTTGTGTGTATATGGCTGCCGTATGCCACACAAAAACGCTGATTTGAAGCCTGCATTACGTAATTGAGGACAAACAACTTTTTGAATGAACATAATGACGTGATAGTAAGGGATTTAAGGAAAGTTATTGCATTTTAAATTACTAAATTACATATTCATTATTAATACTTCTTATTGTTATTAAGTTTTGTTAACTTTATATATCCTTCAAAAACATTTTGAGCCAATTACATGATATAAAATTACTTTCCAAATCCATTGATTTCCTTTAAGTTTATTAAAAACGATGTTATGGAACTATAGATATTTGTTGCCTATTTGAAAACGTGCAAACAAAATCAAGTCAGTTTACTAGTTTTTATTGTAAAAAACATTTTATTTCTTATATTAAATTTTTAATTTCTGTTTTGAAACAATAATGAATGCCGAAAAATCTTTTACGGAATAAAGTTCAAAATTTCTTCAAAGTTAGGGGGCGTCCATAAATTACGTGAGGTGTTTTTTAAAATTTTCTGTTCCTCCCTCTCCCCCTGGTGAGATGTCGTGAGATTTTATTCAACCCCCTCCCCCATACCCCAATCTCACGTGAGATTTTTCAAAATGTGGGTTTTTAACGTGAACGCGTTGGATTGTTATTGTAAAAAGAAAAAAAAAATTTGCTTCGTACTCTTATTTACGACTAATTAAGACTAGTAATCGATATTGCTGAGAGTTATAAGTGTAATAAAAATTTTAACAATAGAATACTTAAATCGTAACTACTGTGATTAAAAAAAAAATATCTACTCCAATTCAGTCCATGGAGAATCATGCGCGGTCTCAAGAGAGACTATTGGGACCAACATATCAAAACAAATATGGTGGTTTGACAGTCAGTAAATGTATAACGTCGAAGTATGAATGAAATTATTTTCTTTCGAACGAATTAGTGAAGGATCTTAATCGTATTACGATTACGCTTAAGATTAAATCTTAAGCATGTACAATCTGAATTAAATGGACCAAAATAGTATAATTTTTTTTTTGTTTCAACCAGAAAAAAATTGCGTAATATTTGCCGAGACCCCCCCCCCCCCCCTTCTCTCCAACGTAAGATTAGATGAGATTTGACTCGACCCCCTTCTCCCCCCTTAAACATCTCACGTAATTTATGGACGCCCCCTTACCTAATTCCATTATACATCACGGCGTTAGGAGCATAAGGTTTCTAATTACGTTGCATTTCTTAACGAAAAAGCTTTTTTGAAAAGGAATTAATAAGGGGAATAAAAAAGAAAAGAAAGAAAGAAATAAAAATTTATTGCAGACGAATATCGAGTGCTGTTTTCGAAAATCATGTCAGTTTTTTAAGATAGCTTGAGTTAAGGCGTCATTGTCAACAATATTAACATCTTTTTGCTGTCTGATTATTTAACTAAATCTTTTTACCTCATTGACCATAAGTGATTCTTTTATCACTAAATTAATTAAAGAACTAGATTAAGTACTTAATTCTGTTAGAATGGTTAAAAGGTATACAAAAATATGTAGATAAATTGAAAAATAACTACATCAAAGAAATAAATGTTGGTGAACCATCGTACTTTTATAAACCGTGGAAGCATTAGTTGTTGAACGGGTTACTTACATTTTGGTTACTCCTCGGCGCTATGAGGTTAAAACCATAGCACTGACACCAAAATAGATGTGCTTTAAAAACTAAAACCTCCAGAACAAATCAAGAATCGTGGCGTTCTTCATAAATTACCTCGACTAAAAGGTTTTATTTTTATTCTATTAAACATTTTTTCAATCCCATGTATACATTAAACAAATTAATTACAATGGTGTAAATTACATTACCATTCAAACCATATTTTATGTTTCGTTACTAAAATTAATTTTGAAAAAATTAAAGAATGTCATCATAATTAAACATGTCATCATATTACTTAGAAAATGAAAAAAAAAACCCTTGAACTTATGGTTTGTATTTTTAACGGAATTAGAGACTTAAATTTACGGAATAAAGTTCAATCAACAAATTTTATCACGGAATTAGAGTCATTTGGGTAAATTCTTAAAAAACAATTTTTCTCCCTACTTACTCTTTTGTAATTAAAAAAATATACATGTCCAAATGCTCTTAAAAAGATCTTATGTCAAAATATCTTTTAACCTCTCTAAAATAATTCATTAAGCAAAAAGATTCCTTAACCTTACGGAATTCCGTACATTTACCTTATATCAAATTGATAAATGAATAAGACAGGGTGAGTCGGATAGAGAGGTCAATATAGAAGCTGGTGATTGCTTGCATCAATACAAGAAAAAAATCGTATGGGAGGAGGGTCTATTCTGACCCGCCTTCCCTTCTTGTCAGAGGCAACAATATGGAAAAAAGTCGTATAATTTTTAACGCAATAACTTTCAAAATACGAAAGCTAAGAAACATTCTATACTGATTTTTTCATACAAATATTAAAAATAATACTAAAAAAGGCATAGATATAGTTCTGTTCAATCTACCTAAATCGCTAATAAACGTAATTTTGCCAAATTTTTACTTAAGTCTTATTATAATTATGCTGACGATAAACTTTACTTCATAAAACTGGCTTTAATATTAACACTCCATTTGTTATGAAATTTATTTGTTTGTTTTATTTTCTATATATTTTCTTTCATAAAAAATAATTCAATATCTTCTTATTTGACTAGCTATTCATAAACAGCTGCATCAGTGAATAACATTCGCAGATTGCTTTTGTTCTTGTTTCGCAAGAACCAAACTGAATTCAGCGAATATCAACAACGAAACGTGCGGTAAATAATATTCTCAATAAACTTTTTAAAATATTAAAATATTTAAGAAACGTAGAACAGTTTAGAAAAAGAATTGAAATCGGTCAACCTACCCAACAGTTCTAGTTCTAATTGCTTCATGGCAGCATCGCTCGTTCGCACCAATTAAATCGTGTTCTTTTCTTGAAAATTTTTATCTCAAATATATGGGTGGTGACAAGCCTCTGTCGTCCTATGCTCACTTAATACTCAGTCGAAGGACATGACTACATTGATGTATAACTTATAATTCGGCAGTTAAACCGAAAATATGGACCGCAGAAAATATGCCACGCTGCTCATACAACGCTCATATCTTTATTTTACTCATAGATGAAGTATTAAATTTTGGATATTTCATAGTCGAGCTAGACCGACTTTAGAGTTTCCTAACTTCTTTGTCTTAGAACTTTGAAATTTAAATTCTGCGGCTGGTGACAAAAATTTAAATTCAGTTGTCTGTCGGTCTTCGTTTTGCTTGGTTTCATTTTCATCATAATTGATGTTTGCGTGTGATTGTCGTGCTTTTCTCGTGATTATTTAAAACTAGCATCCAAACGGTTATAGTAATTCAAATTAAACATAAACTTCTACTGATTCTACAAAATAATATTAGCTCTATTTGTTTAAAATCGTCCTATATTTTAGTTTTATTTAAAAAAAAGTGCTTTAAAATATTTACTGGATTGATAAATGCAAATGCGGTTTAGTGTTAAAATAGCGAAAAATACATAAATTAAATACGTTTTTGCATACATTAAATACTTTCTGCTCTTAGTGTATCTCTTAGTGCTCTTTTGTTTTAAGGCTAATTTTAATGTATTTTTTTTTAATTTATTGCTATGTGTTACAGATAAATTTTGCAAGTATGATCGAGTTGTTTTTGGAAATAAGCTTTACAAACAAACTTCAGCCTACGTTTTCTAGATATTTCAAGTGCATATCATAGCATAGAATCTCTGTGTTCTCTATTAGAGATCAATAAGGAAAAAGGGAGCGAAGAGGGGAAAGGAAGTGAATATTTACAAAATGTGAAAAGTTGATCGTCGATCAAATGATCACCGTGTGACCTCAGCCAAAGAGAGCATAAAAAACTTGCATCGATCTACAACAAGAATGATGAAGAACTAGATTTCGACGTCACGAAAGACCTGCTATTATATTCAGCTGTATTTCGCTCTATCTTTTTTCTCACCATCAAGCAAACAAACAATCACACAAATATGAAAATGACAGCTCTTGGTATATCGTAACAATATGCGCAGATCGGTGCAACTTTTTTATGCTGTCTTTGCGCTATCCAGTTATCTTTCTTGGATCTACAAAAAAACCAAGAACTGATAGTCTTATATCTGTGTTTGTTTCTCTTTTGATTTTTTTGTTAGTTTTTGTTGGTTTTGGTGTTAATAAACATAAATTACTGTTTTTTTTTTGTTTTGTTCATACATTGAATTTTGCGCGGCTACAAGAAACGGAAATGAGAAGAGAAGAGACATTATGACATAAGCAAGGCGTGGACGTGGCGAAATCTAGGATCTATCGTTCTTGCAATCAAACGATCATCATGCGACCCGACCTCAGCCATCATTTGAGAAGGGTTTTTTGTATGCATACAAAAAACATCATTCAAACTTTTTAAGCTAATTTGTCGTGATGAGTCGCAGCTGATCACTATCCATCGCGAGTATTGGCGGTTGCGCAGCCGCGCTTGTACGCAAAAAAGCACCCAATCAAATAGAGCACCCTAGAACGCGAATTGCGTTCGCGGTTTTTAGCACTCTCTGCGCTAATTTCTTGTGTTTAGTTCTCGTCGTATTAAACTTTTTTGTAAATTTCGTTTTGATAGAATTTTGAAATTTTCGGTTTGGAAAAAAAAGCAAGTTCAGTTCTTTAGAAGCGTTCGAGTAGTTAAGTATCGTGTTTTTAATTAATATTTGTGAAAAAGAAGATTGTATATTTCTTATTTAATTAAGTTTAGCGTCGAACAGGCACGCTTTAGATTCCTGCTATGTAAGTTTTCAACTTATTGAAGATAAAAAAGCTATAAACATTAACTTATATGCCAGATTTTAATATTTTGTGAATGTTTTATTTTAGTTTTGAATAAAAACGTGCGTAATTTTAATATTAAACCAATTTAAATTGCTTACGTATTTGAATTATGCAGATGTGTTGTTAAGCAAAGAACTATGTTGTTTGCGTAGATTTGAAGCTGGAATTTGAATTTATTTTTATGTTGCGTCAAATTTTTAATATTTCAAAAAATTAAAGAAAATTAATTAGAAGAATGAATTTATGAAGAAAAACATATAAGTTCTATAATAATTTGTGATGATATCTTTATACATTTGATGATATTGACATATGTATCAGTGATCGATATGCATATGAATAATATTTTTTAGGCTTAACCAAACTGGAAATTATTAAGCATAAACAATTTGCATTAAGAAAGTGAATTTTTATAAGTGCATTTTTACAAATATATCGCTAATTTCGTGCAAGTCTGTCACAACTCAAAATTTAGAAATTTAAAGATAACCCTGAAGAAATATTGTTTCTGAGAATTACCGTTGAAATTCAAAAATGAAACTTGTAAATTAAATTATTATATAATCTACCAATCCATTATTCAGTTTTGGAACATAATTTTTCTTGAATTATTCGAGATTTGAACTGTACAAAATGGTTAAAGGAAATTTTGAGCTCTTGCACGAAATGAGCGATGTCTTGCACGAAATGAGCGATATGTATAATCAACAGTATTCCATATCAAAAATATTGAGAGTCTGCACGTAACAGAACCTTACAGGAGACTAAATTTCAACAAAAAATTAAGTGAAGTGAACCTGAAAAGTTTTGTTCAGGTTTTCCATAAAATTACGTTGGTAAATATGTGAAACCGAAACTTTCTATACTAAGTTTTTTGTAAAAGTTTTTTCGTTGTTATCAAGATCTATCCGTTGAATTTTATGGTTGGTTGGTTTGTAAGAGCGGTGATACAGCTATAGACAGTATCCAATTGGCTCTATTGAGCCGTTCTGATGTCACTACCTCTAATTCCCGTTCGTTCTACAGTATTGGACAGAATAAATGAGGCATACTTTCTCAGAGTCATTTAGTTCCGTTAAGGTATATATTTAGTATATGAGTCTTTTTTTGATCCTTATAGTTGAAAGTACTAGTAGGTTGCCGAAGAAGAGTTTTTCCAGTGTAAACTCTGGAAATTGTAGCACTGTTTCCTTTGTGTTCGGATCGTTTCAGAGCCTATCCTCTGTTTTAGTTCGTCCGGTTTCGCATTATCATAAATGTTTATGTGGACTGGCACCCCAAAAATGGTTATATCAAGTTGACGGCTCAGCCTGGCCAATTCCTCTTTACACTATTTTCTCTAGCTTGGAGTTAAATTTTACGAAAACGAATGCTCTGATGGCCCTTGAATATATGACAGTACAGCTGCATCAAGATTGTTTGAGTTGGCTTGCGTCTTTCAGTCTTTTCAGCGTCTTTCAGCTGTGTCTGGTAGGCGGAACGAGCAACATCCAGTTTCTCCAAGTATAAACTGGCTCCAACTCTGCATTCTACCTTAAGCCCATCGGTGTAGAAGGTAACATGGAAGACAGCAGCTGGGCTCCCATTGCGCCATTCCGCTCTGGTTGGGCACTTGCTCTTGCATGTCTTTGCAAAGTTGAGATTGAGCCTGTCGTAATCTCTGCTGTTTGTCACCAGTTTCGGTTGTAGTAAACTAAGAATTTTGGCGTGGCCATATTGTTTTTTGACCCTTTGTTCAATGTTAAATTTCCAGCTGAGCTTCGAATCTCCCAGACTCCCAGATGTTTAGCACAGCTGAATAAATAAAGTTTTTGATCGTTTAAACGGGGTGGATTGAAGTACTGCACTTTGGTTTTTGTGGTGAACAATATTAGTACTGTTTTGCTAGGATTCACTCCTAGGCCGCATTCAACAAGCAAGTGGCTGAGTTTATCCATAGCTCCCTCCATAATCTCGCTGAGTATGGTCGGAAACAGTGTTGATGCCATAACTACCACATTATCCGCATATGCCACTGTATTGATATCAATCTTGTTAGCTTGATGCAACATTCCGTTCATAGCAATCAGCCAAAGAAGTAGAGAAATTAACCCACCTTGAGGTGTTCCTCTACTTACTTATGGCTGTTACCAAGATGCGCCTGGATAACTCTTGTACTGTGCAATGAGACAATTCAGTTCTTCACAGGTAGTTCTGCGTCCACTGTCGTAAGTTAATCACGGATGGCACCTATATGAATGTTGTTGAACGCTCCTTCAATATCAAGAAAGACAGCTCGACTGTATTGTTTGAAATGTAGAGATCTCTCAATGGTAGTAACAATCTCATGCAAAGCATTCTCTGTTGATCTCCCTTTAAGGTAGGCATGTTTTGGATATGGATGTTTTGTCGAGTATGTTTCTAAGATGAATGTTCAGAATTCTCTCCAGTCTGTAAGTATGAATTATGATAGTCCTTAGCCATAGTACAAAAACACAGGTAGTGTTGATTTTCTCATCTACAAGTAAATAAGTTCCTCTCAAAAACACTGTTCGTTGTTATATACGTTGGCAACATTCAGCTGTGTCAACTGTTGTGATAGCGACACATCGGGGAGCACTGTTATCGGTATTGAAGTGTCAGAAAAGTTATTAAGTTGATGAAATGTCAAGCTTTGTATCAAATACCAATGGAAATTTTACCGACAGATAAAAACGTGGTATTCGAGGCATTTACGAGCTTTCATGAAGACTACTATTATTGAAATAGAAAAATGTTCCTTAAAAAAAATTAAATTCTATTTAAAAGAGAATTTAATTTTAATTCAATATGTTGATACTTTGGATGTCGGTTGAACAACTTAGCTTCTAAGTGCCTCATATATAGTTTAACAAATTCCATGGTATTCGCATTCCTTACAACCTTTATGAATTGTATTCAATTTAAATATATTTTTTAATACGTGAGCTTAAGAAATAGGAGCTTTATAATAACACTGTGCTGTAAAATTCTAACTTTTGGCAATTATAATTTTTTGTTCTAGCTCTAAATATAAGCCGAAATTTACAAAGTAATCATTTGTTGATATTATAAATTAATAAAATCAGTTTTTTTTTTCTCATAGGCTTACAACCATAAAAAGTTAATTTATTCATCTGTTTCGAGAAGATCAAGAGGATAGATTAATAAATATATAACAGTTAGCATAAAGTTACATTTTTTTTTTCACGAAACTGGTTTAAAAAATTTGAATTTAATTTTTATTAGCATTTAATGTAAAGTTAAGAATACAATAACTGCTGCAAAACGTCATTTAAAAAGCTAAGACACCTTTTTTATTTGAATTCAACTGGTAAAAATTTGTAGCTAAGCTGGTGATGTCTTTAGTACCGAGTTAGTCAACACTAGTTCCACATCAATCAACTTTCTTTGCATTCATCTGGCGAACTTTATGTTAGTGAACATGTCATAAAGAAGGAGTCAATTAGATAATTGTTACTTTTTATATTGCTATATCAGGCTGGTAAGAAGGCTGAGAAAAAACATAAGAAATAATTAATTTGAATTATATGATAATTGCCACAAGAGCAAGACATGCAAAAAAATAGAAACAACAAGCGGCTTATGAGCCTAAAGTTGATTGAACTGACCTGTTTATGCCTTACCTTGGGTCAGAAAAGTAACCAGTGCCAATAGAACAAGTGAAGTAGTAAGCGAAGAAAATAACAATTGATTTCTCTCGATAAAAAAGTGCAACCAAAGAATGTTTATTATTCTTTGATAAAAGAGAAAAAGACAGAGCATTCTTTAAATTCTTTTCATTAGCTTCGTTTTTGAGTGCGTCGAAAGTTTGTTGTGTTTTTGAAATATGTAGAGATTTTTCATTTCAATTCACATGTGTTCTCTTATTTTGCGTTGTATGCAGTAACCCTACTCCGGGTGGCTGCTTACTATAGGTCTGTTCCCGTACTTTTTGGACTAAAAATGGTAAAACTGTCTTTTACCATTGTTACCTGAAGAAAAATCTCGCACTAAAACTTGCAACTTTTGACAAGGAGGGGAAATGTTTTACTCTCTTGATTGCACTCTCTTTTACCATTTTTTTCGAGTACGGGAACGCTTCTCGGACTAAAACTGGTAAATTGGACTAAAACTTTAGACTACGGGAACAGACCTTATGTAAAGTACTAGTCATCGGTGTGTGAGCGGTGTTGTTTGAAAAAAAAATGTAATAGATATTTGTAAAAAGACTTTGAAGACCTCGCTGCAATAATTTATATAAGAAGAAGTAGTCGATCTTGCTTCCATTTATCTCTGGGAATGTGCTTGACAAAGCAAATGTGTTTACAAATTATGGCTTGTATAAACGAAATTAAAAATAAACGCTTGAAATAAAAACAATAGTATGGAAGTTATATTTTTCTCTCCTTTACTTTTTTTAATCTACAAAGGAAATTCTTCATAGGAATTCTTCAACATGTGAATTGAGAAAAAAAAAAAACAAGAAATAAACAAACAAGTGAATGAAGCAGTTATTGCAAAATTCAAATGTAAACAAATATTGATTTTTAAATATTTGTTGCTTTAAGAAATCATTATTGTTTCCAACTACAGGCAATATATTAAACATATTTCTATTTGTAGATAAAAGAAACAGCAGCAAGATGCAGTCATTTCAAGCCACGGATTTGCCAGAAAACCCTCGTCAGCGTGCAAATATTTTCTCAAAATTATGTTTTTGGTATGTTTTGTTTTTTAATAACAAATTTTTTTCTAAGCATTTGCGTTATTTATTTACTTTAGGTATACATTTCCAACATTATTCAAGGGGCGCAAAAAAACACTCGATTATAAAGATCTTTATCAAGCATTGGACGAACATAAATCGGGTAAGTTTATAAAACTAAAGAATTTAAATTTTAATGACACAAATATTTAAATACTTTTTAAAATTCTTTGAATACAGAATTAATTTAAATGCTCAAGATTTAATTTGTAAATCTTGATTTCGGAAATAGAAATATAAAAAAATGTTCTATCTTGTTGAAAAATTCTTCGATGCGTTTTAATAATTGTGATGCGTTTAAATTTTTTGTGATGAAACTTTAATTAACGTAAACAACAAATTTTCGAAACTGTCGCATCACTCAACTTAAAAATAAACCGGTAAATTAGAATTTATTAAATAGATTTTACGAAAACTTTAACATTAAATTAATTGAATTCTTATCTGAAACTAGTTTTTTATTAATTAAGACGTCATTTTGATTTGCTTATTTCGATTTCATTTGCTGCAAAAAACTTAAGGTTACTAACTGCGAACATTAACCCTAAATTAAATTAATTCTTTTATAAACAGTTCCAGTCTTTCTCCCGGTATAAATTTCTGATGCTGACTTACTTGGCTCGGATATTTCCCGTTTAAAACCGGATACATAAGGAAGTATTCTCTACAATTTGAGAATGAACATAAAAGATTTTATGTGTTTCTATGACGTAGATAGTGACTGCTTTTGCTTTTAGTGCTTTTAGCGTTGATATATAGTGTAGATATTTATGGATTTATATCCTTACCAACGGATTGGACTTGGCTGAACTTTAAATTGCAACATGCATATTCGCAAGAGCTTTTTGGCTCCTGCCAAACCGTCGTTCTAGGGGAAAAAGGATCCTTCTTCTATTTCTGGCATTATTATTTTAGTTGTACAATTACATATTTGGTTTACAACTTCATACATAATTCTTTACGTTTACAACTAATAGAAATTCTTGCATTAAATTGGTTTGGCTTGAACTAAACTTAAAAGGAATTCCAAATGTCTTTATAGTAGATACCTACATTTCGGCTTAATCCTACTTGACCCCTGGAATTGAAGTACCAAGGTTGTACCTTGAATTTTGTGCATTTTTTCTAAAACAGAAGTAGCGGAAAGTGATACATACAACATGTTGTGTGTCTTCTGAACGGTTATTTTCATTTTCTGTAAACACTTCCAAAAATTGACTCATTTGAGCGCGAAAATTTTAATAAATATTGGTTATATGAATTTGGACGAGATAATTAATATTTTCATTAAAGAATTATCACTTTTATTTGTGTCAAACTATGTGAATATGTCAAATTGAAATGTAGCGGAAAAATAAAGCGCTCCAAAAATTCACAACATGTTGTGAGTAGCGGAAACAGACTATTGCCGTTCAGAAGACTTTTACTCAACAGTTGTGCAACTGTTGCGAAAAATTTTGTTTTAGAAACGCACCCAATATATATAATTGTATATAATATACTATCTCGAGCCAAAGAATGACTTGAACACTGGTTGTTTGTAACATGGTCGGGAATATGCCATCTAGTCCTGGGGATTTAAATTCTAAAAAGTAAAAGTCCACCGAATTTTGTCTGGTGCTATTAAGTTATCCGGAGTCTGTTACGGGATAGTTTAAAGTTTCTATGTGACGTGAGGCTTCAGTACAGCCTACAAAATGTACTTTTAGAAGCACATCTAGGGATTCCTGACTGATTTCCGTTCGTTCACGACTGTCTTTCGGCAGTTGAGTCTGAATGAAGGGCTGTTTTGAGAGTAGCTTTCTGAATATTGCTGTGTCCGTAGTTTTTTGAATTTCTGTTAAAAACATACACAATTTTTCGTGACAATCTTCATACAACTTTTGCAAATATGCCCTTTACCCTACATGATGACACAACATGCATGAGACATGAAAAATTATTTTGACTCATGCAATTTAATGTGCATTAAAAAATATATTTCAATATTTTCAAAGGGTTAATTTTGATTTCAAACGAGAAATGCAAAAACATTTAATCTAATGATTAATGATTTTCAGAAACATTGGGAAATGCAATATGCAATTCTTGGGAGAAGGAACTAAAAAGCAAAAAGGATACAAATAAAAAACCAAGTCTTCTGCTAGCAACCATGCGTGTTTTCCGCTGTAAACTTGCGCTTTTGGGACTAGTACTTTTTCTGCTAGAGCTTGGGTTAAGGTGAGATAAATGAAAATTTTCTTGGCAATGTTTAAAATAATTTAACATTAACATTTATGCTACTACAGACCACTTCAACCTATATTTCTGCTCGGACTGATCTCATACTATTCCAATGCAGACGAAAATGTCAATAAAGCATACTATTATGCAGGCGCTGTTATTATTATAAGTGCATTAAATGTGATAATTATACATCCTTACATGTTGGCCACCATGCATGTGGGCATGAAGATGCGTGTGGCCATGTGCAGCATGATCTATAGAAAAGCATTGCGTTTGAGCAAGAATGCCTTGGATAATACAACTGCCGGTGAAGTAGTGAATCTATTATCGAACGATGTGGGTCGCCTGGATATGGCCACATTTTTTCTGCATTTCCTGTGGATTGGACCGTTGGAAACTATTTTCATTACATATTTGATGTATCGAGAGGTAAATGAAATTGAAGCTATTTTCTATCATAAACACACTATAATAATTTACTTCATCAGATAGACATTGCCGCGTTGTTCGGTGTTGCATTTATGCTGCTGTTTATACCGCTTCAAATTTGGCTGGGTAAAAAGACTTCCGTTTTGCGGTTACGCACTGCTTTGCGAACCGATGAACGTGTTCGTAGAATGAATGAAATAATAGTCGGTATACAGGTTATAAAAATGTATGCCTGGGAGATACCTTTCGCCAAGATGGTAGCATTTGCGCGCAAAAAGGAAATTAATACCATACGCCAGGTGTCCTATATACGTGGTATATTGCTGTCCTTCGTTATGTTTCTGACACGTGTCTCCATTTTCTTAAGTCTGATTGGCTATGTACTATTGCAGCAGATTTTAACACCCGAAAAGGCTTTTGTCATCACAGCATACTACAATATATTGCGTACAACCATGACGGACTTTTTTCCTCTGGGTAAGAATGAAAATTACATTTGAGTAAATTCAGTTTAATCGATATTGGTGAGAATGCTTGTAGCTAATTTTTAATTCCAAAATAAATTTCTATAAGATACTAGCGATACCCGGTGGACGTTGCAACGCCTACACACCCCGTTTTCCAATGCCCGTTCCAATTTTCTAGTAGGTAGATATGGTCATAAGGAACTTTACCAAAGCTACTATACACTAAACATGTGAATTGTATGGGTGGTGCCATGCCCTTCTATAATTCTCGCCCAATTTTTCTAGTCGAAGGACACGACTATATAAAGGCTTTTATTTAGAAAGCTATACCGAAAAGTTTGAATGCTTACCAAGTGAACCCCCTTGTATAACGCCTTTAAAATATTATCAGTGAAACAGCACGTGTAAATTGAGCTCGTAGAAATTTATGATTGTATGGGAGGTGCCACGCCCCCATGTCAAATCGGTACAAAACTTCACAAAAACACTCTTAAGACTTTGTTTCTTTAAAACTTTAAAACAGTTTCCTTGAAAATTTTATATTTAGCAATGTAATAAAACACTTCTTTTTAAATGTCCCTGTTGAAAAACTTCCACAACTTTTTCTTTGTCCATGTGACGTTGGGTCCTTAATACGAACACCGTACATATTCTTATTTGATATGTCTTTATATGAAATGTTCCCTTAAGCCCAATATATAGATTCAATAGAATAAACTTCGTGGCAATTTAATACATCATTCCATGTATCTTAATTTTTCTTTATTTAAGCGTCCGAATGACAGGTCTGTGTTCCTGGAAATGTCCATATGTAATGGCAGTGTTTATTTTTTGTTATTCTAACGGCAATAATGCTTTATTTTGAATATTTTAAGGTGTATCACAGCTTGCCGAAACATTCGTATCCATAAAGCGCATCGAAAAATACATGAAGTACGATGAGACGTTGGTTCGTGACAAATCGCTGGATATGCCGGCAACTAAAAATTATCATGACAACATCAAATCTACAATTTTCAAAGGAGTTGCCATGGATTTTAGACCATCAGATTTATCAGACAAATTTTTGGCAAACGGAAATGAGACACCTATAAAAGCCGGTATCACAATTAACAACGTCAAAGCCAAATGGGATGAAAAATCCAAGGAGTATACTTTGAACAATATAAATCTGAGGGTGCAACCTGGCAAACTAGTAGCCATTATCGGACCTATCGGAGCCGGCAAGTCAAGGTAAGTGTTAAGAACTTATTTTAAGAGGAATAAGTAATACAACTTTCTTGTATATCCTTTAAGTTTAATTCAAAGTATTTTGGGTGAGCTGCGTCCGGAATCAGGTGAGATTAAAGTGAATGGCACATTCTCGTATGCCTCCCAGCAACCATGGCTCTTTTCTGGCACTGTGCGACAGAACATACTCTTTGGCGCTGAAATGAATAGACGCCGATACCAGACAGTGGTAAAGAAATGTGCTTTAGAACGTGATTTCGAACTATTGCCATTTGGAGATAAAACTATTGTTGGAGAACGTGGTGCCTCTTTGTCGGGTGGACAGAAGGCTCGCATCAGCTTGGCACGTGCTGTTTACCGAGAAACTTCCATATATCTGCTCGACGATCCTCTCAGTGCGGTGGACACACATGTCGGTCGCCATCTTTATGAACAATGCATGCGTGGCTTTCTGCGTAAACACATTGTTATCTTGGTAACGCATCAATTGCAGTTTCTGCAACATGCAGATCAAATCATTATCATGGACAAGGGTAGCGTGAGTGCGGTTGGTAGCTACGATTCGCTGCGCCAGAGTGGCTTAAATTTTGCTAAGTTTTTGGCGGATTCCAATGATGAGAGCATAGATGAGAAAATTACTTCATGCACACACAGTCATTTGCCACAACGAAAAAATAGCGTTATTTCCATAAACTCAGTGGCCGAGTCGTTGTATGAAGAGATGCCTTTGCACTACAAAGAGGTGCAAGAGGTAGGCAAAATAGGCTTGTCGCTTTACAAACAGTACTTTAAGGCGGGTGGTGGTTTCCTCATGTTCTCAGTCATGCTGCTATTTTGTATTTTGACGCAATGTCTTGCCTCGGGTGGAGATTACTTTGTGTCTCACTGGTAAGGTGACCATAAATATGTATCAATACTTCTTATTATTACTCATTGTGTCTTACAGGGTAACTAAGTACGCCACAATACTTGCCTCGGGTAAAGATTACTTTTTGTCCTACTGGTAAGTTGGGTAGTAATAAAAAATATTTGGCAAACTTTTTTATTATGCCTCTTTGTCTTTTCAGGGTCACTAAGCACGACGAAGTAGAATCTTTCAATGCTACCAAAACAGCAAATCCACTAGTTGAATCATCTACACCCCGGTATAGATATACGCAATTTTTAAGAAAAATTAACATTGACGTCTACGATGAAATGTTAGACATTTACATATTCACTGGCATCATGATTGCAACAGTCATCATAACACTTTCGCGCAGTTTTCTCTTCTTCAATATTGCCATGAGAGCATCTATAAATCTACACAATTCCATGTTTCGTGGCATAACGCGCGCCACTATGTTTTTCTTCAATACCAATCCGTCTGGAAGAGTTTTAAATCGTTTCTCCAAAGATATGGGTCAAGTGGATGAAAGTTTACCGGCTGTTATGATGGAAGTCATTCAAATTTTTCTCTCGCTTTTTGGCATTGTAGTTGTTATAGCAGTAGTCAATCCATACTTTCTATTGCCAACATTAATCTTAGCCGTTATTTTTTACTATTTAAGAACTTTCTATTTGAAAACTTCGCGCGATGTAAAGCGACTGGAAGCAATCAGTGAGTATTTTTGCTTTGGCTTGAGTGAAACAAATATTTTTATTTATAAAACAATTTGCAGCACGTTCACCTATATATTCACATATGGCCGCTACTCTAACTGGACTAGCTACAATACGTTCGTTTGGCGCCCAAGACGTGCTCACTCAGGAATTTGATAACTTTCAGGACTTGCACAGCTCACCATTTTATATGTTTCTCTGCACATCACGTGCCTTTGGCTATTGGCTGGATTGGTTGTGTGTGCTCTATATTGCCATCATCACGTTAAGCTTCTTTCTTTATGATCCAGCCAATGGTGGCAAAGTTGGTTTAGCCATAACGCAAGCTATGGGCATGGCTGATATGGTGCAGTGGGGCATGCGTCAATCAGCAGCGCTTGAAAACACAATGACAGCTGTAGAACGCGTTGTAGAATATGATGTTATCGAAACGGAGGGTGAACTAGAATCCAAACCGGACATGAAACCACCACAAGACTGGCCAGAAAAAGGTGATATAAAGTTTGAGGATTTAAGTTTGCGTTACAATCCTGATCCTATGTCGGATTATGTATTGAATTCGCTCAATTGTAAGATCAAATCGTGTGAGAAAGTTGGTATTGTTGGACGCACTGGTGCCGGCAAGTCATCTTTGATAAATGCGCTCTTCCGCTTGTCCTACAACGATGGCTCAGTCGTTATTGACAGTCGTGATACCAAGGATCTGGGCTTACATGATTTGCGTAGAAAAATATCTATCATTCCGCAAGAACCAGTTCTCTTCTCCGGAACTATGCGTTACAATTTAGATCCTTTCGATGAATACTCGGATGCCAAGTTGTGGGAGTCTTTGGAAGAGGTTTGTGTGAAAATAATTATTAGTAGACGAATAACTTTTAATTGATTTCTTCGCCTAGGTTAAATTAAAAAAATTGGTTGCCGAACTGCCCAGTGGCCTGCAGAGTAAAATCTCCGAAGGCGGTAGCAACTTTAGTGTCGGTCAGCGTCAGTTGGTGTGTTTGGCGCGTGCTATTTTACGCGAAAATAAAATACTTGTGCTGGATGAAGCCACTGCAAACGTAGATCCACAAACAGATATGCTAATACAAACAACAATACGCAATAAATTTAAAAATTGCACCGTGCTGACAATTGCACATCGCCTGCACACGGTAATGGACTCTGACAAGGTGCTAGTAATGGATGCTGGTCGTGTGGTGGAATTTGATTCACCCTACGAGCTGCTACTCAGGGAGAATGTATTCTATGGTATGGCAAAACAGACGGGAAAAGCAACGTTTGAGAATTTGCTGAAGACTGCACAGAAGGTAACTTTAACAAATATCGAAACACTCTTCGCATTTGTTAAATATTGAGTTTAATATAGATGAAAATATGAAAAACTTATAATATGATGGAAAATTTTTTTATTCTTTTTAGGCACATGAACTGAAATATAAGGCTAAATAAATCCCATTAAACATTTACAAATGTTCAATTATAAATCAAGTACAATAAGCTCATTTATTATAAACTTATGTTTACGAACTTCAAATGGCTGTAAAAGCAATTTCCATTCATCTTCCAGCGATTGGCGCTCTGTGTAAATATTAATATTAAGCAAAATATGCAGGTATTTTTTTTTTTGTTTATAATTACATTTAAATATGTTTTAAGTTGTAATAATTACTATATTTGTTAAGTGTTTATTGTATAATGTGAATTAGAAACAATAATTATAATGTGACTTATTAAAAATTAAGATAAAGTAATAAATATATTTTAGCTCAAATTTTATTTGACTTTTTAAAAATTAATTGCTTTTCATTGGTAACGGCATCAATTGGGAGCGGCTGGGTTTTTGAGAATTTTCTAAGGTAATGAAGGGAAGGTAAGGAAATTATTGGTCTGTTCGAGTACTTATCCAGTGAAAAATATCCAACAGCAACTTGCACGAGAGTGACGCGTAATTCTCTCTCAAATAGAAAAATATCATAAAAAGTACGCGAACGCAAAATTTGCAAAAACTTGCAAGCCACGATAACAGCTGATTAACGTCTTGCTTACATTTCAAGTATAATGGAAAGCAGACGTAAATAGGACATAAAGTGTTCTCCTGGAACATTTCACAAGGTTGAAAGCGGTTAGATTTAACAAGTGTACCAATAATCATGGTGACTTTTACTAAATTTTACAAAATTTTTACTAAATTTGTTTGGCCTGTTTGAAAGTTCAAATTGCAACTGTCTGAAATCAGCTGTTTTCTAGCTTGCAAGTTCTCGACAGTAAAAATTTTTCCAGCAGGAATTTGCAACTTCCCCTCCGAGTCAACTGTCACTTTGCGCTCTCAATTTCTCTCATTTTGCAAGTTTTTTGCGTACGCGAACGCCAAAAGCTGATAATTTGTGATAATTTTCACGAACAGACCAAATGTAGCAGTGGCAGTGTCAGCGGCAACAGCCAAATGCACGATAATTTAAATTGGTGCTATTTACGTTTGACACGTCTGCTGTCAGAATCAGTTGTTTTGTGCTCGAAACTTACTTGAAGCTGTTTCCGCACTTTTGCCACTATTCTTAAATTTCATTTTATTCTCGCAGCCCGAACTTTACACAGAACTTACACAGTATAGAGTAAGGAAACACACCTATAATCAGTCCAATCATGAAACATTTTCTCCCCGGAGTTGTAAATGGGAGTTTCCATTCTTAAGATAAAGTTCAAATACTTTTTGGAAATTTTTAATGCAATTTTTTCATCAATCCAGTACGCGAACGCAAAATTTGCAAAAACTTCCAAGTCTCAATAACTGCTGATTAATGTCTTGTTTACATTTCAAGTGGAATGGCAAGAAAACAGAAATTAGAGGTGAAGTGGTCTCCTAGGAAATTTTGCAAGGTTGAAAGCGGTGAGTTTTAACAAGTATACCATATCATGGTGACTTTACTAAATTTGTATTTAATGTGTTTGACTTGTTTGAAATTTCAAATTGCAACTGTCTTAAATCAGCTGTTTTCTAGCATTGCAAATTCTCGACAGTAAAAATTTATCCAGTAGGAATTTGCCATTTCCCCTCCAAGTCAACTGTCGCCAAAAGCAACAAAAATTATCAGTACTCGAACAGACCAAAAGTCACAAATAATAACGAACATACTGATTAAAGTATGTATGAACTTTTTATTATTTTAATTAAATCACTTAGAAACAATAGCATACCTACTTATAAGAAAACTGTTACCGACCCAGATACGTGATTAGGCACAAATGCGTCATGGTGGTGTTTAACTACACACCTTTCGCATTCCGTTTGACAACATAATTGACGCTACCAATGCATTCATGATTTTGTCCTGGTTTACACTGATCAAGACTTGACGTTAATGCTTTCAAATGTCTTTTTGAACTTATCTTCTATAGAGTTGATGTCCGCGTCTCTCGTCCACAAATGCAAGACTTGACCGTCAACTCTTAACGTGTGTAAACCGGCACTATGCAATCTTGTTTGAAGCAATATTTTAATTAAACTAGAGGCCGGTTTCTGAAATTAGTTAAAAATTTCGCTAATTCGCAAATAAAACTCATTAACCTTATTTATCAAATACTGAAAAATGCACTTATATTATTACATTTTTTTCCAAAATAATTTGATGACAAGAAAATAAAAATTCCATTCGCTTATTTGTTATTTCAATTGCTTCAATTTTCAAGAACATTAAATTTTCTTTCTTTCATAAAGTGACCTTATACGGTGGCAGCTCAGTGTATTTGGGGTACTCATTATTTGAGCTAAAATCCAATTATTTAATACTGCTGATTAAATTTATTTTTATGTAAATACAATTCTATCTGTGATTTTTGAAATATCCGCTAACCATTCAAATCAGAAAAAAATGAATTAACTGTTTTTATAACAAGTTATGTACATCCATTAAACTCTTCTTTATTGCCTTTTTTCATCTAAATAAAGCGACACAAATTTTTTCCTTCCAAAACAGTTTTACTTTTTATATAAGAAAAATAGTGAAAGAAATTTTATATTGCATTCAGTGTGCTACTGAAAGCTGCCACGTGACTGTTTTACAAATTGATATTTAGAATACAAAAAAAAATTAAGCCCGATAAATAAAATTTCGGACATGAGCCATGTCCAGAAAGCAAACATTTTTATGCGTACAGGCAGTGCATTGCCCCATTAGGAACCAATCAATGTGGTTTTTACAATGCAATTTAAGCAATCAATAAAAAAAGTATGTACATAATTATTCATATTCTTTTATTATTACGAAGCATGCTCAAGAATACAAAAATGAATGTCCGTAAATATATATTATTGTACTATTTAAGTGCTCTATCCAAATTGATTGTATTATATTTAAATATAAAAATTTTAAAAATATCTTTAACAGGAATATAACACATGAAACAGGAATATATATTCAATATATATTCAAGTAAAGTGTCTTTGAACTCAAAATATATATAGTGATATTTTGTAGTGTTGCCTCTTGGCCAGTCTACTTCTATTGTAATGAACACGACATGATAACTTTTTTCCTACTGACATTGTTAATCTGTCGATATCGTACGCATGTAAATAGTGAAAATAATCAATGGCCGGTTTGAATACAATGTTTTATATAGGACTGCATTCGTAGTTCACTTTTAGTTTGTTTTAGGTTTCGAAAGTTGAATTGGCAATTATTGCTGGTGCACAATGACAAAACTTTTAGGTTTTAGTGTACTGTACGCAGCGCTTATATCATTAAGCAATGCAGAAGCACCTTTTCAACAGGATACGTATTTAAATGCTTTTCATAACTCACATACACAGGATAATGGTGCGTAAATTTAAAAAAAAAGTCTGTTAAGTGACTGAATATTGAAGTGTTTTTGGAATGCTTGTGCATATTTAAAGTTAATGTTAAATAACTTGTTGTTAAATAAAAATTGAAATTTTATTAAAATTTGTGAACAATATTATGCATTATTATCATCAACTGCAATAATTTTTCTAAATATTTTGAGTGTGGCATACAGCCAAATGTCAAATTTGAGTTGTTACAGTTAAAATAAAATATAACAAATAGATGACTGTATCTTCGGAAAATGATTCATAGAAATAATAATACATCTTCCGAATTGAAAAAATATATCAGTAATTGTATTAAGATATACCAAAAAGTGGTTATGTAACAATATAGTGTATGTTCAATATAACAAAAAACAAAACAAATGGCAACTTCAGTTCTTGAAAGAACTTGGACCGAGCTTCTTATGATCATTTGTCTTGAGTATTTTATAAAATGTTTGCACACAATTGATCGAGAACTGGACTTATGAACATGTGTTATGCCGACTCCGGCGGCTAAATTTCATGTTCTCTAGAAGCTTAACATGTCATTGTTTACTCTCTGGGGCTTGCCACTGTCTGCAGAGAGGACAAACTTATTAAACTAAGAAACTACCGATCAGAAAAATATATTTCTATTGAAATATGCATGTCAGCTTGAGATTTGAACTCGGATTTTTCGAAATTCGTTCACTCGCATGCCGCACACATGACATCATACAGTCACTTCCGCCACGTTATCTGTTCGCGTAGTCGAATGCAAACGAAATATTTAAAAAGTTTTTACTTAAAAGAGCCTGAAAAGTATTCGTTTACAGAGAGTATTGTTTCCGTTCAAGTTTTTTAAAATGTTTACCAGTAGGGTCCCATGCAGTGTTGCCGGAGTAAATTTATTTTTATATCCAAAATGCAAAATAAAAATAGCCAAAATGTAAAAAAAATAGCCAAAAGATTAATTAATTGTATTAGAAAAAAAAAACAGCACTAACATTCATACTTTTTTAACAAACTAGTTTTTTGTACAACATAGTACCGTTTTTTACTGGAAACAGATTTATAAACATGGTTGTTTTAAAATATGTTATAAAAAATTATATGTTCAAAATATAAGAGCACATTTTAAAAATATTAAGGGCATATATCCTTTTAATAAACGGACCTTTAATATAGAAGGACGTTAGCTCATTTATTTTTTACTTGATAAAATTAGAAAAAACTTTATAAAAATAAGGTTTGCATTTTCGGAAGTAAAAAAAGTATTACATTTTTTTTTATCTTCGAACCAAGGATTTCAGGTGTCAAACCTATTCAGTCAAGTCTGCCATGGTTTAGAAATGGGAGATAGATAAGTAGGTGAGAAAGTGAAATCAAGTGAAAGAAGTGAAGAATATTTTATGTGTAGCGGAGTGCAACATCAACTTACTTTTCATGCTGACTTGCTTAATTTTACTTTTGAAAACAAACCACAATTACTTTCAATGATCTAAATTATATACATTGTTGCTACTCTCATGTGGCACATGATTATAGATGTCAAATGTAAAATGATTGGATATTCTTGCGCTCGGCTGCACGATTAGCATCACTGGCAGGTCGCGTTCAAATGAAGAGAGAATTCACCCTCACGTGAATATTTTAAATCATTTCCCTGCAAACATTTGGAAGACGATTGACAGAGAAGTGGATTTTGCCAGTATTCGCCCAAGTGTTTTTTGGGAAAATGCATCGCTTTTCAAATGCTCAAGCAATGAATGCGCTAGTCACCAAAATTTTCAAAATCTTCCTTCACTAATTTCAGCGATTGTTGGAAGATGAATTTTTGAAAAATGTTCAAATCTATCATGGGAATATGAAACAGGCTCTGAAAAATCGTTTAATCAATTATAAAGTTGAACTAGTATAGTTTTGAAGCAACGCCACATTATATCGAAGCGAAATAAAAACAAATTCACAAAAAAATTCATTGAAATTGGACAGAACAACGATGCTTTGGAACAAATTGCCAGGACTCTTAAATGGACTTCGTTTGACGCCCTTTTCGGCGAATTTCTTGTTACTCCTCTAGGCGGTTCATTGGCGAATCTTCCCGGCGAATCGGCCTAAGTAGCTTACAATAGAAGGCAATTGATTGATCTTCCCAGCAATTCGTTGGGGATTTTCTGGCAATTGAAAATTTTATATGTAAAATAAAAAATTAATTTTCGCCGGAATGCAAAAACATAGCCGAGTAAAAAAAAATAGCCAAATGAAAAATAAAATCGCCAAATAGCCAAAACTCATAACGAGCAAAAAAAATAGCCACTTTTGGCTATAAATAGCCAAAACGGCAACACTGGTCCCATGATGTAAAAATATGAAAACTGTCAAACGGTGGGTGGCAACAGCACAGCAGTTGCGAACTAGACAGATTTGAAATTTTTTAGTTTTTACCAGAAAATCGTTCGTTTGCTTTTTTAATGTTGAAGTTAATTCTCTCTCAATTATTTGTTTATTTTACTAGGCAAGTGCGTGAACAGACTTATTGTTGTTCAATATAACAAATCTAATATTTCTAACCCAATTCGCTTAACCGAAATCAGTTTCATACTGCAGAAACCAGCTCTTTTTAGCAAAACTAATTTTTTAATTTGTTCTTAAGAGATTTACAAATTTTTCTAAGTTTAAAATGCTAATTTTTCAAGCATAAAAAATCATGTATTTTAAATAGTTTTTTTATTTTATTTATTTATATTTATAGTACGATAAGAACTTGGGATAAAATAGTTGCGACAATTTCTTTCTATATTAATATATTATTTCAATTGTAGAAATCAATAATGGCTATGACTATTCTCGACCCAATAATAATAAATATCTGCCACCGGCTCCCGTTTATGGACCACCAGCTCCAGTCTATGGACCACCAAGTCCAGCATACGGTCCGCCTAATTTCTACAAACCATCAGAAGTGTCTTTTCATTCTAGAGATGATTGGTTTTGGAATAAAATAAAAACAAAAATTAACCTATTCGCTATTGGAAAAATTGTTTTGAAATTGCTTATTTTTAAAAAAATTATCAAATTCATTGGAATAATTTGTCTATTACTGTTTTTACCGAAACTCAAAGGATTATTCAAGGACGATATGACAATGGATGACGATAGTTTGATGGATAGCAAGGAATTTAAGACCGATAGAGGTACATAAGAAACGTTAAAAATTAGCAGCTCAATTAACGATTTGTGTTATTTCAGATATTTTGGCAAAAAATATTGATGAGATGTACAAATTTGCCGTAAAATCATTTTCGGCATATAATCAAGAAAAGAACTGAGAGCACGTGATAATATTAATTTATTTTACGCCTTGTTGTAATAATTTATTTAAATTTCGTTTTTAATTATAAAAATATAATTCATTACTTATTTATTTTGGTCGACAATCAAGATTAATTTTTGCTTATGTTATTCTTTCTGTTTGAGCGGCATTCAACTGTTCCTTTATTTAGTTATTCTAAAAGCTCCACTCTAGAAGTTATTTTGTACTTTTTAATTGGCTTTAAAAGTGTTGTATATAAAAATTTGTTTTTATTTAAATAATTATTTTGTGCTTTTTAGTTTTATTTTGTGCTTTTTAGTTTTGTATAAAATTTTACAATCAATTTTGAAGGAATTGTGATTTTAACAGTATCAGTACAAATGCATTTATACAAATATAAACAAATAATCAAATGGAAACCAAACCCTCAAAAAATTATAAAAACAAAAAAAAATGGAAAAAGTTCGTTGATATTTTGAGGCTCGATCTTGCAATGTCACCATTACAACAAGCAATAAAAAGACTTTTTAAATGTAAATTTCACAGAATTTCTTTCGAGAAGGTGACCATGATAGAATAATAAGGTAGGCTCATATTTGTACGGCTGCTCATATTTCAATTTCTTTCGAGAAAGTGACCATGATAGAATAATAAGGTAGGCTCATATTTGTACGGCTGCTCATATGCCTAATTTTAAACAAAGCTGTGAGTGCTATAAACGTCAAACAATAGAGTCAGCAACAATAATTAGAAAAACTTGAATTTAAACAGCTGACTTTGACATCTAGCTCACTTCCTCTCCAATATGCGCCTACCTTGTTCTTCTACCATGAAGGTGACGAGTCAGCTAGAAGTGAAGCATGCTGCGTTCTCGTTCCGTTCATGTTTCACTTTTCATTGGTCTTCAGACGGGCAGTGATCATACGCATACTCTATGCTAGTAGAAAGCATCCTTGACAGCATTGTCCTTTTCCGGGGCATGAGCGAAAATTAGGGTTATGTGGAAGAATTTCGCTTTGATGTGATTGGTGGTCAGCCTTTCGTAATTTACGGCTTACGATAAATCCACATTCAAATTCGTGCTTCTCCGAATGGCGGATATCGTAATCTACTCTCTTAAAGCACCTTGCCCTTTCCATCGCATCTCCTGGATAGCGGTGATTTCAGTCTTTATTTCTGCGAGGGCTTCCGCCAATTGGACAGAGACAACTTCCCTATAAAGGGTGCATACATCCCAGATTCATATCCGTAAATCATTGTCCATTTTTTGCTTGCGGTGGTTGTCTAATAAGTAGGGGTTCGCATCTGAGGCTGGTTCGGGTTTAAAACCCTACGAATATTTCAAACCTCTATATCTAGAGGCCGTTCACTACCCGCAACCTGTGACTTGTAAAGTGGCTTGCATCTCAGTCCCCATATTTGTTTTGACTGCAAATGTGTACCGAAAAACGTCAGTCAAGCTCTTATTTTTACAACGTGAAGATGAATGCGGACAACGATTTCCGAAAAGAATGTTGTTACGACAAACGCACATAAACGCTACGACATAATATGCAAATATAAAAAAGGGTAATTTTAATTAAAATTTTTGTATTTATTCCTTTTCTTTACGTATCCCAAAAAAACAATTTTTATTTGTTTGCATAATATTTATCAGATCTTGATATGATATATATTTCATAATAATAATAATTAATTTAACTTTTAAGGTATATCTTCGACTTGTCCGAAGTTAAAATACCCCCACGGCCGATTCTTTAGGGCAAAAAAAAAAATCTTAAATTGGAGCACTTTTTGTATGAGATTTTAAAAGGTTTTATTATTTTTATGTGTCTAAAATAATTACACATCAAATTGTTTTCCTGCAGCTTAAATATAAGCCTTTTTATAAAGTTTTCAACTATGGGGTTGTGTGGGAGGTTGGCGTGTTCGTGGTGGTTTCACTTTTGTAGTTTAAATATTAACCTTTTTATATAGTTTTCACTATTATGGTCTCTATCGGAGATGGGCGTGTTATTAGATTGATGACGCCCATTATTTTAACACACCTCAGTTTTAATATAAAACACAAAAATACCGAATTTCAGTTGTGTAGCTTAAATATTAGCCTATGTATAGAGTTTTCACTATAGTGGGTTATATGGGAAGTGGGTGTGTCCTTAGGCGGATGACGCCTACTTCTCTTCCCCGATTTAGTATTGATATAAATTACAAACATGTCAAATTTTTTACCTGTAGCTTAAAGAAAAGCCTATTTATAGTTTTCAATTTCGAGGTTGTATGGGAGGTGGGCGTGTTAGTAGGTGTATGACGCCCATTTTTTCAATACACCTCAGTTTTGATATAGAACACACAAATACCGAGCTTCAGTGTTCTTCCTTTGATATAAGCCTCTTTATAGAGTTTCTAATTTTGGGGTTGTATGGGAGGTAGGCGTGGTATTCATCTGATTCAGCCCATTCTCGAACTTGATCTTAGTTGTTTAGAAAAAAGCTTAAATATCGAATTTCAGTATGATAGCTTCAAAATTACGGCAGCAATCGTTTCCACAGACAGACAGACAGACAGACGGACAGACAGACGGACAGATAGACAGACAGACAGACAGACAGACAGACGGACATGGCTAAATCAACTCAGGTGGTGATGCTGATCAAGAATATATGTACTTTTCTATACCTACCACGCCTCCTTTTGGGCGTTACACACGTCGTGACAAAATTAATATACCCCTTACGCAGTACGCTTGGGGGTATAAAAATAATTGTAATTATATTCAATAATTTCAAAATTTAATTAGTTACAAGTGAATATTTATTTTTTTTTTGAGAGCAACCAATCGCTTTACCCAGTTGCTACTATTTTTATATTGATTCTTTCTTTCAGATGCGCAACCAGTTGTCTTATTTTCATGCTTGTTGTTAAAATTTCATAGCTTGAATGACGGTTTGAGCTTAAGCATGAATGGTAATTTAGCCACAACGAATTAACACTCAAAAGTGTTGAATTTTTTAGTGTCCCTCAAAATCGCTAATGTGTGCCCCGCTTAAAAATTAATCTCCATGATAATCTCCTCAAATGGGACCCTTCAATACCCTGGCAGCCCTGTCAATAGCGATTATTCTTTAAAAACTGCAACGCTGTAAACAAGTAAATGGGTGCGATTAGCAAGCACAACTGTTATGCAACTGTTTTGTGTGTTCCTAAACGTAAAAAATCAGTTTCTGATCAGCTCAACATAATATGGAGCGGAGTCTGTTTTACTGACCACTTTATTTTTCCGCTACATTCACTCAACGTGTTGCGGTTAACAGTTAGACAGTTTGAAAAATAAGAAACAAAGCAATATAAAACAACGAAATGTCAAAGTTAACCTCTTTAAAGCAAGTATAGATAGTTAATACTATGTTTACATATGTAGATTAAGAGCAATGAGATCAAGTTAATCTCCTTTCGCAATCTCAACTGCTTACGCTTGCTTTAAAGAGATTAACTGTGACATTTCGTTGTTTTGTTTTGCTTTGTTATTAACCTTCACATTGGCAACATATAGCATTCTTCAAATTGCCAACAGTTGTGTAAAAATTTTGTTTATGTTTATTTTAATTTTATACATTTTTCTTTAGTTTACTGAGCTATATAGCACACAACCTTACATTTCGTTAACTTGAGAACTTTTGACGCTTCACAAAGCAACCCATTCAGCAAAAATTATCGCTCACTTATATCGCTACCTTGACAGTTGACTACGGTGAATTTAACCATTATTATTATTTGGCAATAGGTCTGTTCACGTACTTTACTTGCTAAAACTTGCAGCGAGAGAGTAAAAGAAGAATTGAGGAAAAAATATGTACAAAGAGAAAATTAGCTGAAAAAGTACGTGAACAGAAAACTAGTAGAAACTTGCAAGTTAACAACAGCTGATCAAACGAATTGACAGTTTATTTCAACCGCAAAAAACTGCTGCTGTAACTTAATGTTATAAATTGTTGAAATCATTTTTTGTATCCTACCAACATTTACATTTATACTAACATTTCTCTCAGCATCATAAATGTTTCTTTTTCCATCCATTTTAATAGGAAATCCACAGAAAAATTTTTGACAGCTTGTTTTTTTTTTTTACAAACAGTTTTTTCAGTAGTTGCAAGTAGAAATTTTGCTTGCAGAAACTTGCAACTTCTTTTTTCTCTCTCACTTTTTTACGCTCTCGTTTTCCTCTCCCGTTGCAAGTTTTTCGAGTACGTGAACGCTTTACTAGTAAAAACTTGCAATAATTGGTAACAATTTGTAACAATTTTTTGTTACTGAACAAACCTACTTACTTCTTTACACTGTTGCAGTTTTTGGGGAATATTCGCTATTGACAGGGTTGCAAACCTCTGTTGAGGAGATTATCAAGTAGATTAATATATAATCTCGTTCTGAGAGGATTAACTTTTGTATGGCTAATCTCGTCAAATTCAACAAGATTAGCGAGTTAATCTCCTCAAAAGACTTAATCTCGATATGTAAACTTAAGATTACGGAAGGAGATCAGCTTAATCTCGTTGCTCTTTAAGTCCATATGGGCATCTCCCAGTGGCACGGACGCGACATTCGCACGGTTTTAATTACTCGAAAAACATGAAAAAAACAAAATGATCTAGAATGTATTTTAAGTGTTCTAACGCGATAAAAGAGTGCTACATTTTATAAAAACATTGGCGAGATTTAGTACAAATTAGTACAAAGTAATAAACAATCATTCAATGGAACGGACGCGACAAAAAATAGTTTTTTTAAGCTCTTATAGAAATATGCAAAATTTAGCTAATTATGAGAACTTTTTTATGTATAATATACATGTTAATGGAGGTCAAAGGATAACTATTCTTCGTAGACTTATGAAATATAAGAATTATCTCTTATATTTTTTTAAATAGATATAGCACGAATACGGACGCGACATCATGGACGTGACAAATTTTTCCACAGTAGTAAAATACAGTAAAGATGTTCATTATAAATTTTAAAAAAAATATATCATAATAAGTAAAATTCAAGTTACTTAGCAGTAATGCTAATCAAAATAAAAAAAATAAAGTTAAAAGCTGTTAGAGTGCTTTATATTAATGTTTTTCTTCACTTTTGGTGGACCTTTTTTGGGAGATGCCCATATGTAAAATAGTATTATATAATCAAAGTTGTCATGGGTACATGAGCTTCAATTTGTAATAAAAATCCCTGATTTGAATGTTTGAAAAAATGTGGCTAATGAGGAGTTATAAAAAAAAAATTACCAAATTATATTATTATCAATCAATTTAAAACTTTTAATCACTGTGGGAAAAAGGAATTCCCGTGTTATTTTTAATTCAGCGTGGTATTTTTTAATTCGTGTGGGAATTTTTTTCCCACACATTTTTAATCATATTCCCGTATATAAAAAATAGTTTTATTCATTAATTGTCAATTATACTTTGTTTAGCATTTATTTATGGTTTGCATTTAGATTGAATTTCACGTAATAAGGTTGAGTTCACATTTTTACATGGCATTTTTAATGTTTGTGGAAATTTTGAGGTATTTTTTAATGGCTGTGGGCATTTTTGTGGTATTTTTAATTGCTGTTCTATTTTTTAATGAAAAAAGTATCGTAGAATTTATGTGGTAATATTTTAATTTGCTTGTGGTGAAAAAGGCATTTTCTATGGGAATATGGGCTGGCAGCTATGCCCGCATATATATATGATAATCGCATACTAAAAACAATAAGGGTATTCATGCAAAGAGGCAGGAATATAAATTGGCAATTAGTTATTTTTATCAGGCAGGTTGCATGAGCATCCTTTAAAAGTCGATTGAGCATTTGCATCAATATATCAGCTGTTTGCAAGTTCAGTGTTTGCTTTCTGCAAATGAAGTATATAAATATTTTTTAATTCCTTCAATTCACAAAATTTCCATTCTTACCTCTTCCATTTTATTTAATTAGATTTAAAATTTTGACTATATCTTCTCCTGCTTCTAATATTTTCTTTTGCTTTAATAAAATAAATCAGCTGATTGATGTTATAAGTTTGCCTGCTCGTTTGCTCAGCTAAATCGTTGAGCAAAGATATCTGGTTTGTGCAAAAGCTTCTTAATACAAACTTTGACAGTTCATTTATAAGGAGAATAAACGGAATAATTTTACTTTAGCGACCATGCCCGAATTTTTTTTTCTTAGTTTTATTAGACGTATATGGACCTTCTAAACCCAATGGTGAAAGAAAAAATTGTCGGTCTCGATTGGTTTAGGAGATAAAATTCGCGAAAGTTTGAAAATTCAGTGCAAATCTGTGTGTGTTTGGAAGCTAATATAAGCTTTTTTTTACGATACTTACCCAAAAAGGGGCTTTTTTACGGTGTAGTAAAAAAAAATCCACAATTCATTCATTTTAAGAAAAAATATATATATATATTTATTAAAAAATACATCAGTCTGAGTCGGTATCAGAAGCATCAAGTTCATTCGCAGACTGTGCCTCCATATGAGCTCTAACTGGATTGTACAGCTCACCAGCAATTTTAAAAAATTGCAAAAGTGGATCGACATTCAAGGCGTGGTACTGCTTTACAAACATATATTTGGCCAAATAGCGGCGATTTTTATTAACAATTTTTCGACATTTCTTACAGGTTTTACAAAACTCAATATTTGATAAAAGAAAAAAGCGCCGCAGGCGAAAAATTGTTATTAAAAATCGCGGCGATTTTTAATAACAATTTTTCAACATTTCTTATAGGTTTCACAAAACTTAATATTTTGTTAAAGAAAAGAGCGCCGCAGGCGAAAAATTGTTATTAAAAATCGCCGCGATTTTTAATAACAATTTTTCTATTCTCCTTAAAATATACCAATTTTCTTATAACTCAATTTCGTATTATGAAGGTTCAAGTTTTTGTGCTTTTCACGATATCGCATTGTTTCCTTTAATTAGCCCTAAAAATCCACATTTAGGTTAAGAAATCATGAAGTAAAAGCCTACATTAGCTTCCACACACGTAAACATTTGCACTGAATTTTCAAACTTTCGCGAATTTTATCTCCTAAACCAATCGAGACCGACAGTTTTTTCTTTCACCATTGGGTTTAGGAGGTCCATATACGTCTAATAAAAATAAGAAAAAACAAATTCGGGCATGGTCGCTAAAGTAAAATTATGCCGAATAAACTTATACGGTTTATACCGTTTATAAGGGTTTTACCCAGTTGCATGAATACCCTTAATATATTAAATGAAATAACATTTTTTATCGCATGCAGTGCGAGTGCTTACTCTAAATGTGTGAACTGTGGCATCACCTGCATGTAAACAAAAACCAACATAAACATAAACAAAAATGCGGCCCAAACGAATATTGTTAATTATTTTGGGCTTGACAATTACAATATTTATTTATGCCATTAAGTATTACTACTTTCATGAATCTCAACTGGGGCTTTATCATCATGGCTTACCCGACAAGTCCACACAGATGTAAGTGAATTAATTTAAGTAGTTAGAACTGCATTAAACAAAATTTGCAAATTTCGCTATTATAGCCTTGGAACAAAAAAATCAGTATTTTACATTGTGGTTGTCGCCTGCGGACAGCGACTACAGGAGACTTTGGTTATGATAAAATCTGCTCTCTTGTATAATCATTCCAAGGAGTTGTTAAAGTTCGTTATATTTGCGGAGGATAACTTAAAGAATGACTTCTACGAAAAACTCACAGATTGGCACAGTTTGCTACCGCAAGAATTTGAGTTCGAATTAAGGCCATTGAGTTTTCCACAACACAGTGAAAAAGAATGGAAAAGTCTTTTTAAGCCATGTGCAGCTCAGAGGCTTTTTCTTCCTGTATGTTTTAACTGAGCTTATGTTTTAACTGTTTAAACATTGAATTTATTTATTTGTAGTCATTGCTCACTGATATTGACTCTGTTTTATATGTGGATACAGACATTTTGTTTCTCTCTCCTGTGACTGATTTATGGAACCATTTTAGTCTCTTTAATTCGTCACAGATTGCAGGTCTATCACCAGAACACGAAGATGCTAACATCGGTTGGTACAATCGATTCGCACGGCATCCCTTCTATGGAAAGTTGGGTTTAAATTCTGGAGTTATGCTAATGAATTTAACACAAATGCGAAAATTTAACTGGGAGGCGCGTGTTCTTCCCATTTACAAGGAATATAAATTGCGAATAACTTGGGGTGATCAAGATATTATTAATATACTTTTCTACTACCATTCAGGTGATTATTTAATTATTAAAAAGTGTATATTTAAGAAATTACTTATTCATTTTTGTTTTTTCTTTCAGAAAAATTATATCTATTTTCCTGTGAGTACAATTATCGTCCAGACCACTGTATGTACATGAATGTATGCGATGCTCATAATGGAATTAAAATTGTTCATGGGAACAGAGGCTATTTTCACTCCAGCAAGCAACCTCTTTTTAAAGTAGTATATGATGCTGTTGCGAGCTACCAACTAACAACCTCTGCTTATAGAAACTTTTTAATGCCATTAAAGGAGGCATTTGAAGAACCAGAGATCGTGGACTCAAACTGTGGAAAAGTTTCTAAGAATATTTTATCAGTAGCTCAATTGATATTTTTTAATGAATATACTTATGACGAAAAATCATGAAAATTGAATTGGTTTTAATTACGAACTACAGATGATGTCACATATCTTCATTAAAAAAAAAATTGCAGAATTCACTTTATTGTTGAAAGGCAGAAAACTCTACTCAGTTGCGCCGTTCATACCACATCAAATAATGCATATATACACCCTTTGAAATATAATAGGTACCTTATTTTTTTAATTTGTACAGGAACCTAGCAAATTAATGTACGCTAGAAGGAAATGCAACTCGCAAGTGGTTTTTTAACTTAAGGTAATTTAATTTATTAAAGCTTAAAAAGATCCTGTAATACGACTTATCAGAAAAAGTTATTGCTATTGATAAAAATGTCTGTCAGGCTTGAATTTGGGCTAAAACAGTTCGTTGGCTTGCACACTACACACCTAGCATGCAGGCTCATGGCCGACACTTTATTATTGACTAGAATAAAAAACAAATTGTTCAATAAAAATCTTGAAATGACTTTGTTCAAGTTTCTAATGCTCAAATATATTGCCTGTGCTGGCCTACTAGTTTTATTCCGAATCACGGTATGAAAAATCGACATAGAACATTTCACATACGATTACTCGATTTGCAAAGTCCACTACAACTTTAGAATCTATTTAATTAAACTAGAAAATTAACAAACTCAAACTTCACATGACATGATTTTGCAATTCTGGATCACTTTGAGTTTTTGTTTAGAATAACTAAAATACTTCAATTTCCATATAGCTTCAATTTCCATACATAGAAAACGCGAAGTTTGAAAAGCTTTCCCTATTGGTACTAGCACCCAGCCGAATCTGGAAAGAATCAGACATAAATCTTCAAACTCCTCCCGTCAAATAAATGATATTCAAATATTTTGTTCTTTTTAATACAATAATGGCCAAGCATGGTGTATTTTTCCATTAATCTTTATATATATGTATATTAAAAATAATCAATAGTTTCCCAAATTATCAGTCATTATCTTCGCTATTTTCATGTGTATTTTGAATGGGTCCTGACCGTAATAATGGCGTTGCACTTATAACTGGGGCATCAAACAGGTCAACAGCGGCCGCAGATGTAGATGCCGTTATTCTCGGCTCTGTAGGTTCAGATCTGTTTTCATCATCCGAATTATAAAATTCATCCTCAGAATCTTCTTCAGTCGCTTCAGTATTTATTCCAATGCTTGCACGCACAGCCTAAAATATACGATCTCAAATTTCAAAAAAACACAAAAACAAAAACGCGCTTTAAACAAACTTTGTTAAGTCGAGAAAACCGATCCTCTTTTATTCTTGATAGTCTCATCAGAAGATCATAATGTTGCTCCACACGACGAAGACACGTCTCGCATATGGTCTTCGGAAGTGGATCAGTCGGCGAAATCTAAAAATGCCGAACATTAATAAATTTGTAGAACGCACCTTTATATGTTATTAATATCCTCACAGTGATTGGCAAGTAGCCGTTTATCTTTTCTACCAGGCATAGACGCTGGCCTTGATCACCATAAATGTGTATCACAATGCGATGCATTTCGGAGCACAGTCGACACAAAAATCCTGATATGCAAGCTTTATCTATGCTGCCCATTTTTCACGTTGTAGTTTTTACGAATTATTTGCGAATCTCAACTAAAAAACTTTTTAGCTTTTATTTTTTCAATACTATAATGTTTATAATGCGAATTGTTTTATTTTGTTGTTAACGCTATAGAAAGTATTATGAAGGATTCAATGACAGTGGGTTCGTTCAGTAAGTTAAGAGCAACGGCCTATTTTAAAAATTATATCTTAATGGTTTGACACATCAATAGCATGTTGTATTTACAGTTGCGGCATATATTCACATTTTCTAACATCACACTGTTGTATTACAAAATTACAGAGCACGTTGGGTACAATTTGGTCAGTACTGCTTTCAGTAAATAAGAGCCGGGTTATTTTCAACATCCAAATCTGGAACTAGAATTTGAAAGAAAAAATATCAGTTTATGAGAACTATTACAAAGATAAATAGTACTGTTGTCGTAAAAAATTTAACCAAAAACAAATGTCGATACTTAATGCGATTGTCACTCAACAATAAAAGCATATGCCACCTACACGTGATACATGCAATAACAATAACAACATACCCGAAATGTGATGAAGTACACATTTGGATTGCAATTTGCGTATCATGAAAAGTATTTAACAACTAGATGGTATTGTGGATATAAGTAATGTAATCAAGAAACGTACGTTCGCATAAAGGTCTCTGCCCACTTACGACACGTAACGAAACGACATGAAACTTCAAACTGGCCTGTGTTCTTATGTATTCATGTTCACTAACCGTAAACGAAACTGAAACGTTAAACCGAAACGAAGCTGAAAAAAAATTGAATTTGTGAGCGAAAATATGGTTTTGTATGACATGAGTCGCAGACATTATAGCAAAAAAGTTTTAAAAAATTAATTGTAGAATGTTGCTCTCATATTTAAGATTGGTTTGTTTTTATTTGTTATTGGCGCCGTTACGCTGAGTGTGCATGAAAAACTTTTTTGCCATGCCGTCGCCGTTCGATAGTCTTTTCGTTACGTGCCGTAAGTGGGCCTTAATTCTACGCCACTTGACCGTGATATCAGGAACTACAAGTTATTCAAGTTCTTATCGAAATGAGGATTATATTAAAATAGGATTATATGGAAATAGTGTTGGATTTTTGAAAAATAAGGCTAATGTATTAAAAAAAAATATATAAATGAGTTTACAATGCATTGTATATTTAATACTTAGAAATAAATATAATATTAATAACTTTCATTATGTATTCAGTTTATCTATTATATAATATATAAATAGTTGTAAATATTAAAATCTTTTCGTCTAGGAAAAAAATTATATTGTATAGCCACGAAAGTGGATTCTTTTATTTCATTAAATTCATTTAAGGCCCGTTAACTGATCTCAATTTTAAACAAAGTTTAGCTTAAACAGAGTTTAAAATTTCTTTACCTCAGTTTAAATTTTAACGCCGATACCTCATCTCAAAAAATCTAAGTTTAACTTGGTGAGGTAAGTTTAAATTTAAAATTCAAGGTTTAAAAAATTTAAACTTAGATTTTGTCAAAAATTCTCTGAGAACATTGGAAATATTCTCAATAAAAAATAAAAAAATCATATTTCAAAAAATTCAAAACAATAAACAAAAAAAACATATTTCAAGTTTTGAAAAAAACAAAAATTCCAATAAAACTGACAATTTGCATTATTTTATCAAAAATTTTTGAAATATTTTGATGTTCTATGGCAAAGTTGTAGAATTTTTACTACAGTGCCGCTCAAATATGTTTCTTAATTTCAGTTTAAGTTATTAAACAGAGTTTAAGTAAACTACCGATAAAAATGAGATGAGTTACGAAAATAATTTTAACTGAGTTTAAAATTTAAACTCTTTTTAAGAAATCTAAGATTAAGGAATTTAAACTTCGGAGATCAGTTAACGGGCCTAAGAGTGAAACTTGATTGTTCACATCTTAGCATCTTATTTGTTACCAATTAAAAATATAGAGATTGAAATTCACTTCGAGTTACATATTTCAGCTTACAGAAACACTGGCTATAGAGACGGGTCACCGATTTGACTCAGTGTACGTCAGAATGAGAAATTCTGTTGAGAAAAGTTACAGAAAAAAGCTACAGGGATCGATTCTTGATTTAAATTCTATGATAGTAGGTACGTTTGAACTGGCCAAAATTGCTTAAATTTGTGTGATGACTTCAAGTAGTTTTATTTGATGTTAATTTGTTTATTTTTTGTTAATTCAAATAGAAAAAACATGGTTATCGTAAGTTCATCGTGCATACATTTTTTATAATATATGAACAAAATGCGGGATTAATGATGAAGCTGAATGAAATATGAATGAATATAGCGGAAAGATAGCAAACATAATATAAGAAATGCAAACAAATACTACCAACTCAAGAAGACAGCAGTGTATGCTTCTTGCTTTTTCAATCAAAATTTTATCAAAATTTCGTTAACCTTGTTTTGATCGCTTGATTCTGAAAGTGTTTTTGAAAGAAAAAAACAGTTTAAATAATAAACACACAACAACAACTATAACTCCAGACCACGAATACCTCCCAATATATTGTAAAAGCCCCACCACGAAAGTAAATCTCTTCAAGCTATGGAAAGTACATTTTAGTTAATATCGAAAATTATAAAAAGCGTGTTAAAATATTCGTTGCCATATATTTTCTTTAAATATTTCAATAATCAGTTTAAATACTGTTGACTTCTGTTGGAAAGAAATCCACCACGAAACTTGGTATATTCATTGCGATTTATTTTTCAACACTTTTTTTAAATTTTAATAATCAGTTTCAATACTGTTGACTACTGCTGACGACGTCGAGTTGTTCGTTGTTTGTCAAATCGTAGTTCCATTTCTTCTAAAACTTTTGGAGTATAACGAACCACCAACTTAACTGATCCAATAGCCTGTTTTAATAGTTCCACGGCCTTTTCATGATTTTCTCCTTCAACCGACTAAAATAAAAATAATTGTTAATTAAAAAATTAGCATTTAATATGGTGAGCATAATCAATTTGTATTCCCGTTCATAAAATTATTGAACTAAAATGTAAACTAAATAACTAAAAATACGCTGTTGAAAACTTTAAAGCAAAGAAAAACATGAATGTAATTACAAATGAGTTAAGCGTAATAATTTAAAAACTTATCTATAAAAACTTAATATTTTTAAACTAGTCAAAGTGGGACTATAGGTATGTTTTTGTTTTGTGGGTGTTTAAATTCATAATCTACTAAAACGTTTTCTCAAAAGTTTCGACGTTTGTGATGACATCTTACAAGTACAGGACACGTCAGAGAAAATGGGGGATGTTTTCTTACTCCTCTGAAACAATAATTTTTCAACGTTTTTCATATTAAAAATATCCATATACCAAAAATTAAAACATACATAACAATAATGTTGTACAGTATGCTAAACAACATACTCTTTCTACTAGTTTTGTTTAAAAGTTTCGATGCTTGAATGTTATATTGAATGTTGGTGCAGTACTTTTTTGAATATTAAAAAACATCCTACCGCTTGGTTTGAGAAGCTTTTACAAAAGTTAGAAAGTACCTATTTGAAAGCATGGCAGATGACTTGCAAGTCACTTTTGTTATTCTCATGCAGCTCTTTAGTGTATTTCTCCTATTGCGCAGTGGGTGGGATATCACCCAAATTATTTCTTACAAAATTATGTCGTCTGTACTAGCTAATTTGAAAAAACAATGATAAATACCACTCCATTAACAGATAGCAATTGATCGCCTCTTTTAAGACCACCATGTCTGTCGGCAACACCGCCTGGTATTATTCTTGATATATAAATAGGAGAATTTTGTTCCTTGCCACCCATAACATTAAATCCCAATCCTGTCATATATAAAATAAGTATTAAAAAATGAAGGAAGCTATTTTTAAGATATCTATATACCCTCCTCCGTTTTTGGCAGCTCTACAACTCTTGGATGAGCATGACCTTCACTTGCAGCAAATGCAGCAACCGTTGCCTTTGCTGTGGCAGAGGCACGTACATCCTGTGATCCTTGAATATCTACAGTTTCATAGACATGTTCATAAACCTCACGCACAGCATTCAAGAAGTCACTTTGCAGCACTTTTTGTAGGGCAGCCAGTTTAGTAGTGGGAAAGTCTCCGCTGGATTGTAGCTTTTCCAATAGCTCTAATGAACGTTTAACATCTGCAATTTAACTAGGTCACCAAAACACATAGCTTTTATACAATAATTTATCAATTACCGCGAGCTAACGTTAATGGTTCGCAAACCTCAGACATTTTTTTTTTATTTATTTTAGGTTTTTCTATGATATTTAATAAAATTTGTTTGCTAAAAAATCAAAATATTTAGTGAAGTATTTGAAAATTGTATTTCCTGGGATACATGCCTTAAGGGTACGTTCACGCAGGGAAACTTTACTAGTGAAGAACAAAATATATAGTCTATAACAATTCGACTTTTTTCAAGAACAAAAGAATGTTGGGCACGATTATAATTTCCGGGGCTCCGCGATTTGAAAGTGCTATCTGGTAGAGAACAACAAAAAACATGATTCGCCGAACAAAAAATCGATAACTTTTTTAGCTATCGAGTTATCAATTTAAAAAAAACTTTTTGTGAAAAGATCTGTTTAAAAACATCTATATCTTTACCATTACTCAAAGGATCTTTACGATTGAAATGTTATTTGAAAGGTCATTAAATGATATTTATTATACATATCATTGCTACAATCTTTTAGGCACGATTACGATTTCCGGGGCGCCGTAATTTGAAGATGTTTTCTGATAGAGAACAACAAAAAAACATGATTCGCCGAACAGAAAAATCGATAACTCTATTAGTTATCGAGTTATCGATTAAAAAAATTTTTTTGTTAAAAGATCTGTTCAAAAAAAACTTCTATATATTTGCCGTTACTTAATGGATCTTTAAGATTGATATTTCATTTGAAAGGTCATGAAATAACCTTTCAAATATATTTGCTATAAATGTCATTGCTACAATATTTTTAGTTTTATAAGCGAATTTATTCCAAAGTTTAATTTTTTAATAAAAATAACCGTTATTTTCTAAAAATTTATATTTTCTAAAAAAGAAAATAACGGTTTTGTGTAAGAAAATATTTTTTTATTGCATAAAAATACCTATAAATTACAAAGTACTCAACAGCTTTCATTAATTTTAAATTTTTCTAAAAGCCTTATATATAACCTTTTAAATAATATCTTAATCATTAATATCGGTTATATATTAAGAATAATACAGCCGATTTTCTTCATAGACCTTATACCAAAAACAAAAATTTTAAATAATCGATAACTCGAAAAAAAATCGATAACACAAGATTTCCTTTGGCTATTCTTATTTTTATTATGAGTACTCTTCGAATCCATCGTCAAATCGCAGGGCCCCGGAAATCGTAATCTCCCCATATTTTAAGTTTTATAAGCGAATTTATTCAAAAGTTTATTTTTTAATTAAAAGAACCGAAGAATTTTTTAAGTCTAAAAAATTTAAGTTATTAAGTTACTAAAAATATTTTTTTTTAAATCTTACTGCTAGATCTTTTGCTTGATATATAAAAATAGTTTTTTTTTAGTTTCACACTATATTAGCTGTGTTTTTTATCAAGCGAGTAGTTAAAAAACGACCGCTTATCATATGTATACTCGCTTAAATAACACAGGAAACTGTTAGTCGCTTAAAAGTTTGCCGACCAAACGAAAAAAAATGCTTCCAAGTTATGTTTCAATAATTGTATAAATTTCCTACAAAGGTGGCAACTATATCTGATTGATAGTCAATAGTGATGTAAGAAATGAAAATTTTTTGTACCAAATACTTTTCACGAAATACTCTTAATTTGCTTTAGATCAATATTTCAATAAAAATACATAATAATTTAACAGGTAAGATAAACAAAATTTATCAAATATACTCATTATGTAAAACTATGTTGCTTGCTTAAACTTTTAGCACTGAAAATCTTTTGAGTATCGGGTTTGTTTTCAGAACCGAGTCTCCAATGCTTTAAATCTGAAAATTTATGCATCACTAATTGTCAAAACTTTGATATATAAAATAAATTTGTCAAAAATTGTTTACAAAAATTTGATCAGAACATAAACAACGTTTTTGACTTTTCAAAAAATGCTTCCAAGTTTTAAAAAAAATTCTTAAGCGAGTAAGCAGTCGTTTTTTGACTACTCGCTTGGTAAAAAACACAGCTATTATATAAAATTGAAATTTTTTAATATTTTTGCTTGTTAAAAAATCTGCTAAAAAAATTTTCTATATCTTTGGCAATATCCAATGGATCTTAAATTTGTCATTAATGCATTCTTTGGCAAATAGTCATATAAATCTCAATTGACTGTGACAACATTTGCATTCGTTAATGGCTTAAGCATATATCATTAATTAAATTTATTACAATGGAAACCAATGTCCGAAACTGAGCGACTAAAAATTACAAATTTTTTCACTGGCTTGAAAATACCATTAATTCATATAAATATTATAGCTACAATGTTGCCTTAAAATACAATTGTTTATTGTAATGGCGATATTCGAAAATATGGATAAAGAAAGCGAAACATCTAAGGTAAATATGAGTGAAATAACAACTTTCCGTACATGGGAAGTAAATCAATAAAAATAATTTTGTAAACCATTATATGTATGTATGTATAAAATATAGTGAACGCTTCAGAGTTCATCAAGTTATCTATCAAGTAGTAAAAGTATGGTAGTGAACACTATAGTGTTCTATACTTTTGGTATGAATAAACATTTTTACTTGATGGCTACACGCTTCAATTTTTCTTTCAAGTTTCAACACATTCACACTTTTTTACTAACACACTCAAATTTTTCGAACTTGAAAATCAACTTGATATCAATTTTTGCTTGAGGTGGTCGATTTTCGACCAACTTGAGGTGGTCGTGAGGCAACTTGACGGTCAAGTTAAACAGCTGATCACAGTTTTTGTAAATAAATTGAGTTGTTGCCTTGACGAGGCATCTTGAAAATAAAATTGATTATCAAGTTGCGCACAGCCTACGTCACAGCTATCAATTCGAATGAATTTTGACAAACACTATGTGTGATCAACTTGAAATCAATTTCTTGAACGTGTAGCTGCAGTGTAAGCAAGCAATTTTCTTTTCAAGTTTCATCTTCAAATAACACGATGAAACTGCGTTGCAGAGACTTTGCTTTCAAAATTTCATCAACAACGAAAATATGAAAGTATAACGTCAAAAAAGTTTCATGAAATCACAGCCCGCGAGAATTTTTGCATTCTTGTCATAAGCTGTGTTTTTTACCAAGCGAGTTGTTAAAAAACGACCGCTTATCATATGTATACTCGCTTAAATAACACAGGAAACTGTTAGTCGCTTAAAAGTTTGCCGACCAAACGAAAAAAAATGCTTCCAAGTTATGTTTCAATTATTGTGTACATTTCCTACAAAGGTGGCAACTATAACTGATTGATAGTCAATAGTGATGTATGAAATGAAAATTTTTTGTACCCAATACTTTTCACGAAATACTCAAATTTTGCTTTAGATAAATATTTCAATAAAAATACATAATAATTTAACAGGTTAGATAAACAAAATGTATCAAATGCACTTACTATGTAATAAAATGTTGTTTGCTTAAGATTTTAGCATTAAAAATCTTTTGAGTATCTGGTTTATTTTAAGAACCGAGTTTCAATTAATTAAAATCTAAAAATTTATGCAGCACTAATTGTCAAAACTTTGATATATGAAATAAATTTGTTAAAAATTGGTAAGAAAAATTTGATCAGAACATAACCAAAATTTTATTAACAACCCAATGTACTATATTCAGTCAGCCATACGTAAAGACTGGTTCCATCAAGATGAGGACGATAGCTGGGTAAAATTGCAACTGTCTTAAGTGGACGTGACGCCGGTCGCAAATCTATCATCGTCAAGTGTTCCGACGATGGCACTTTCGCTGGAATCGACAGCTACCCACTAACGGTGACCAAGTATATGGGCAAGAACAAGCTTAAGAAAAAGCCTTTCTTCATAGTGGTCACCTCATTATTCTGACGCCAATCCTCGACATCGCTTATTATATGAGAGTATACAAAAAGAATAAAAACCAAACGTTCTTTCATAAGTTGTGCTTCTAGTTCGAGTGCAGTTTTTTTTATTTTTAACAAAATTTTTTGCATGTTTGTTGTGTGGAGGCGAATGGTTAAAAAGTGACACAAGAAATAAAATATTTAAAAAAAATCATAGCTCTTTGTAAATTATGCGTTTCTCTTCTTTTTTTAAACTTCTTTCTGCTCCTCATTACGAACTCAGTTCCTAGTAATATTTACAAATTTATTTATTTTTTTCAGTTTTTGTTATTTTTAAGATTTGTTTTCGATTTCTTGTTTACGTTTTTGACTTTTCAGAAAATGCTTCCAAGTTTTAAAAAACATTCTTAAGCGAGTAAGCAGTCGTTTTTTGACTACTCGCTTAGTAAAAAACACAGCTATATATCAAAAATTAAATTTGAAAATTGAATGTAATAAAAATAAAGTTGCTTCATGAATTATTTGGCAAAAAGCTCAAAATATTATTATTAAAAATAATGTTTTTTTAGGAATTATTAACTCAATTTAATTAATGTTATCAAAAAAAATACTGAACTATATGAAGATATAGAAATATGGACCTTAAAAGAAGGTAGCGAAGAACTTGCAGGAGAAACCGAACTGGTGTGTTTCGCTTGGGCAAACGTTTCCAAAGAATACATTTTAGTAAAATTACTGAAAGCGATATCTCAATGCGATATCTCTTGTTGCTAACAATTCAACATTCTTGCAGGACAATCTATTAAGAAATCGAAAACTATCTTCGTGGGCAAATCTGAAAAAAATGAAAAAACATTACCATTTCGTTATGAATTATTCAAAAGAAGTCTTATCAGAACCACACTAAAATATATTATAGTGTTCACTTCTTTTTAAGTAGTGAACACTCCTTTTATGCATATCAAAGTTTAGCAAGTAGTGTTTCGAAAATAGTCTAGTCAAAAAAAGAAGTGAACACTATATAGTATTTTCTTTTTATGCATATCAATAATGAAAAATCAAGTGTTCACTACGAACTCTAGTGTTTACTTTTTTTATGTTACAAATAAATCATACACTCTCAAAAAAAATTGTTAATTCTAACAATAAAATAACAATAATTTTGGTTAAAATAGCATTAACAATCGTAATTGTTGATTTCTTGTTAGAAATAACAATCAAAATTGTAGATTTTTCGAAATTAAATTTTGATGGTTGTCTTGTCATTTATGAATGTTAAAATGTCAAAAACTTTAAACGTCAAGAATTATATGTCAAAATTTAAACGTCAAAAATGAAATGCCAAAATTTAAACGTCAAAAATTAAATGTTAAAATTTAAACGTCAAAAATTAAGTGTCAAATTATTTGTCAAATAATATGTCAAAAAACAAATTAACTGTCAAAATTAAAATTAAGCGTCAAAAATAAAGAAAATGGGTTTTTTAAATTCTTCATGACAATAAACAAAAAATAAAAGGTTTTAGATGTAATTTTATTTTTTGTAATTTTTTATTTTTATTTTAACAAAAAGGTAAAAATTTGGTACACAAGCATTATGATACAAAAATATTCAATTAGTATTTAAACAAATTAATAAACTTTGAACACAAATTTTTCAGAAGTATTTCAATAAACTTGAAAAAATATTGAAAATGGTCAAATTCTATCAGTATCATGATATAAATAAGTATTTAAGCAAATTAATTAACTTTTAAGACAAATTTTTGTTTTTTGAGTATTTTTTGAAAAAATAACTAATTAAGGGTTATTGTGGTTTTGTAAAAAAGCGTGTCTTAATAATACTTTACTAAGGCAAACTTCGATTGGTAAGAAATGCCATAGAAGTAAATGATATATAAAACATTATTTAACAAATTGATACTGCAAATCATCCAACAATCGTTTTGTGTGCGCGTTAATTTTTTTTGATTTAATGTCGTAAAAATAATTTTCAATAAATGACCAAACCGATAAATTTTCTAAAGAATACTCCAAATTTAAAACAATATAAATTTTAAAACAAACATCTAAACTTTTTAAAAAACTTGAAAACTTATATTTAAAATTTTCAACTATTACTAAAAAGTATGCCACATTTATATTTTCACCTACACCATGATAGTCCTTAATCCTGATGATAGTGTATTTAAAATTGTGTTTTGTAAATCTTCTTGTATTTGCAAAACTGCACTTCGACATAGATTTTTGTTGTTGTGCATTCGCAAAACAAACTGAAGTGCCGATTTTTCTACTTCCTCTTGAAATTTTTTTAATAGAACAGAAAAGGATTCATTTTGTTGTTTTTGTGATTGGTCTATTATAGGTTGTTCTATTATAGCCAATGACTCATTTTCCTCTGTTGCAGTTTCCTCTGTAATCATCCTTAAAGGTTCTGCATCGTTTTCCATTAAAGCCTATTTAATTTGTAAAACATGATAAAACAACGCCATAGCAAAATTAATTAATATAAGTTTTATTCGATAACGAATGAAAATTGATGAAGGCCGGTGTTCTAGAGTTTGTATGGAATCGAAAATAGTTTTATGGTCCCGGCCATATTTACAAGTGGCAAAATCTACAAGACCACACAGAACCCTTGTCTTGTTAGAGCTTATAGAGCGCCATTTTTCACATAATTAAAACTATTTTATAAATTAAAAAAACATATTTTAACGAATTGAGAATGAGTTGTCACAATATACCTGAAAAATATATAAAATATACAAAATCTTAAAATATATCAAATTTTTGAGCGATAAACAACCGGCCTACATCAAAAGCCGTTTCCGCCAAGGTCACATTAAAAGTTATATAGACTATATAAGCGATATAATTTTTTGTTATATACATTTTCATTTAATTGTTTTAGTCGTCTTTATAATTTATTAAATCAAATAAATTTACATTTAGTTTTTCATGGCCTTGGAAATGATGCAAATATGATGACTGGTTATTGTTCTTAAAACAGCAATCCTTCCACATACATGTGTATTCATCATGTTTTTTTAGTCCATGTAAAGATCGTAGATGCCTTCCTAATATTTTTGCTGCTTGAACATTTTTGCTGCATTTTTGGCATTTCTGCATTTTTCTTTTAAATTATAATTTATCTAATTAAAATATATTTCTTAAATGCAATATAATTACCTATATTTTTTGTTATTCTTCCCGTGAATTTTTTTCCTGTGCAATTCAATTGGATCCAATTTTATTGAAGCTCTTCTTTTTTCTTCTTTTTCTTCTTTATTCCTGCACAAAAATTATTTTTTTTTTCTTGCTGCTCAATTGAGTTTTCGAATTTTCAAATTGACAATAAGATTTGTAAATTCAACAATAAATAAAAACAACAATAAATTTAACAATTTCACAATAATGATTGTCAATTTTATAAAATGAAACAATTAAAACTCAAAACATAAAGAAATTTTTAACAAGGCAATTGTTAAATTTATTAACAATCATAATTGTTGAATTTCAACAATAATTTTTGGAGAGTGTATATGTTATACACCAAATGAAATATCAATTTTTCAAGCTTTAATAATTTACTCTTTATAATTCATAGTAATAACGGTAATTTTTTAGCAAACAACAGTTTTGTGTATAAAATATTTTCTTATTGCTTAAAAATACCTATAAAAACAAAGTACTCAACAGATTTCGTTTATTTAAAATTTTTCTGAAAGCCTTATATATAGCCTTTCAACAAATATTTATTACAAACACATTTTAGTAAAATTACTTCTTACTCAAAATAAACTTCTTACTCAATTTTCAACTTGAAAATTCTTTTAAACGACAAATTGCATGTTGTAAGTTGTCGAATAATAAAATAATTTATCTGGAATTTCGTTGCCTTCACCTAAATTATTAAAACATTTATTTAATTATTTTTTTTTAATTTAGTTTTCAGCTAATTTATTAAACCAAAGAGGCCACTTTTGAAATATAACTTTAATAACAGCTGATTGCTATACGCCACAAACCGACAAATACAAAAAGGTACCTCATGCAAAAACAGCGTATATTTTCCGATATACGGCATCGGAAAATATTCGGCATTGCATGAATACCACTAGTATATAATAGCAAAATATAATGAAGATCATTGTAAAATTGTTAGCTAGCTATTTTCTTACTAGTTGTGGACATATTTTGTCAGAACCATGTTTTTTATCATGGTAATGACCTTGAAAGCAGAATGACAGTAATTTCATATCTTCGATGAGGTGAAGTTTTAAAAATCGATTATAGTATTGAGTGCTCAAAAACAACTGGTGCAGAATTAAACAATAATATTTTATTGCAACCCTTTTAAATTTTCGGAGAAATGGGGTCTATTCCACATTATATTTGTAATATTCGGCCGAAACCGAAATCGAAACCGAAACTGAATGTCTACATGAAAATTTTTTTAAAAAACGTATTATTTTTTTCAAATTTTTTGTTAAAAGCTTTTAAAAACATGACAATTCAAATAGATTATAATAACGTATATATACGATAAATTATCTTTGAATATTAAAGTTAAACTTTAAAGAGATTATTTTTAATACCACTTTAAGGAACTTTTTTGTATCTAAAAACAGAGCTTGTCTGCATTTACAAAATGAAACAAAATAAATTTAACAAAATTTATTTATCTACTTAAGTTTGTCCACTAAAAATTGTAATGAAAGCGAACTCACATCTACGATTGAAATATATGAAAGAACCGAATTAGTAGTGTACGACAGAATATTCGGTTTCGTCCATATTGATGCCGAATAGCCGAAACTGATTAAAAGGGTCGGAACTGGCTAAAACCGGAACCGAATATTCGGTCGGACAATAGTTGTGAGTAGTGTTCGACCGAAACCAAAATTTTTGCTGAAACCGAAATTCGGCCATTTTTTTAATATTCGGCCGAAACCTAAACGGAAACTGAATGTCTACATGAATATTTTCTTAAAAAACATTTTATTTTTAAAAATTTTTTGTTAAAAGCTTTCAAAAACATAACAATTCAAACAAATTATAATAAGGGTATTCATGCAAAGCGGCAACCTTATATTTTGGACAATTAGTTATTTTTATCAGACAGATTGTGTGAACGTCACCTAAAGTTGATTTTGCATTTGCAGATATATATCAGCTGTTAACTTGCTAACAGCTAACTTTCAGCATGCATATAAACAGCTGATTGCTGGTATAAGTTTGCCAGATCGATTGCTCACCTAAATCGTAGAGCAAATATATCTGGTTTGTGAAAACGGTTGTCCATACATTTCATTTATAAGGCTGATATGCTTATCCAGTTTATACCATTTATAAGGGTATTGCCCATTTGCATGAATACCCTTTATAACGTATATTCATGATAAATATTCTTGAATATTAAAGTTCAATTTTGAAATAATATATAAGATAAAATATTAAAAATATTAAAAATATTAAAAAAAAAAAAAAAGACCATTTCCACTATTCTTCAATTGTTCCAAAACCAAATTAGTAGTGTCCGACAGATTATTCAGTTTCGATTTCGGTTTCGGCCATATTGATGCCGAATAGCCGAAACTGATTAAATGGGCCGATACTGGCCGAAACCGAATATTTAAGATAATTAATTTTTAAGATAATTTTTAACACCACTTTAACGAACTTTTTTGTATATAAAGGTAAATAACTTAATATTATAGTTATTTAATATTATAAAAGAGCTTGTCTGCATTTACAAAACCAATAAAAATACATTTATCGTTTTGTGCTGGGACCAACTCACACCTTCAATCAAATAACTGTGAGTTTCACATTTTTTTTTCTACTTAACATAATTAAAAATTTTGATAAAAGCGAACTTACATCTACGATTGAAATATATATAAAAAAAACCGAGGCATAATTGAAGAATAATGGAAATGCATCATTTGTGTTTTTACAAGTAATTACATGGATTTGAGGCTCCTAAGTTCGATTCTGAAAAAAATTAAGACTCGCTCTCAAGTGGTTTTTGAAGTTATAGGGATCAAAAGTTGAAAAATTACTACACAGTACAACAAACTTTAAAAGTACTAGCATTATTTGTTAAAATATAAAACTTTATATATTGTGCACACTTCACTGTTCACCCTTTTACGAAATAACAATAAATAACACACTTCTATGAAAACATTTATTTTTCTAGTCTCAAATACAAACACTTCAAAAGGACAACCAAAATTAGCACACCTCAAATTCTTTGAATACAAAAACAGTTATATCATCCAAAATAATGCATAGATTTTTATGATTGATAGCTCATTAAAAAGGTTTTAGCATAACCTTTCTTTTCATAACCTTTCATTACGTTGACTTATGTTCGAAAACAACAACAAAAAACACAGGTTTTTAAGCCCATTTTCATAAACGTTGACCCCTATAACTTCTAAACCACTTGAGAGCGACGCTTAATTTTTCCATTTCACCATTCAATTTGTTAGCTCAAAACACGCATTTAAAAAAAAAAAAAAAAAAAGACCATTTCCACTATTCTTCAATTGTTCCAAAACCAAATTAGTAGTGTCCGACAGATTATTCAGTTTCGATTTCGGTTTCGGCCATATTGATGCCGAATAGCCGAAACTGATTAAATGGGCCGATACTGGCCGAAACCGAATATTCGGTCGGACACTAGTTGTGAGTTTACATACAAATTTTTCACAGCTCAAAATTCTCTACTTGCAAGTACTTATTTGCACGTATGGTCGCTGGGTCAATTGAACAAAAGTGTGTAATGTGCAACACTGTTTCGCAAACTCCTTTGCATAGATGCCAACCAAAATTCACACTCGAAATCACTAAATCACACAACATATATGTAAAAATCACTCGTGTGACACTCATAGCAAAAAAATCACCGAATAGAAAAAAAATCACGCAAAATCACACAAACAGAACAGAAAATTACGCAAAAATCACACACAGAACAGAAAATCACTCAGAAGCAATTCCAATTTTACAGCATAAAAGAGCATTTAATGCCATACAATTTTACAAATAATGAGATATTTTCTGTTTTTTGGTAATATTCGCAATTCGCATTTACTAGATCAAAATTAAGAAGATATGAAAATTTTTGGTAATTCAATATATTATATATCAGTGGAAATAATTTAAATTGCCAAAATTTGTTATATAAAATAAATATTAACTTTTTAAAAGTTTAAACTTTATACCTGCGCTAGCAAATTTCAATTGCAGTGTTGGGTTTGTTCGTCAATATACGTGTTTTTGCATTTACTTGCACGCACTCTTCAACAATAAAGTGAGTGATAAAAAAAATCACGCATGAGTGAAAAATCACTCGCTTCATTTCAGAAATCACACATTGTCACACAGCCCTCAAAAAATCACGAAAAGTGATTTATCACACGAAACTGGCATCTATGCTCCTTTGAGTAGAAACAACCCTGATTGGCGCTTAATTCTAGCTTTTTCTGTCGCAATTCGATTTTGTCAAAATATTAAGTTTGTTTCAGCTTATAAAGGTATTTCATCACTAAATTTAATATCTTGATATTGTGAGATAAAAAATTGTGTTTTCGTTTGTTTAATTATTAAGTTAACACTATGGAAATAGAACTTCCTTATAAAGCAGAATACGCAAAGACCGGCCGGGCCAGTTGTAAGGGCTGTAAGGCAAATATTGGACAGGCATCTTTGCGCCTTGCTGCTATGGTGCAGGTATGAAAGTTTATTTTTATAGTCTGCTTTATATTTATATCTTAATTTATATAGTCTGCGTTTCATGACTCCAAACAACCCAACTGGTTCCATGAGTCTTGCTTCTTTAAGAAGCAACGACCGAGTTCTGTGGGTGATATTGATAACTTTGAGAACTTGAGGTTTGAGGATCAAGAAAGAGTTAAGAAAAGTGTCGGTAAGTTATTGACTGTTTTAAATTTAATTTTAGATAAACTAAATTGAGAATTCAACATGGCGGCGTTTAATATATGTATGTAAGTGATTTTTTTATAAGGCTAAAAAAAATAGCAAGTTCTTATACCCATTTCACAACTTTGAACCTATAATTTCTTATCTACTTGAGATCGGGCTGAAATTTTTTGGAATTGTTCTAAGAAGGTCTAAATATATATAGATAATCCACACATAAAATATGTAATATTTGAGTGCTCGCGATCTTCAATTATGCCTTGAATTTTCATTAGTGAAAAAATTTAGGACTACATGTCCTAATATTGTAAACTGTAGTGAAAAATATAAGACTCCCTGCAAAAACTATGATGCAATTGCTCCAAATTTGATATTCAACTGCTTTTTACTTAAAAAAGTTTCTCATTAAAAAATCTCGATATAAAAGTAAATTTGTCTTAATTTCACAATATCATTCGATAAGCACAATAACGCTCAGGGGAATACCCCTTTAAATGCTTATGTAAGTGCAAATGGGTGAAAGTTTAATGGAAGAGTAGGAAGATAGATCGATAGGCCAGCACAATCTGTAGTTTTATTTTATTTTTATAAAAACTCCTCCGAATTATGCTCTGAATAAATTTGTTTTGAAAAATAAATAATTGTCATTTTAGCGCTTGAAAAGACTGAACGAGGGTCTTATGATCAATTATATTGTGTGTGTTGTTTTTAAATATTTGTACACAATTGATCGAGAACTGGGCCTACATGTTTTATGCCGACTCCGAACGGCTAAAGTTGATGTTCTCGAAATCAAGTTTTTTTTCAATGATCATATTTCGATGTGTCGAAAGAAGAGGCCAAGTGACTAGGTTTCTTAAAACAGTGCAAGAAATTTTTCACTTTAACTGATCTTCGCACTATCTATACCTCATATATTAGACCGAAAATGGAGTATAATCGGACATTTGGATAGGAGCTTCAAGGTATTATTTGGAGCTTCTGGACCGAATTCAACCCCGTGCAATATATTTGATTGGGTATGATTACGTGTCATCATATCTCAATTCTCTTGGTCATCGACGCAATGTTGGGTCAATATGCCTGTTATACAGGTACTACCATGGGAGGTATTCAAGGGAGGTACACGACCTGACTTCACCAGCTCGAGTATATCCCAGGGCCACTCTAGCAGCTCATCTAGCTCATCCATACAGTATTGCCTTGTTGTCCATCAGAACCTCGCATTACCGTGATAATTCGTTCTTCAGTCTTACAATAAAATTGTGGAATAATCTCCCTGCGGATGTGTTTCCCGTGGTGACCGTGGCATGCAGGTTAAGTGTGTGGCCTAGCATGCTCGGAGCCCGGGTTCGATCCCCAGCCGTGGCGAAAAGTTTTTTCAACAAAAAATTTTTCTGATCGGTCACCACCTCTCTGCAGACAATGGCAAAACTCAGAGAGTAAACAATGCCATGTAAAGCTTCTAGAAAACATGAACTTTAGCCGTTCGGATTCGGCATAAAACATGTAGGTCCAGTTCTCGGTCAATTGTGTGCAAACATTTAATAACACACACAACACAATTGATCATAAGAAGCTCGGTCAAAGTCCTTTCAAGGGCTGAAATGGCCAATTTGTTTTTTTTTTTTTTTTTGGATGTGTTTCCCAACAGTTTTGACCTGTATAAATTCACAACAAATGTTCACCGTCACTTCTCCATTTTTCTACCATCCAACTGGCCTATTACCCATCTACCGAATCAACACTATGCTTTCGCATTAATAGGAGGCATCCCCTGAGGGTTGGTTCAAGCAAAAAAAAAAATTGTCCGGGTAATGAGAACTTTCTGATTACCCCGGCAGCGCGGAAATTGACAGTTCTGTTATAAAGTATCTATATGATTATACACATATTTAATTTTTTTACTATAGCTTCAAACTAAAAATTGATATAATTAAAAATTCGGTAAATATAATGAAAATAATTACTTTAGCGGAATTAGCCTCAGCCGTTTTGCCTGGGGGCAGCAAGTCTGGCAAAAAAAGATCAAAGCAAGAGAATGGTGCCGCAAAGGACTTCGCTATTGAGTATGCAAAGTCTGGCCGTGCTCAATGCAAAGGTTGTGAACTAAGAATTTCAAAAGATCAAGTGCGTATTAGAAAAACCGTCTATGATACTGAGGTTGGAATGAAGTACGGTGGGCAACCATTGTGGCACCACATAGAATGTTTTTCTCAACTCCGTAAAGACCTTGGTTGGTTTGAAACAGGTCAGCAGCTGCCGGGGTTTGATAGTCTTAAACCTGAGGATAAAGATGAAGTGATGAAGGCTTTACCGTAAGTTTTTGCATAGTCTTACATATCTTGTTAACTTATCTAATCTAACTTGGCCACTTAGAGCAATTAAATCTGAAGATGTGCCCGTGATAAAAAAAGCCAAACTGGAGACCAAGGATGAAGTTGACTCTGTGAATGATAAGGCACAAGCTGATCTTCTAAAAAAGCAAATGAATCGACTCTTTAAATTTAGAGATAATGTGAAGAATAAAATGAAAAAGAATGACATCAAAGAGTTGTTGGAAGATAATGGCCAAGAACCAGTTATTAACGATTCAGAAAAGTTACTCGATCAAGTTGCAGACTTGTTGACATTTGGAGCAATTGCACCATGCCCTGATTGTAATTCCAATCAACTACTTTTCCATAAATCCGGATATTTGTGTAACGGTCAATTGACAGAATGGACAAAGTGTGCAAAGCTCATAAAGGAACCAATACGTTCTGCATGCAAAGTGTCAAGCGCTTTGAAGGAGGACTATGCTTTTTTAAAAAGTGCTTGTAAGAAGCCAGAGTCAAGAATCATTCAATATATTCCACCCAGTGCAGCAACAATTTCAAAAAATGTCGCTATAAAAAAAGATGATGAATTAAATGAGTAAGTAAATACATATTTAAATTATTGCAACTTAACATTAGTTAAGTTGAATAATGTTGAATACTAATTATTCACATATCCATTGGATTATATTCACATATAAAATTAAATTTCTGATAGAAAAATCTATTTTTATTGAAGTATTTTTAAAGAAGCAACTGTTGAAATAGTTTTTTTTTTTATTTTATGTTCTTAATATAGGCCTAAAGTCAAGCGTGAACGTCCTGCACTCTATGATTTGCAATTTGTTTTTATTGGACCGAAAGAGCAAGAAAAAGATATCAAAAACCGTATTCAACACTTAGGAGGCAAATTTGGTACAAAAATAAGTGAAGAAACCTTTGCCGTCATCTCTTCGGCTAAAGAAGTAAAACGAATGGGTAGTCGTATGCAAAAAGTCAAAGAAAGTCACACTCATGTTGTGCCAGTTGAATATTTAGACTCCGTTGAATCTAACAAATCTGGTGCCATCAGCTATATAAGTGGCATGACTTTATGTGATTGGGGTACGGATCCTTCTCTACGTATTCCAAAGGAGGAAGCAAAAAGTTCAAAATCAAAAAGCATTTATACAAAGTCAGTCTCGAAGACTAAAACTCTTAAAGTGAAAGATGGTTCAGCAGTCGATCCTGACAGTGGATTGGAAGACGTAGCCCATGTCTATGCCAAAGGAAAGGATAAATACAATGTTGTGTTGGGCTTAACAGATATTCAACGAAATAAAAACTCTTACTATAAGCTTCAGGTACTAGAAAGTGACTCAAAAAATAAGTAAGTTTGTGTTCTTTATTATTAACTAATAACTAACTAATTGGCTTTGTACTAGATTTTGGGTGTTTCGCTCCTGGGGACGTATTGGTACCACTATTGGCGGCAATAAATTGGATAATTTTTCCAACTTGATTGAAGCTATACAATATTTTAAAGAAGTGTACCTTGAAAAAACTGGGAATGCATTTGAGAATCGAGATGATTTCCGAAAGGTAATCAAAGCTCCTACTCACTAGTTAAATCTATTTAAATTTTTATATAGGTTCCAGGTAGAATGTATCCTATCGATATTGATTATACCGAAGACACTCATGTGGATTTATCTGCAGAGCACAGCATTAAATCAAAATTAGATCCTCCTGTACAAAATCTCATAAAACTTCTGTTCGATGTTGATAACATGAAGAAAACTATGTTAGAATTTCATTTGGATATGGAAAAAATGCCTTTAGGAAAACTGAGTCAAAAACAAATACAGTCGGCTTATTTGGTGCTCACTGAAATATACGAGCTCATCCAAAAAGGAGGCAATAACATGGCATTTATAGATGCTACAAACCGTTTTTATACTTTAATTCCTCATAACTTTGGCGTCGGAAGTCCACCTTTACTGGATACTGCCGAAGAAATTGAAAAATTGAGGCAAATGCTTGATTCACTTCTCGAAATTGAATACGCTTACAATTTGATCCAAACTGAGGACTCGAAGGAGGAAAGCAACCCAATAGACAAGCACTACGAACAGCTGAAGACAAAACTCGAAGCAGTAGAGAAAACAAGCGATGAATTCAAAATTCTACAGCAATATGTTCAAAACACACACGCTGATACTCATAAAATGTATGACTTGGAAGTTGTCGATATATTCAAGGTTTCACGTCAGGGTGAAGCTCGACGCTACAAACCATTTAAGAAGCTTCATAATCGAAAATTGTTGTGGCACGGTTCGCGTCTCACTAACTTTGCAGGTATTCTATCGCATGGTTTGAAAATTGCTCCACCCGAAGCACCAGTTACTGGCTACATGTTTGGAAAGGGTATCTATTTTGCTGACATGGTGTCAAAATCAGCCAACTACTGTTGCACAAGCAAACAAAATTCAACTGGGTTATTGCTGCTATCTGAGGTGGCCCTTGGCGATATGATGGAGTGCACTGCAGCAAATTACGTGACTAAACTACCAAAGGACAAACATAGCTGCTATGGGCGTGGTCGTACCATGCCTAATCCAAAAGAATCCAAAATAAGAGAAGATGGTGTTGAAATTCCATTGGGAAAGCCGCTAACAGAGACAAAGTTGAAGTCATCACTTCTCTATAATGAATTCATTGTTTATGATATTGCACAGGTCAATATTCAATATTTGTTCCGTATGAACTTTAAATACAAGTTGTAGAAATGTTTGTTAATTTAAAAATTTATATATTTTTCGTCTTCGCCTAAATGTGAATAAGTGTTTATCTATCACAATAAAATAAACTTAAATGCTTTATGTGCTTGCATTGAAAACTTTTTGATCTTTCCATCTAAATCATATTTAAGCTACTCATCGATTTTGTCAGATAATCTGTCAGGTTGAAAGTTATTCATACGTTTTCTGAATATATATTCTCTTCATTTTTAGCCTTTATGTACAGTTCCGTGAAAAAATTGGATAATGACACATTTTTGCTGATGCATTATCTCAGGTGTGGTAATTACATAAAACGTTCCTTTCACGGCCAATTTTAGCTACGAGAACAAGAAATAGTCACGAGATAAATTGACGAAAATGCAGAATATGTAATTTTTTGTAAACAATTTACGAATTTGCATTTTAAACAATTTACATTGAATGATAAACTAACTGATGCAAAAATCGATTAAATCGATGCATCCATTTACTTTGAATGAATTCAGATGAAGTTTAACAAAATTAAATCCAAATGAATAATTTCGCAATATTTTCTTATACATTTTTTACTAATTTGTCTTTAATTTTTTTTTTATAATTGGATTGGATTTTTGTTACTATTGTGCACAAAGCTGTTTTTTTTTACTTTTGGAACTAAGGTAACCATATCGTAATAACGCCGGACCCACATTTTGCTCTTAACACCCGTCCATCCATATCGAATACACACTTTAATATATTAAACATGCATCTTTATTAAAAATATATATATATTAAAATAGATATTAAAACAATTATAAATCAGATTCTGTTTTAATTAAAATTGAATCATTAGTTATGATGCAGACTGTTGAAAAAATTTGCACTGATATTTGTTAAGTTATGTTTTATTTGGCACTTATAGAAGCCGATGTAGATTTCTTTTCTATTTCACAATTATTATATCAGAAAAAACACCAACCAATAACAATTTAGATTTTTATCTTAAACCTAATGTAACTAAAAATATTTTTTTAATAAACAAACCAAGATTGACTGTGAAGATAAAATAGGTTAAAATATAGTACAGAAAATCATATCAAATTTGTCAACCTTAAACATAAACCGGTCTTAAGCGGGGATGTTTGACTTTTTGAATACGTTAATCCAATGCACTTGCTATTTTCTATTTCGATATTTATATATAATATAAAAAAAATCTAAATCTTTATGAGCTTATCTATCGAGAAATTTAGAAATTCATTAAATCTAGGTTATTAAATTTTTAGAGAAAAAACCATGCTTAGAAATTGTTCATAATGAATTGTTATTACACCATCCATGTCGGCATCGTGTTGGCGAAACGCTGTTGTCAGTGTCTGCAAGAAGAAAAGTATGTGTGAATTGCAACACTATGAATGATTCATACTTTGTTACTCACATAGAGGACGATACAGCACTGAATAAAATCATCAAATAGAATTGTGCCTCGTCCAAATCGATCAAATTTTCTCAAGAGGATATCAATTAAATTGTCAGATAGACGATAGCCAAAAGAGGTAAGAGCTGTCTTCAGTTCATCTTTGTCAATATTTCCCGAGCCATCACGATCAAAAGACCGAAAACAGTTTTGCCAATCAGTAACATATTTCCATAATGCACCAAAATCTTGAAAAGATACAGTTCCACGATTTTCTCTATCAAACATGCCTATCATCAAACGCACTGTCTCTGGATTAAAAGGGCTCCAAGTGCCATTTGACAGGGCCACTTGCAATTCATCAGCTGATATGTGTCCGCTACGGTCTTTGTCAACTCTAAAATTGTTTTAAACGAATTATATACGCGGAAATTTGTAGTTTTAAAGAACTTATCATACCTTTGAAAAATATTCCATAGGAACTGTTGGTCTGGCATACCAGCTTGCTGTTGATAAGCCATTTTTTTTTATCAAGTTTCAATTATAATTATCAACAATAGCCAAAAACGACAACGCGAATAATTTTCCAGCAAAACACTTAAGTAAACAAAGTTGCCAACTTGAAGAATTTCTATAATATAGTTTGCATATCGCACCTTAACTACAAAATACCACAAGTCAAAACTTAAAATATATTTTCTTTAATGCAAAATAATTCATAGCAATCATCTTCACTGACTATTAAAATTTCGGCACGATTACGATTTCCGGGGCGCCGCGATTTGAAGATGTTTTCTGGTAGAAAACAACAAAAAAACATGATTCGCCGAACAAAAAATCGATAACTCTAGTAGTTATCGAGTTATCGATTTTTAAAAAAAAAATTTTGTTAAAAGATCTGTTCAAAAAAACATCTATATCTTTGTCATTACTCAATGGATCTTTAAGATTGATATGTCATTTTAAAGGTCATTAAATGACCTTTCAAATATATTTATTATAAATATCATTGCTATAATATTTTTAATTTTATAAGCGAATTTATTCCAAAGTTGAATTATTTAATAAAAAGAACCGTTATTTTATAAAAAATTTACGTTATTAAGTTACTAAAAATATATTTTTTTTGAAAAGCTTACAGTTAGACCTTTTGTTTGACATATAAAAATATACATTTTTTTATTTAATTTCACACTATATTACATAAAATTCAAATTTTCCAAGTGTTTTCTTTGTTAAAAAATCTGTTCACAAAATTTTCTATATCTTTGCCGATATCCAATGGATCTTAAAGATTGACATGCTATTCGAAAAGTAATTAAATGCCTTTTCAACGATATATAATACAAATATAATTTCAAAAATGTTTTTAAATTCATAAGCGAATATATATTAGATTTTAATTTTTTAATTAAAGGAACCGTTTTTTTCTGCAAAATTTTCGTTTTTAAGGTACTAAAAATATATATTTTTGATAAGCTGAAAGTTTTACTTTTTTTTCGATAGATAAAAATATTTATTTTTTTATTAACTGATCGACCAAAAACTACAATTTTTTTTCACTGACTCGAAAATCCCGTTAATTCATATAAATATTGTATTGTAATGGCGATATTCGTAAATATGGAGTACGAAAGAAAAACATCTAAGGTAAATATGAGTGAAATAAGCAATTTTCCGTACAAGGGCAAATCATTATATCATAAAAAACACGACAAAAAGTCAAATAAGTTATATATATTATATACCAAATGAAAGATAAATGTTCAAGCTTTAATAATTTACTCTTTTTAATTCATAGTAATAACGGTAATTTTTGAGAAAATAACGGTTTTATGTAAAAAAATATATTTGTATTGCATAAAAATACCTATAAAATACAAAGTACTCAACAGATTTCATTAATTTAAAATTTTTCTAAAAGCCTTACATATAATCTTTTAAATTTTATCTTAATCATTAATATCGGTTATATATTAAGAATAATACAGCCGGTTTTCTTCATAGACCTTATAGCAAAAAAAAATTTTTAAAAATCGATAACTCGGAAACAAATCGATAACACAACATTTCCTTTGGCTATTCTTATTTTTATTAAGAGTACTCTTCGAATCCATCGTCAAATCGCGGCGCCCCGGAAATCGTAATCTCCCCAAAATTTCGAATATAACTTATTTTTCTTTAGTTTTCAATAAATTGTTTTGTTTCTGGGTTTTGTAAGGAGACGCTACAAAAACAGAATTGCTTAAGCTGGAAGTTCATTCGATGAATTTGCGTTTTTCATCCGTTTACTCGCTGGCGTTATAAAGTAGAAGTAAGTGAAAGCTTAAGCTGTAAGTTCATTCGATGCATTTGCGTTTTTCATCCGTTTACTCGCTAGAGCAACTTACGCAAGAAAATTATGGTAGAGTTCAATCACTGCGTTTTACGTTCAGAGTTAGCAAGGGCTGCAACATTATAAAACAGTTTCTATGTTCTTAGCGTCATATTTCTCAATAATTTTCATAATTTTCACACAAAAATGCTCAAAATGTTTTCATTTACATATAGTCATAAAAATTTAGATTCTAAGTATTAAACACGTCATGGTAACAAATCATAAAAAAAAAACATCTAAGACATTTAAAATTTTCAAGATCTATGATCAAAAAAACGCAATTTAGCTTTTGCCAGCGTAACGTGCACAACCATTGAACTCGCTCCCATAAGCTTTCACATACTTCTATTTTATAACGCCATCGAGTAAACGGATGAAAAACGCAAATGCATCGAATGAACTTCCACATTTATTGCTCTGCTAAAAATTTTGAAAATGTGGAGTTAAGATATTTTGTAGTTAAACTCCAACAAATAAGGGGTTTCGCACGGACGTACATGTCATCCGACTTGGGCATGTACGACGACATGTACGATCATTCGAAAGCAAATGAGACAGTCGGACCGACATGTCGGATGATAATCAAAAATTTTTGATTTTTCTGCCGATTCATCCAACTTGTCGCTCGTGTGAACGAATGTCGGTCTGACTCGCTGCATTTATCATTTGTACAAAGATTTCAACGAGTGAACATCAACTTAAGGGCCAAATAGACTATACAGACTGTCGGTCAGACAGATGTTTTTTTCTTGTCGTTGCGACGAATATACACTACACAGACTTCATGCACGCAGACTTGGTTTTTTAGTTCCCCTTTGTTGCGCGATGAGTGAGGACAGCGATGCTTCATGATTTCTATCTTTATTTTCATCACTAACACTTCATATTCATTGTTTTTAATATTTTTTCAGAATACTTGTTGCTTTCAATCCTCCAAAGTGACGACAGGGATTTAAAAAGCTCAATAAATTCAGCTAAATTTATCCTTTCTTTCGCTGCAACACGTCTTTGCACAACGAAAGTTTCGCAAATCTGTGAGGTTTCACCATACACTACACAGACGGTCCGTCAGACACGACCGAAAATTAAAATATTTTAATTCTTGTCAAACATCTGAGCAGACCTTCAAACAGCCAAATACACTATTAGACCGTCGCAACAAACACGTGTTTGATGCGACAGTCTGTGTAGTCTATTTGGCCCTTTAGGCAACAACAGAAAGTAAGAAAAAAAAAAAAAATAATGGCAAGTGCTCCGAATGTGCAATTTTCGACAGACTTCATTTCCTGATATTTTCTTCATGTTCTTCGTCTTTTTTATCTAAAATTTGATCAATTACAATTGCCGCTAAAAATTGCCTAGCCATTATTATACCCATGCGTTACTCTCGAGAGTCAGAAAAGAAGTGAAGTCGTCGTACATGTCCGATTGTCCGAAAGCTCAACAAAATATTCCCGTTAGTTTGTCGTCGTACAATGTCGGCTGACATGTACGACAGTGCGAAACCCCCTAACGCTGCAGCTACACGTTCAAGAATTTGCTTTCAAGTTGATCACACATAGTGCTTGTCAAAATTCTTTCGAATTGATAGACGTAGGCTGTGCGCAACTCGATAGTCAATTTTACTTTAAAGATGCCATCGTCAAGGCAACAACTCAAAATTTCACAACAAAGCACGAGAATTTATTTACAAACTGTGATCAGCTGTTTAACTTGACCGTCAAGTTGCCTCACGACTTGAAATGAAAAATTGATATCAAGTTGGTTTTCAAGTTCGAAAAGTTTGAGTGTGTTAGTAAAAAAGTGTGAATGTGTTGCATCTTAAAAGCTAACTTGAAAGAAAAATTGAACGTGTAGCTACCCTGCAAACATTTGGAAGACGATTGGAAGATAAGAAGATTTGGCGACGCGCTAGCGATTCGCTTAAGGGTTCTTTGGAAGATTGATCGCTTTTCGATCGCCGCGGCGATGAATACGCGATTCTCAAAAAATTTAAAAATCTTCCTTCGCTCATTCCGGCGATCGTTGGAAGATGGATCGCTTTTCGATCGCCCAAGCGATGAATGCGCGATTGACAAAAAATGTTCAAAATCTTCCTTCGCTCATTCCGGCGATCGTTGGAAGATTGATCGCTTTTTGATCGCCCAAGGGATTAATGCGCGATTCAAAAAAATTTTAAAATCTTCCTTCGCTCATTCCGGCGATCGTTGGAAGATTGCTTTTTAAAAAGCTTTTCAAAATCTATCATTGTTATATGAAGCAGGCTCTGAAAAATCGTTTAAATTAATCAAAAAATTTAACTTTTAAAAAATTTCATGAAACTGGGATAAAACAACGACTGAAGAGCCCGCTAGATCAAACATGCAACAACTTGTAACATTCAACAACGATGCTCTGCAACAAACAAAAACCCTTTCTGCCATTCGTTGGTGAATCGCTTAAGACTCCTTTCAGCGAATCGTTCGCGACTCTTCCTGGCGAATCGCCTAAGACTCTTCTCGGCGATTCGTTGGCGAATCTTCCCGGCGAATCGCTTAAGACTCCTCTCAGCGAATCGTTCGCGACTCTTCCTGGCGAATCGCCTAAGACTCTTCTCGGCGACTCGTTGGCGAATCTTCCAGGCGAATCGCTTAAGACTCCTCTTGGCGATTCGCCGGCGAATCTTCCCGGCGAATCGCTTTTATGGCCTCAGCTGCTTACATTCGGCGATTCCCGGAAGACTCTCAGAAGAGCTCGCCGGCGATCGTTTCATCTTCCAAGCGATTCGCTGGAGATTCTCAGACGATTAAAAATGTTTGCAGGGTACCAAGTAATGAGTTCCCAACGTAAAAATTTGTCATGAGTTCTCAATTCGTTTGGCAATGCTGCTGGTCTCGATGGCCACATTCAACAAATCGTAGCGCTCAAAACACATTTTGGATGTTGGGTGTAAACATACTATCATTTTTTACTAATAATAAATACAAACAAGGGATTTTTTTAGAGAATCGGGGCTCTTCATTTTTTTTTTTAAATTTGTGTAGCTCCTAACATATACATCGAAAAGAGACAAAAGTGGCACCAATGGAAAGGCCACACGATTTTTGTAAAAATCAGGGTCTTCACTTTTTTTTAAATTTGTAGTAAAATTTATTCATTTGGGTTTAGGTCCCAAACTATACATCGGACAGAGACAAAAGTGGCACGAGTGGAAAGGCTTTTCGCTTTTTTAAAATTTTTTTGCATGGATTATCTCGTCAAATTCAACAAGATTAGCGAATCTAATATGGAATCAAACATCATCAATTTAGGATAACTTTGACGACTAAGGGCCAGTTTTTCAGTGCGGGTTTAAACTCTAGTCAAATTAAACCGAGGTTAACTCACCAAAATTGGACGTTTAAGCTGGGTTTAAGCAAAGAAAAACACACCATATGATAATTTAAGTCAATTCAACTTAAATGAATGTTACAATATCCAGTTAAACAGAGTTTTAACATCCCTTTTTGATGAGTTAATCTCGGTTTAATTTGACTCGAGTTTAAACCCGTACTGAAAAACTGGCCCTAAAAGACTCTAAAAACTGTCAAGATACAGCGAATGGTCGGTCAACAACTTCTCTGAAAGAATCGTAAATATTATACAAGAATTTAATGATGGCCTCTCTCATTAATCATCGCATATAATTATTTAATTCATGTGTGATTGTCTTGACACGATTTTAAATTTCTGTGGCGTATTGTGTGATTTTTTAATTACTGTGAGATTTTTAATTGAAAATCTGTTGTTTCTCCATGACATTTAGTTTTGATAGAAAACGTACTATTCAATACTAAGCGGACAATCATCACACAGATTTATTTGACCTCTAAATAGAGAATCGTATTGACTTAATACAGATTATTCATATATTTTATAGCAGATATTCATATGTCAAAATACTTTTCATCAAAATATGTTGGATAGTTTGTTAATGATAATGCGTTTTAATGATAATACAAAACTAATGCATTATTTGCCATACACTTTAATGGTAATGAAAAATGAATGCATCATTTTTATAAGAAATTAATTTAATGCAAAACAAAGTTATCAAATTGTAATAATTAATGATAATGAAAGAATTTTTACATTAAAATTAATTCTGATTGGTTCAATGGTAATACAAAATTAAAGCAATTTACCCAGTTCTGGTACTAAACTGTTTCCTCTGCCAAAGAAGAAATTTTCGTTCGTTCTGCCAGTGAAAACGGCAGGTCAGATATTCTTGCAGAAATTGCAGAATAAAAATGAATATGAGCTGGTGAATATATTAACCCATCAAGTTTTTACTCCAGCACAGTTACACTGACTTTTCAAAAGAAGTGCATTTTGCTGGAAATTGTCGATTTTGCGAGTGCAAAAGTTTTACAACTTTGAGGTTAAAATTTTCAAGAGTCAAATACAATTTAATTTTAGAGGTCAGCATTTTTTAAGAAACAAGCAGAAAAATGCCGACTTTTTTTAAAGAAATGAAAACATCACAAGTCATGGTTAAGCACATAACTTTTAAGCATTGTACTCACGAAAATCGAACTGCACAACTGCACTAGCACGTGAAATGAATCGTGAGTGCAGCTAGTGAAATGGAGTGGAAAAAAGTTATAAATCGAGTGCAATAGTTTTAATAAGCATATTCATGTAAATATGCAGTACCTGGTTTCACAAAACTCAATATATTCAAATTGCCACGATTATTAAAATTGTTATTAAAATAACAATTTTTCAGCATTTCTTATTGGTTTTACAAAACTCATTATTTTGCTAAAGAAAAGAGCACCGCAGGGGAAAATTGTTGTTAAAAATTGCTGCAATTTTTAATAGCAATTACATTCTATTCTCCTTGATATATTTATTTATATATATATATATATATATATATATATATTATTTTAATTCAATTTCGAATTGAGAGGGTTAAAAGTGCTTTTCACGGTATTGCATTGTTTCCTTAAAAATCCACATTTAGGTTAAGAAATCATAATGTAAAAAAATTACATTAGCTTACACACACGTAAACATTTGCACTGAATTTTCAAACTTTGGCGAATTGTATCTCCTAAACCAATCGAGAGCTACAATTTCTTATTTCAGCATTGGGTTAAGGGGGTTCATATGCGTTTAATAAAAACAAAAAAAATATTCGGCCCTGTAGTGGAATTCCCAAACGGCTAAACAACGATGTTCGGTGTCGTTAGCTTGTGAAAACTGTCATTTTCTATTAAACTGGCACGCACAATGACCGATTTCGACAACGATTATCGATCGTTAACTTTTGGGAATTCCACTACTGGTCGCTGAAGTAAAATTATACCCCCATTTGCATGAATACCTTATTACATGTTAAAAATTTGGCAGTTACCTTCAATGTAGTGAAAACCCACAATTACGAATAACGTTTTTGAGCGCACTGACTTCTCATGCTTGAAGCGATGTTGTTTTGATGTAAAATTGGTGTAGCGGCGTGCACACATGTGTGTGCCGAAATGCTCGCACACACACTCAACACTTCCAAGCAACGTTGTTCTTCTTTTGTGGTTTGCTTTGCGAATTCGTTCGTCTGTTTGTCTCTTTGTCCGTTTTCCTCGTTCGTTGATTCGAGCCGAAAAAAAGAAAATCTTCATCGTCTGCGGTGAAAAAGTATTTCTTAACTCGGCACAATACGAACGAACTCAACAAAAGAAAAATCAATCTACTGCGGCAAAATTTTTCGTGAACAATTAAAATAATTTTAAAATAAATTCATAAAAATGTCTGAACCTCAGTCATCGTTGTTACTGAAGAAGCAATTGGCTGGTAAGTAAAAATCTGATTTCAGCTGTAATTTATATATCGAAAAGATCATAAAATTCCATAGATATCTAAAAAAAAAAATATAATCATCTTCCGTCAAACTCATCTAACCTTTTAAAGGAGTCTGCAGAAGTCGATGGCGACTACGGAAAAAGACATCATGACTAATACAATTCATCCTCCACCTGCTTTCATCCCCTCTATGCGAAGAACATCGGTGTTTTCTGTGATTTATTTCAATCATTCTTTTGCATAATTGAAATATATTTTCGGTTATTATTATTTATCTTACTGTGGTCTTTGCGTAAAACCAAATTTGCATCTAGATAAAAAATACTGTCTTAATTCTGAAAATAAGAATACAATAACTGCGTTGGATGTTTCTTGGCTTCATGGCTTCATTCGTGATACTTCATTGAATTTGCCTGTGTATGGAAGGGGTCAATGACCAAAGACAAATTAATTCCTTGCTAAGCATGAAATTATAGCTCGTTTTTAAGTTATAATAAAGGCAAAATCTTCTTAAATTTATTTCGTCAACATTAATTCAAACACAATAAGTAGCGCAAATTTTCTCTTTGTTCTGTATTGTATTTAAAAATCAAAGTGATGCAAGTTGTACAACATGTATGAAATTTGGCATAACATTTCATTTAAATTATTCATCATAAAATGGTTAAAATAAGCTTAGCGAGCTGTGGTAAATGTTCCTCAAATATTTAACTTGTTCCTTAACACTGTCTGTGATGCTCTCAACACTTTAATGGTTAGTGTTCAAAAACCGACAGGATCTATTGAGAAGCAATAGTTGCTATGGTTGCTTTCAAGTATTTCCTTAAAAATTTCCCTAAATCCTATATAAATGCTATCTTGTAGAATTTAATACGTTTATGAAACTTCTTCGAACTTCTTGTATTTTGACAGAAGCCAATAAAAAATGCTTGCCATGTGGTTGTCTTTACATTTTCCATGTGGTTATCTTCTTCTTTTTTTTATAAAAATAAATTTCTGTTGATGTATGTTTATTAAAGACTGGAACTAGCCCAGTGAGTTTCATTAAACTTTCAGAATAAATGTGTTTATTGGCAGTGTGTATTTTATCGATATAAAAATTTATCAACAAGGACGATAATTTGACACTTTGAAATTTTAAAATTTGGAAAATAATGCCTAAAACAAAACATTTGTGATATTGTACAAATGGATGCGCCACATACCATACATCCCAAAAACGCAAACGCGATAACTTTAAAAATAACCATCTGATTCAATACAATGCCTGTTTGTAGCTTGTACTCAAATTACCTTAACTCATACAAACTTCTGTTACCGGAATTTTAAAATCACTCGTACATATCAAAATTCTGTAGGTATAAGAAATATGTGGTGACCGTGGCATGCAGGTTAAGTGTGTGGCTTAGCATGCTCGGAGCCCGGGTTCGATCCCCAGCCGCGGCGAAAAGTTTTTTCAATAAAAATTTTTCTGATCGGTCACCACCTCTCTGCAGACAATGGCAAGCCTCAGAGAGTAAATAATGCCATGTAAAGCTTCTTGAGAACATGAACTTTAGCCGTTCGGAGTCGGCATAAAACATGTAGGTCCAGTTCTCGGTCAATTGTGTGCAAACATTTAATAACACACACAACACAATTGATCATAAGAAGCTCGGTCAAAGTCCTTTCAAGGGCTGAAATGGCCAATTTGTTTTTTTTTTTTTTTTTTTATAAGAAATATGCAAAATCTTCCAACTAATCCCATCAAAATGTTATTAAATCAGGTTTGGACTAGATGAACAAATAGTTTTTTAAAACGGTTTTCTGCTGGATAAGGATACAACATTCTTATAGAAAATAAATAAATGTTTTAAAAACTTCGCGAGTTTATAAGTGTTGAATACGTTATTAAAAGCCCAATGCATCAAAAAAGGACAGCGTATATCGTGTTGCAAGATCTTATATCCCAAGAAGCAAATACCTGACAAATTATGATGGCATGTCTATCCCAATGTAGAGGTCTGATCAAAGATCTATTGAAACAACTTTGAATTTTTTCCCAACTTTTATCACACGTAAAGCAAGTATAATAAAATACGAATGACACAATCGAAAAGAAAAGAGACCTGAGAGTAAAAATTGGAATTTTTTAAAATAAAGCTTATCATCGAACTTGATTTTGTTACATCGAAATCAACTTGCCAAAAAATCTCAGTTTAGAATGGAATACTACGACTAGATCCTTTTTCTATTAAATTATTTTCAGTTCTACACTGCCGTAAACATATTTTAAATATATGAAAGTGTTGCGAAAGGAATGTGAGATAAAATCACCTACAATGTTCACTTCACATTTGAGCTAAACTTGTCAAACAGTCTTTTATTTTGAAACAATTACAATAAAGATTCATAAAAAATTGCACAGAGGCTATATTTGTGCAAATTAATCACGATGTTGAAGAAACTGAGACGCCCATACTGGAAGCGCCATATTATTGGGCCTATATGAGAAGCAATAATACACTCGCATCGAACGAACTCATGCGAACACAAATATTTAAAGTATATTTGAAAATTTTTAAATGCTGCAGGCACTCATTTTGTCAATACCAAAAACTTATTTTGTTGCGCCTTTTTTACTACATATCAACAACAAGTTCGTATAAAAAAATACTTTTAAATATTTTGTAATTGACATATATTGAAGCTTTAGAATTTTTTAAGGTTCCAAATCTTATTTACTTATTTCTTATTTCCAAAGACCACATATGGGGGGTTAAAAATGCATCCCCCTCTGGCGAAAGATAAATTTTGGCGAAACATTTTATACTGCCTAGGTTCGTAAATCAGATACTGGTTAATGAGGAAGGAAAATGATAATAAGCGGATAAACTTCATGTAAAATTTATCTTAAAAATTTATCTCAGCCTACACAGACTCAGCCATCTGCAAAATATTGCCTCCAAGCGACTAACTCTTTCCAATTTTAACAACATCTCTTTCGATTTTCAGATGATTCCTGAAATACGCCGAATTAATTTCAATGCTAGAGACTGTCACCGTTCACAATGACCTGTCTCAAAGTAACAAAATTATCCTACATTGGATTACTTCCTGTCCGCTTTGAAATTGACGGCAATGAGAAGGTGGACTCCCTAATGAAACAGAAAGTCACATAACCCTTTGCAGCACTATAGCATTTTTGTGGTGGTGTCAAAAGTATCTTCTTTTTATAGGACATTATTGCATTAAGCTCCCAGAAACATAAAAACCTAAAAAATCAAAGTTCCTTATTGACCTAAGGAAAAGCAAAATGATGATTGAAAGAATAACTGGAAAATGCTTTTTAAAAAACCATTTACATTAAATGATTCTGTCAACGGAATCGCTATGTAGACTTTGCCTAGAGAATGATGAAACCAAAGCCCCGAAAATATATATTTTTTTTAAATCTATATCAAAATCTAAATCAAAATACTTGCTTTAAATGAATAGGGGTAACACAATAGAAATACGGCGCAATCCATATATTGAAAAGATATTTACGAATATTTCTTTAAAATCATAACAAAAAAAATCAATCATTAAAGATCTCTACTTTATAGTTCGAATCTTTTATTTTCAGAACTGAACAAAAATCCGGTTGAAGGTTTTTCAGCAGGATTGATAGATGAAAATGATATATTTCGATGGGAAGTATTGATCATTGGACCTCCAGATACGCTTTAGTAAGTTTCCATTTTCGTGTTTTTTTTTTTTTAAATTAATTTATATTTAATAATAATATGTTTGCTTCATATGTTCACAGTGAGGGTGGATTTTTCAAAGCGCATTTGCATTTCCCAAAGGAGTATCCTTTACGACCACCTCGCATGAAGTTTGTTACAGAAATCTGGCATCCTAATATTGAGAAAAATGGAGATGTTTGCATCTCAATCTTGCATGAACCAGGAGATGATAAATGGGGATACGAAAAAGCTTCAGAGCGTTGGTTGCCAGTTCACACAGTTGAAACTATTTTGATATCTGTGATATCAATGTTAGCAGATCCAAATGATGAGTCACCGGCAAATGTCGATGCTGCCAAGGAATGGAGAGAATCGTATCCGGATTTTAAACGAAAGGTGGCACGTTGCGTCCGAAAAAGTCAAGAAGAATGCTCGTAGGAGTTGAGTCGTCGTCTTTGTATATTTATATTAAAATTTGATAATATTAAAAGAAATTTTATTTAATTTTCTTATGTCATTTTACTATCTTCTTATCGCATCATTGATTCAAAATTATTAATCAGAATGGCATATTTCCAGTATAATAGTCTTACATAAAGAACGCCATGCATCGGATTCATCAACATCAAGTCTTAAATGATACTAACAAAAGAACTGTTTGGAATATTGAAATTATGTTAACACAAAACTTAAACTAAAATAATAAGAAGCATTTAATAAATTATCTATCAATTCAATTTAAAAACATAACTTTATATATAAGTATATTGCATCAATAAGAAAATAACGCTTAAATAACATTTAAATATTTTTCTTGCTAGAAAGGACTTGAAAATAAGTGGTGTGTGAGTACATGCCAAACATAACATGTTGCAAACTCATTGATTGCAAGGTGGTTAAGACACATTAGATACAAACTTGTTTCCGCCTACATATTAATATTTTCATATTGTAGAGGATTTCAGAAATTTGGAACGCTCTGTAATTTTTGTGACATGACAATTGGACCTGGAAAGGTCCATCCCACCCTCTTGCAAGTAGCTTGTTACTTACAAATTCAACCTAACTCGTTTATACAGGCTTCAAATAGGGCGTTCTAAATTGTTTTGGTTATATTGGTATTGTTTTAAGACCGGACTTCCTTTGCACGAAATTAACGGAATTCTTAAAGTATTTATTAGGTCCATTTTAATTGAATGAATCATGCTAAAAAAAATCTATAAAAGCATATCGTTCAAGTCAAATAAAAATTATATTCAAGAGATTTGGTAATTCAGTTCACTGGAATGGAAAAATGATGTCCGATGTGAAGTACAAGAAAAATAAAGTTGACCGGCTCTTTATTAGCGTTACTGGAAATGGAGAATCCAAACTTTTGGGAGTAGTTCATTGGCGTCAGGAACGGGTGAGGGGAGAGAGAGAAACTGTGTTTCAAATGTAATAGAACTGGACTTGGCTGAAAACATACAATTTATGTCAACCGAAAGGAGAAGATCAAACACTAAAATTCGTATTGGTGCATGTGTGTTGCATGCTTAAAACTAAAGAAAGACATGGATAATATGCAACCAAGAGAAGATTATAAAGATCTGCAATTATTTAGCCTTATTTTTTTGGGTGATAATTTAGAAACTGATCCATCAACCAAAGTTCCTCGAGCCTTTATAGGTCTCGCTGCATAAAGAAATTATAGGCAATTCAAAGATTGATGCCTTGCTCGAGTTTAGTTCATTCATTTCAAAAGAAAATTTCATAAAATACGCTCCACTGAATGAGTTCAATTTGATTAAAAAATTGGCTATGTTTAAATTTTGAATACTCCACTCTTCCCTGCAAACATTTGGAAGACGATTGGAAGATTAGATCATTTGGCGACGCGCTAGCGATTCGTCTAAGGGTTCTTTGGAAGATTGATCGCTTTTCGATCGCCGATGCGATGAATGCGCGATTCTCAAAAAATTTAAAAATCTTCCTTCGCTCATTCCGGCGATCGTTGGAAGATGGATCGCTTTTTGATCGCCCAAGGGATGAATGCGCGATTCAAAAAAATTTCAAAATCTTCCTTCGCTCATTCCGGCGATCGTTGGAAGATTGATTTTTAAAAAGCTTTCAAAATCTATCATTGTAATATGAAGCAAGCTCTGAAAAATAGTTTAAATTAATCAAAAAATTTAACTTTTAAAAACTTCATGAAACTGGGATAAAACAATGTCTGAAGAGCCCGCTAGTTCAAACATGCAACAACTTTTAACAGTCAACAACGATGCTCTGCAACAAACAAAAACCTCTTCTGCCGATTCGTTGGCGAATCTTCTCGGCGAATCGCTTAAGTCACCTCTCAGCGAATCGTTCGTGACTCTTCCTGGCGAATCGCCTAAGACTCTTCTCGGCGATTCGTTGGCAAATCTTCCAGGCGAATCGCTTAAGACTCCTCTCGGCGAATCGTGCGCGAATCTTCCAGGCGAATCGCTGAACACTCCTCTCGGCGATTCGTCGGCGAATCTTCCAGGCGAATCGCTTAAGACTCCTCTTGGCGATTCACCGACGAATCTTCCCGGCGAATCGCTTTTATGGCCTCAGCTGCTTACATTCGGCGATTCCCGGAAGACTCTCAGAAGAGCTCGCCGGCGATCGTTTCATCTTCCAAGCGATTCGCTGGAGATTCTCAGGCGATTAAAAATGTTTGCAGGGATAGCAGTAATACTAATCAAAATTAAAAAAAAAATAAAGTTAAAAGTTGTTAGAGTACTTTATTTTAATGTTTTTCTTCACTTTTGGTGGACCTTTTTTGGGAGATGCCCATATGTCACTCAAATTAAAAAAAAATTGCCAAAACTTCTGATTTATGTTCATTAAAGTTAAGTTATGACATTTTTTTTTAAATGATTACTCAAAAATACAGAAAATGTGTGTTATTGACAACTTATGCTTGTAATTTGAAAAAAGCTCCTGGTACTGAAATAAGGTCAGTAAACCCAAATTTTTATGAATCTGGTTTTGGTTTTTTCTACTCTATTTGACACAGAAATAGGCTTCCGAAATTTAACCTTTTTCAAAATTGGTAATAAATGAAAAATTTAATGTTTTGAACATTAGAATTACTAATGTTTTGAATAAGAATGTTTTGAACGAGAATTAATCGTCATCCATATTGGTTTTGGTAGAAAAATGTATATGAAATTGGGAAAGACATAACTCTCAGTCTCCATAAGGTTGTTTTTTTTTTCATGAAAATAATATATAAAAAAATACCACCTTTTTAGTGGAACAGAAGAAGAGGAAAATAAAGAAATAAAACTGGGTTGACAAATATGAAGACGTTTAAAAGTTTATATTTTATATTAATTTTGCAAAAAAAAAGTTCACTGTACGTCAGTTGTTTAAATAACATGCAATGATTAATCAAGAATTACTCTGTGCGGTTTTCTTTTACTAGTTTAAAAGTAATAAAAAAGTTTAGAATTCATAAGTATGCATAGTTCTTATAGACATCAGCTTTAATTGCTTTTTCTTCGCCCTACAAATATTTATCCCAAAATCACGTTGTCATAATGCGGCACTGCTTTATGCTTAATCATTGTATGTACGGCTTAAAATGAAAGTGGAATAAGTTGACTTATTGTTGTTTATGGTCCAAGCAATTAAGATAACTAATTATTTTATTTTATTCAATGTTGTTTTTTTTTAATATTAGTCGCATGTCTCCCTCATATTCGTATTTTTTTTATTAAAGTGGAAGCTGCGTCTGATATTACTGATATCTAGTATAAGCAAAGCTCGTCATTACTCATCAGTTTGAACCAACACGAGATCTCTTTTTCAACTGGGTTGTTTTGACAGCTGTTGTGAGTCAACTGAATAGTCCATATGACGCCTGAGTTCAGTTTTCAATACGACTCAATCATTAAAAGACTTACTCCTAAAAAACGTTTTTTAATTGTGGAAATTCACTCAGTTTTACAAAATCAGCCATCAGTTAGAGAATTTTATAGAGTTCTTCAACATAATTTTGATCGTTATGAGCGATCATTAGCGATGATCATGTGATTCGACGCCATTGGATGACTTTCTCTGGAGATATGTTAAATCACTTGTTTATGTCGACGAACCTTTGACGCTATGTAAACCAACATAACTCGCTGTTGTTCAAGGGTTCAAGGAAAACCGACTGATATGCTCGAAGTAGTTGTTAAAAATGGGACCCACAGAATGGACTATTTAAGAGCAAGTCGTGGGAAACATTTGAAGGAAATAAGTTTAAATCATTGAGTTTTAGAACAGTTGTATCATTCCTAATAAAGATTTGCATCAAAACATTGATTTTGACGTAGAATTACGTCTTACAGCGCGGTTTGTATGGGGTCGTTTTAACAGATTTTTTCAAGGTCATTAGGCAACGTTTTTGGCGAATACTTTAGGGTATACCTACAGCCTTTAATACTCTTCGTTCAAAGATAATATATATACTTAACTATCAGATATATCCTGCGCTGAATGAATATCTAACTTTGGATTTTGTCACTATTATTTAAAGTCACAAAATAGTAAAATATAAGAAGAAAAATGCATGTTTTTATATAAGAAAATCAACCATCAGCTGCTTATAATGTGCTTCTTTCTTGGCTGCTGCTGCTTTCCTTGTTTTTCTTTCGTTGTTTATGCTTGTAAGCTTTGGTTTTGCACGAACTGATTGGTTGGCTTTGGCAGCATTGTAAGCATTAGTTTGTATTGGGTTTTTGTATGCACTACTGTTCTAGTATACTATTTTGAAACCAGAGGTCATGAACCTCTTTTCAACTCAGTCAATGAACTCAGTCTGTCAAATTTAATGAAATGGGTCTGTGATCCGGTTAGATTTAACTCTTATGAAAAAAAACGAGTTGGATCATATTTCATTTTTTATTTTACCCAATAGATGGCGTAAAATTTTAATTTTTGTTTTTAATGCAAATTAATTTGGATTCCACATCCCACTAGCACTAGCGAGTGTAGTTCGCAAACTATAAATCGAACAGAGACGAAAGTGTAGCTCGCAAACTAAATATCAGACAGAGACGAGAGGAAAGGACATGTGCTCAGCGTGAAATATAGTAACCATACGATTTTTTAAAAATCGGGGTCTTAATTTTAATTTAAAATTAGTAGTTAAATTGACTGTAGCTCGCAAACTATATATCGGGCAGAGACGAAAGTGGCACCAATGGAAAGTGCATTTGTACCGCTTTCTTTTAAACTAAGTCAATGAACTCAACCTGTCAAACTTAACAAAATGATCGAAAAAATTTGAAATTTTGCTTGTTTCTTTTTGCTTGCTCATTTAATTACACTTACTTTTCAACTTTTTCTTTGTTTTGGCCTCGATAAGTAGTCCATAATTGAGTGTTATTCATTTATTTGTTAATTTTTGGAAGATCAATAAAAATACGTGCAAAATGAACAAAACAATCGGACCAAATAGATAAAGTAGAAGAGGTTACAACTTACACGGAATTCTACGTCTACACTTACGATACTATCGAAACTAAGAAAAACAATAGGAAGCTTTAATTGCATCCCCCTTGAATTAATACTAACAATTTACTAATACTAACAAATACAAAAGCTAACAATTTAGCTGAAATCAGCTATAATAAAATGTAAATAAGCTTGTTTAAACTGAAAGTGAAATAAAGTGAAGTTAAAAAAAGAATTGGAATTTAGAATTCTATTGAAGTTTTGAAAAATTATGTTTAAACTTATCTTCTAGAACATGGAAATTCTTAGAATCATCGTCTGCACTTGTGTTTATCTTACATCTAGGAACCCATGTGTTCATCTTTTGCCTTGGAACCCATCCCCTCCGACCCCTCCGTATGGGTTCTTCCATACTAATTTTATGATGTTTGTATATATTTTATTTGAAAATTTTATTTAAAAAAAAAAAATTTATTAATATTAATTTATTGGACTACAAAAAATTTGCTTAAAATTAATTTTACTTTTATTTTTGTTATATTTTATTATTACTATTTATTTTTGGTATTTCTTTAATTTAATGTTTAGAATTCTACATAATTTGTCGAGTAATTTATAATTTGCAAACAGAAAATTTGTCGAGTTTTTTGTTTAAATATAAAAGTTCATATAAGAACTATATGAAATTCATTAAATTTGTATAGAGAGGTCGGAGGAGATGAATTCCAATGCAAAAAATGTTCCTCTTGAATGGGGGTTCGTCATACTGTTTTCATTAACAGTAGGGAATTAGGGTTCAACCTCCCCTGTAGCTCGAAAACCTAGGGTGACCCGAAAATTCTGACTTCAGATGCGGATTCAGCGAACCCAAAATCTTAGGAAACCGTTGTGAAACCTCGTGGGATTTGTACAGTGTAATTATTGTAGGTTAGAAATATCTCATCACTTTAATTCAATTTTTGACTTATCCACTTTTAGTTAAAAATTCCGAGTCGGGTTTTTATAGAAGGCTTCTTGTTCAACAAAAATAAAGAAGAAAATAATTTGAATGTTTAATAATTATTGTAGGTTAGAAATAGCTCAACACTTTAATTTAATTTAATTTTGGACTGATCCACTTTTAGTTAAACCGGTTCATTTGTTGTTGGTGCACACTTGGAATTCGATTTGGCATAAAACAAATTTTACGCTCTCGCTCTGATTCAGTCAGTGTCTGAGAATTCATCGGAGAGTTAGTGTGCGGAACTCGGACCTAAATAATTTAAAAATCTCGTCAATTGCTTCGTTTGTTTTCGTCGTCAACCAGAAGCAACATTTTAGCCACCTGGAGTAAATATATAATTATTATATTTTTCCATGCGTTTTCCTCAACATATTTTATCGTACTTTACGCAATTAAAATTAAATGTGATATAAAGAATGTTAAATACAAGAACAAATCGAAACCAAAACAAGCAATATAATTATATCAACGGATTTAGTGGCATGAATTGCGACGTGAGCCATAGCCAATACTTGAATGTTGTTAATAATTTTTATTATGTTTTCGGAAGAATACGTTTAATGCTTTTGACAATATTTATTTGCTGAGTATCCTGTTGAGTGTTCTTGTCGAGCAAATTTTGTGCTTAGATATAGAAATCCGTACAAGTATTTGAGCCAATTTCTTAGCCAACATAATAATTACTTTAGTCGTAGCTGAAAAAAAAAAACAACTTGGTAAGTGTCGTCTGGTGCTTCACAACAATTTTTTTATTTGTATTTTTTAATGTAAATTTTAAAAGGTGCTCATAACAGAACCCTACCCTTCAATTATTTCGATTGCCACGGTGTCGTGGTCATAAACATAGGGTTGTTTGACCTGCAAAGTAATAACATAAGACTGGGTGGTGTTTCTTTTCTTGACGCTTTTGTTAAGGGATGTGACGGATGATGTAAAATTGTTTAGGTGCATTTGAAATTTGTCAAGAAACAGGACAAAGCTTATTTTCGGTGATGGTTGATTACTTAAAATATCGATTATTTATTTTGTCTAAGGTTTAATTTCAATGTCACCACCAAGCAGTTTGGTTTGTTTCTTGTTCCAAACATATGAAAACTACTTAAATGGTTTCTTTTCGGATAAAATAGCAATAGCACGGATGTTACGAAAATGGTCACTTTTTGTTTTTTTTCTAAATCTTACATTTATAATTCTACTAAATTTACAGTAATTATTTTTTGTTGGCAACATTTTAGTTTTTGTTACTTTCGAATCTTAGTATTGGTCACTCCGTTCTATTTTCTATGTGAAAGTTGTGGTTTGTTTCATATTGATTTAAATTTGTAAAGAGCAAATTAAATAAATGTTTAAAGTTAAATATTTTGAGAGATATTCAAGACCGAATTAAAGCTGCAACTGGTAGAGACCTATCTAAGTTACTGTATTTTGACAGCTGTTTGCCTTAAACTGAAGAAATAAAAAATTGTGCTTAATTCACAAACTTCAAGATTAACATATCTTAAGAAAAGATTATTCGCCAAACGATTCACTAGAATACAAAAAAAAAAAAAAAATTCCAGACTTTCACTGTTTAAAATTAAATTTTAATATTTTCATGACAACAATATTGTTTGATTAAAAGTTAGTAATTAGCAATTTTTTAAATTAAAGAGAAGTAATTTTCTAAGTAAAAAAGCTGAAATCATGTGGTGGTACCTAAATTTCTCCAACACTTAAGTACTTTGAATATGTTGTGGCTTATCACCTCCATTTTGCGGTGACCGTAGCTAGATTGGAATAAAGAAAATAAGGGTGATCCAATGCAAGGTTCCTTTTTCAACTGGGTTGTTTTGACAACTGTAATGTGTCAAAGGGTAAGTCCATATGATGTTTGTGTTCAGTTTTTAATACAACTCAATCATGAATATACTTACTCCTGAACAACCTTTATAAATTGTGGAAACGTACTACCAAAATCAGTCAGCAGTTAGATAATGTTATGAAGTTCTTCAACATAATTTTGGTCGTTCTGACCAACTGAGCGCACTGTTACGAATAACACCATCACCAAATTTACTACTATTGAATATTCATCATTCAACCAGAGTGCATGGAACCCGTTATTTTGATAAGCGTAACTATTGACGTTTTGTAAACCAACATAACTCGAGTCATTCAAGGAATACCGACCTATATGCTCGAGAGAGTTGTCGAAAATTCAAATATGGGACGCATTTGAAAGAAATAATTTTTGAACATTGAGGTGTAGAAACCGAACTATTATTATTCGAAATAAAGCTTTGCATCAATACATTGATTTTTATGTATTTTATTAAGAAAAAAAAATAGGAAGCTCTTATTGGATCACCCTTTAAATCGAATACGTGGTTCGAGGAACTTTTTAAAAAAATGTTCATATCAGCTAAGGCGTTTAAGATGCTGTCAATCCTAACAAAGAAAACACACGATTTTTGAATAGCAAGATTTCTCAATATCTCTGAAAAACGCTTCAGTTTCCAATTCGACCTGTTCATTCGTCTCAAATCTCCTTACCTGCAGCCACCTTTTTAAGCTTGGAAACAGATAATTGTCGCTTGGGGGCCAAATTTAGAGAATATGGGGTATAGAAATCTTTTAGAAGCGTTACTTGTGTAATTTGGTATGGTTTAGATCGATTTGATAGCTGGAGCATTTTCTTACAAGAAGATGATTTTTTTTCTTAGACAAATGGGCCGATTGTTGCGATTCCTGATTTCGTTTTTCAATCGATTCAATAATTTGCATTAATAGTCGCTGTTGATTGTTTTTCCTTATCTCAAATAGTCGATGAACAAAATTTCACTTTAATTCCAAAATACAGACGCCAATGCCGTTTCGGTCGACTGTTGAGTCTTCGCTCGTTTCGATGCACTTTCACTGAGACCTACCCACTCTTTTGCTGATAATTTCAACTTTGGTGTATAATGGTGAATCCATGTTTCATCCATGGTCACTATTTTATGCAAAAAATCTATCTCATACTATCAAATGTTTATATAAAATTGAAACCACCAAACCACTTGATATGTCTACGGCTGTAGCTATCTCAAGCACTTTCACTTTCGGATAGTCCAATATGATGTATTGTAAATCATAGATTTTTTAATACATTCTGGAGTGGTGGCTGTTTTAGGTGCTCCCCCGGCACCACCTCTTTTGAATTCTGCAATCCAAATTTTATGTTTTAGTACGATAGAACAGATTATCCATAATATTTATCGAGCTTTTATTTTGTTTCTTTCGCACTTTTGTTAGTCAAAAAATAATGTTTAATAACCATGATTTGCTTCATTTAGAACTTTAGAAATTTAGAATGGTTTGTTCATGTTAAGGTTGTCATCCGTCAAAAATGTCATGCATTTAAAAAGTGGTGGTTTCGTCTTCAAAAAAAAAAGTATGACGTCAAAATAAATACTGTTCTTTTCTCAAAAGTGTTGACCGCAAAAGTTTAACAAATACAGAATTTAGTGCCAGTGAAATTCTACAGTTCTATTTTCTGGTTTCTAGAAATACCAACAATAAATAAAATAATTTTGTCATCTATATCTATACTATTATATAAAAGGAGACTCACGGATTTGCGGCGACGTGTTCTCAATAACCGCTGAACCGATTTTTATAATTTTTTCACTATTCAATAGCTATGATAAGCGAAATTAAAATAGGGTACTACGTTTTTTACAAAACTTTTTCTTTAATTATTTAAGAATTCATGTCTTTTAATTCATGCTAATGCTGTACAAGCAGCACAACAAGCAGCAGAAAACCAATGCGTGAGTGAGAGTAACTCAGCACGGCTGCCATGCAGTGTTGCCAGTCTAGCCTTTTTGAGGCTAGATCTAGCCTTTTTTTTTGTTGTCTAGCCTCGAAAATTACCATCTAGCCTCTAGCCTTTTTTTTAGCCTTTTTTTGTTTTTTTCTAGCCTTTTCTAGCCTTTTTTAATATTTTGCTTAAAGATGCATTACTACATCCAATTTTTCTGACGTTGCAATTTTGAAAATGTGAATCTTCTATTGCTCTTTTTATACTTTTAAAGTGGTTAAACCCAAATATTTTCTGTTATAGAGAAAGAAAAATCCAGTTACTCTACAGAAGAAATAAGGATAATTGAAATATAATGGCAAACAATTGTAAATCACAATTGGAATAACTTAAGTTCCATAACAGAATTCTGGGCAGAAGCTAGAGATTCATTGAATGAAGATCCGTTCCAAGAGCTATCAGATTTGGTTTTTAGTTTTATTATTTTAGCATTAAGCAACGCTGAGGTAGAAAGAACGAAATTTAAAAAAAAATTAAGTAAAGAAACCGTATTCAAACTGGCATGCTAAATTTTCTTCTAAAGATAAGATATGTTCTTAAAAGAAAACGAGTATAGAAAGTCTAGTCCGACTATGAAATACACTAAACCTCCTATAATATTTAAATAAACAATATTTAAAAATACTAAAACAAATAGAAGTAACTTCCTATTTTTGTTTAGAATCCATGTATTCTTTATAGAACTATATAGGTTGTACCAATGAAGGTTGTACGCCTTTTTTTGTGAGCACACCTTAGTTTTATTTACCATGATCTCATACCAAGTTTTATCTCTGCAGGCCAAATATAAACGATTTTATAGTGTTTTCCGTATTGTTGTATGGGAGATGAGCATTAGGCCGTATCGAAAAATTTAGATCGTATTCTTAGAGGTCTCAAAAGTTTCATAGGCTTGTCAAGATCACCCAAAAAAAAATTTTATAAAAAATAAAGGACATCTTCCTGCCCCGCAAGGACTAAGTTGTTTTTTGGGAAAAACAATAAAAAATAACGATCTTAAAATGCTTTGATTTTTTTAAGAAAATCCACACATGTCTTAAAGCAAAACTAATAATGCAGTTTAACTAACAATTTCTCGCCACACACGGTGCTACTCGTGATTTTTACCAACAGTGTCCTGTATGAAGGATATTTGAAGAGAAAGTTGTACTTGGGATAGCACAAGACTTTTGATTGTAAGAATTGGTTATAAATTTTGGTGGTACTGTTTATAGTGTTGATGTATTCCATAAATAACATGAATTAATAATTTGCATAGTTTTTGTATTTGTATTCTTTTGTTTTAGAGAAACGTATACTAGAACGCAATTTTTTAACTTTATCAAAAAAATTAATATAAGATTTTATGTCAAGTGATTCAGAAGTGGTTTCGAAGATTATCTTCTTTATTTGAATTTTTTGAAAATTTCTGAACATGTATGGGAGATGAGCATGTTCATGGGCGGATGTCGCTCATTTTGTGAACACATCTTAGTTTTGATACAACAATCTCAATACCAAGTTTTATATTTTTGGCTCATATAAACTTCTTTATAGCGTTTTTACTATAGTGGGTTGTATGGGAGGTGGGCGTGTTTAAGGGCGAATGACGACTACTTTACACCTTAGTACACATATAAGTTTTAATATAAAATACATATCTGATAAGTTTTATCCCTGTAGTTCAAATAAAAGCGTCTTTATAATAGTGTTTTCAATGTTGGAGTTGTATGGGAGGTGGGCATGTTCATGGTTAGATCACGCCCATTTTTTGTGTACATTGTGTTCAGTTTGATATAAAAGAAATACATTTAAATTTTATTTCGGTAGCTTAAATACAACCGTCTATACAGCGATTTTTATTTTTTAGATTTATGGGAAGTAAGCGTGTCCATGGGTGGATTCCAAAAAAATTCAATAGTGCAGATGCTTGGGTTCATGTAAATATGTGAACCAATCTCAACTCCTTCTTAACCCTCACTTTGGCACTATTTACATATGTAAATATCCCAATTTTAAATTTGCTATAACTCCTTTCTTTTTTATTCGATTTGAATATGGCTTGGACTCTGTGGCTATTTTTTGGTTTTCTTTCTGAAAATTCAAAAGTTGTTTTTAATTTTAGAATTTTTGATACTTTTTGAAAATTTTTCATTCCTATAACGTAGTTTGGTACATATTTACATATGTAAATATTTTGTATTTGAAAGGCTTTTCTGGTGTTTTAACGCATTTTTTGTCTTATTTATAGAAAAAAATTATAAGGAAAAACTCTTCACATATTAATTATATATACAAATTTCATATTTGATAGCTTTTATTGGAAAAATATTAATGAATAGAATTGCTTACCGGGACACCGATGCACAAATCAATATTTTAAATTTACGGTTTTTATTTGTCATTATTACTTTGTTAATCAAAACAAATTCTTTTCTTTATTAAGTTTAAACTACGATGTTTCACAACTGATCAATAAAAACTCTTTTCTTACTATAACACTTCAACTCTTTTCAACTAAGTGAAACACTCGCTTCATTTTAATTCTGCTTTTCGGGAGAAAAATAAAGGTACGCAGAAATGAAATCGTGAAAAAATAGTTGTCAACGCAGTGTGTTTTTCAAATGCAAAAAATGTGCAAAGTTCAAAAACCCCCTTATAGAATATATGAAAAAAAGGAACAATTGAAGTTGTGTGGAAACAGCGCCAGTTTTATGACAATATGTCATGTGTTGATATTTATGCTGGAAGTGCTAATTTAATGAAAAAAATTTCATTTTTTGTTGAAATTTGTTTTGTTTATTCATTGGCACTATACATTTTTTTTAATTTGATTTTCATAATTATATTTTGGTTATTTCGTAAAGGGCTGGATCGTCAAGTGTTCATAATATGTAAAACGCTATATCGAAAGAAGTAATGCATGGATTTCAATGGTTAGTAATTTTTTGAATAGGATACAGAATAACCTTTCTTTTGATACCCATAATGCTAGATTTTGTTGGAAAATTAAAAAAAAAACACGACTTTTCCAGGCCCATATTCTCAACATGCGAACCCTATAACTTCTAAACCACTTGAGAGCGGCGTGAAATTTTTCCGGAAGTGGACTTCCGGAAGGTGTTAATACATATATTCCGCCTAAAAAATAATGCAAATTTTTAGTTTCTGTTTGTCTTTAAGAATGCCAAAAAAATATTTACAAATGTAAATAGTGCCAGATTACGTAGTAAAAGATTGGTGCCAAAGTGAGGCTTAACCTATATTTACAGACAACACATAGACAGATGGACGAACAAGGTGACACTGATCAGGAATATGTATACTTTTCTATACCAGACTCGCTTATTTCTATGCGTTACAAACGTTTGCACAAAGTCAATATACCCTGACCTTACAGGTTTATGGTATAATAACGTTAACAAATCTAGCCTTTTTTTAGCTTTTTTTTTAAAGCCATCTAGCCTTTTCTAGCCATTTTTTAAAGGCCATCTAGCTTCTTTTCTCAAAACTTTCTGGCAACACTGCTGCCATGTTGTGTCGGGAGTTGCTCTCAGTTTGGTCTGTTGAGCAGTGTTGCCAACAATCTGACATCGTATTTGTTATGGTTTTCAGACTTGAATTGTTTATACATATTTACAGTCAAAAAATCTTTTTCCTCTTATGCCTGATATATAACCAAATTATTATTTTGTTATTTATTGCAAATGTTATTCATCGACAATAACACAATCTCGACGGATTGAAAGCTTTATACAATAGTTCAGATTTAAAATTTGTTTTTATGGCAACACTAGCTACTTTATTTGCAGTCAACTTCTTGCTCAGAGAGAAATATAAATATATTAAAATCTTACCATGAAATGGGGGATGAAATTTTTTATTGTTGTAGTTATTTCAGTATACAAATATTCCATTGCATATGCTCAAATGCTTCTCAGAGGATCTCAGTACGATCTGAAATGTCGCATTGATATGTCATTGTTTGTGTTCATCTGCGCAGAAATTATGTTCATGCATACAACCTTATAAAATAGATTTCCTTTAAACTTTTCAATAGGTTTATATTGGACGCATCAGAAAATAATTTTTGTTTTTATTTTCCAACGTCTTTTTTAAAATCAAATAGGTTGGTACTATGAAATGAAGTTGTAACAAAATGATGACCATAAATGTAGAGGAATACCAATATAACTTCTTTAATTTAGTTGGATTTTCGATTTTGTTCCAAACAGAAGCCTCAAAGTTTTTTATTTCGCGTGTTAATAAATGTTGCACATTAAAAGAGTTATTGTGATTGGAGCATATTTTTTATTTTTAACCGATTTCAAAAAGGAGGAGGGTCTCAAGTTGGTTGGTTTCTCTGTTTTTTTATAATAGCATTATAAATAATGCATTTGCATTGGTCTCCAGTAGTTTTAGTTGAACCTTAATATTATAATTCAACTTTTGAATGGTTTTCCATTATATTAGACAGCCTGGCATAAGCTACGCAGCGCATGTAAAACGCATCGAAAACGTATGTTTGACGCATATTTTAGTGTTTAAAGGATGCGTAAGTTAAGCATATTTTAAACAAGCTGTTAACATCTTCTTTGTATATTAAAATGATTGTATGTACAAGTAGACTTCAAAACCGCTAAGCCAATTGTTATGAAATTTTCAGGGAAACTCTAGCAAAGTCTGCAGAGCGCTCCTGTGAAGTTTGGCATCGATATCGAATAGCTTTAGAATTACATGTTGCACAGCTCCAAAATTCTGTATTTGACCTCAATTTTCACGTGCTGTTTTACTGGTAAAATTTTAAAGCCGTTGCAGAAGGGGCGTGACACTTTTAAGGCATTCAAACTTTTCAGTATAATTTAAGAAACATAAGTCACAAATTTGTGAAACTCGGAAGGAATATAACATTTAGTCGTGTCCATCCACTGGAAAAATCCAGCAAGCATTGGAAATTGGGTCGTGACACCATCAACATAGTTTAAATGTTTAATATCGAATAGCTGTGGTACTTAATGTTTCATTTTATTTAAACTCAGTATAAATTTAATTTTTGGAAATGTCTTTCGACAAGAAATATAGCACGGGCATTGGAAAACGGGGTGTGAATCCGCCCATACAAGCCAAATTTTTAATAGCAAATAGCATTGGAAATAAAAATCGCTGATCAGTGAAATTCCGAATGGAGTTGCCATTTGGTAATGTCCTTCTAATAGAAAACTGGTCTGAGCTTTGGTCAAGTAGGTGCACCTTCCCCTACAAGCTACATTTTTGATCGAATAGGTTCTGAAGTCACAGATGAAGTACATGTGTTTGGCTAAGGCTGCGTGCATTTTCAACGCCGATTCAGACAGACAGGCAAGCTCAAATCTGTGTGAACAAATGAGATACAAATATCTATCTCTCTCGCTTTTTCACACACTCTGCGGACACAGGCAGGCAGTCTGAATCGGCGTTTACTATGCACGTGGCCTAAGGCGTAGCAACGCGCGCCGGGTATTGCTAGTTTCATATATTGTACTGTATCAATGAAAAACATTGTTTAAGGTTGTTTAATTAACCTTACCACTGACAAAGTTTTCTGCAGCCATTATATTGAACATTTGCTTAAATTGATAATAACCTTTATCCTTAATTCATTGGAATTCAAAATAACAGTGTTTGCTTAATTTTTTGCAAATTGATGTCGGAAATCAGTTTTCCTCGCATTCTGCTCAACCGTACCACGGGTACAACTCTTTGGGGAATTAATTAAAGTAACTGTTAACAAAATTAGGTTTTTAACGCATTCCTATTAATTCTAAGTATTCATATTCCTAATAAGTTGTTATTAAATAATTAAAGCTAATATTTATCAAACACAAAGTAAAAAAGCACCTTTTATTTGTTTTATTAGAATAGTGTCAAAAGCAGTGAAATTAGCACCTTACACGCTAGGAAAAAATGTCATATTTAACTCTTACATGCATGGTGGTACGCTCTGGATCTCATATTTTTCTTTACAACGTTTAATTTTAATATTAAAATTAATATTAAAATTATTAATTATTTTATTTATTTATTTTAATTTTATTAAAATTGAAAATTCTAATTTTACTTAATTTAAAACTCTTAATTTCTTTTATTTTTTACTTATACATTTCTTATTAGAACATCAAAGCGATGTCTAAGATATTTATATTTATGACTTTTATTGAAATTTCATCTGAGCTTCATAAATCTGAATTTTAACAGATAGTTAAAAGTAATCAATTGAAATAAAACATTAACAAATGTTCAAAAAATGTAATATATATTTGCCAGATTTCCATAAAATCCATCCCCTTTATATTTTAATTCACACAAAATACATATTCAGTCTGTGACATATAAAAGCTATATTTATGCAAATAGATTGTCGGCTTTAATGACCTTCTTATCATTATTTCTAAAAGAAAATAAAAAATGCTCTCAAAACTAAAGCTTTGGCTTTGTATTCCAATCAACATTTGGTTCTGTTCTTGAAACTCAAGTTTCTTATCTCTGTTGTCTGAAATATTGGTTTTATTTTATTCGTATTCGTTCGTTCCATTCCATGATTTGCTATTTTAATATTTGTATATAAAATCCTTTCCTACGGTTAATCAAAATTAAGACTACACAAAAAATAAATATTAACAGAACCTGTAGAACCTGTATTTGTCTAAGCAAAAATTTTAATTTATATGCTTCAAACTGTTCAAATGTTTCATTTTTTTTATCAAAATCGATTTTGTCCTCATCAAACAATTTTATAAATTTAGACCGAATCGATTGACTAACCGAACCACATAATTCTGTGTCGACAAGGAATAACAGCTTAACTCATTTTCAAAATTTAAGAGAGCATTTTTAAGATTAAAATTGCTACTTAATATCAGGGTACCTTGACTTTTGCTGTTTAGATTTGATGGCCTCGAACATTTAATTTTCAAGGTACAACCATACAAATTTGCATACTAGTGTATTTCGTTGCGAAAAAACGCAATTAAAGTCATAACTCGACTTTAGCGGTTATTCCTTGCCGACACAGAATTGTTTCACTCGAGGTTATCAACCATTCGCTCAACATGAACTCACCAGTGAAACCTTTCGATTCAAATGCGGTTGTCGATGTCATCGGTATAGAATTCGTCGAGTTCTTGATGCATATTCGATGCTCTTCATTTAAATTGGTTGCTTTTTGTATGATTGAGCGCTTAAAAAGTAACTGGGGTTGAATACGGTGGAGTCACCGTTCTGGTGAATATGGTTGTAATATTTGCAACTTTTATTCCATAATTTAGGCCATCGCAACTGCGAAAGTGTGCGACTGTGCGTTGTCTTGATGAAAAAGAATATTTCTCCGTTAAAAATAAGGTCGTTTTTCCTCGATTTCATCGCTTAGATGATCCAATAACGACGTATAATACTGTCCTGTTATCTATTTGTTAACTAACCGATGTAGATGATTTCGCGTGCTTCCCAAAAGACTGTGGCCATAGCCTTGCCGGCCGATTTCACAGTCGTCATCTTCTTTGACTTTTGCCTTAAAAAAACTACTTTTTCGACTCAATTCTTTGTTTCCGGAGTCAAGTTGTGTATCCATGTTTCATCCATGGATCAATGTTTCTGACAATAGACTAACAGTAGTTGCCAATCATCGAAAGTGGTTCATTTCCCTTGTATCTGTCTTCGATTGAAGCAATGTCCTGGTGAAATCATTCATCTTGCTCATCACTAACCACTTCGAAATTCTCTGGATAGATCAGATTCAGATGTTCAGCAGGGCAACGTTTTTTTAGTGACTTGTGAACTTTGAAATTTTTGAGAGCTGTTAACGTTTTTAATTCTAGCTTTGTTATGTATAGTTTTTGCGGTCTCGGTAGTCCAGTGGTAAGCGTGCTTGACTTGAAACCCAGAGGTTCTGGGTTCGAGTCCCGGTCAGGCCATGGCTCTACGCTTTTATCTTTTTTTCATTCTTATTTCATTTCTTCTTTCATTCTTTATGTGTAATCAACTGAAATACAAAATTCATCAATATTATCGTCTTTAGAGGTGTAGCTGGTTGAAGAGTTATTTGAGAAATGAGATTGCTAAATAACTAGAATTGACTGAAGTAAAGACATAAAACTTGCCTTAGAATTAAATTCGCATTTTAAAATAGCTCTACGACAAACATAAAATGTTCTAAACTTGTTCCGTTTGATTTCTCTTTCTCTTGCACTTATCTATCACCTCTATCATCTATATCCTTAATGTTACATGTTTTATGACTATTCTATAAACCTTATTTTGTTGAAATCTTAAATTTTGTGTTGAATATAAATGGGTGACACGTAAAGTGTAACGTATGTGGCCGTTGTTAAGAGTGTAGCGTGCAAACTGATGATTATGGGAAGACCCGAGTTCGAATCTCAATCCAACAGAGAAATATTGTAATATTTATGATGCTGTGCTTTTCCTCGTACTCGAAGACATCTGCGGTAGAATAAGTTTCACTGCTAGTATTCTTCAACAACGTCACAATACCAAAAACGTAAAAATTGAGTTAATTATGCAAAAGAATACATCTTTATAACGATATCTTCTCTTGGTTTTGATTGAGGGTTTTGCCATTTTCGACACTCTGTAAGGATCAAACTATTTCAATTATAGAGGTTTATCGATTGTTGTTAAACTTGTGAAGGAAATGATTTGCCTAAAAAATTTAATATTTTTTTTAATTTGAGACATTTTTGAATAAAAAGAGTGATGTATGAATGTAAATTCCCAAACGTCCATGGCTATTGCTCTGCGAAAAATTTGATGGACAGCTTCTTTTATTATTCTGTCTCGTTAAAAGAGCATTTTGATTATTTCCTCTCAAGTATTTATGTGTGCATGTGTGTGTGTGTATGTTTTAAAAATTTTACTGATAATAGCAATCATCGAATATAATATAAATGATTCTTACGAAGTGCTAACACGTCCGACCTTAAGTCAGTTACACCGAACTGTTTGCCGAACTGAGATCGATTAAAGTGTATCATTTAAAAAATGTTAAGAACATTTAAAAAATTTGCTCTAGTTGTGCTTTTGTCATTGATTTGTGTGCCAAAATCACTGACTGAAAGCTCAAGTAACAACTCAAATACAATTAGTTCTCTTAAAGATGCTAAAGAACCTAACAGAACACTCATTCCACTAAAGCCGCTCGAGACAGAAGAGACACCAGCTACATCAGGACTGCTGTCATTGAAACAAACCTTAAAGGATGTCGACATACTTATTCAGAGCATTATACGTAATTTTACTACTTATGTTCCGAAGATAACTAGCGATTTAGGAGAGCTTCTCACTAAAATAACTAGTCGAATATCAACTGCTTTGGAGGAAATTGGCTCTGGCCTACTTGATGCTGGGGATCTGCTGCTACGTGACGCAATTCAAAATATGCAGAGTCAATTGTTTCTGGTCAAGGACGAATTTCAGAGTCTAGCCTTGCTGGCAGATAAAGAGTTCAATCTAGTGGTTGATCACTTCAATAATACGCTGATCAACCATACGGAAAGTATAGATTTATGGGCTGAAAATCTGAAACATGAACTACGCTCAGTCAACAATACTCAGCTCTACAAAAAAGGCTGTCAAGTGGTTGACAAATTTATGCAGCAGACCTCAGATGATCTGCGAAAATGTTGCAATATTGCTGTTAAACCTGTGCATTCATTGTGTAGAAGTGTTCGCGAAGTTTTGGCAGAGGCCTTTAGTGTACTTGCCGATGTAATAGAGCAAATGCAGACTTGCTTGGAGGACAAGAATTCATATTTGGAATACATGGTGCCTTGCATCAACATAGCCTATGATAATATTTATTCGCTCATTGCGCGCTCTGCCCAGTTAAGACATAACATTACCACAATGATGCCCATGAAGATCGTATTTTCCAAATTCTGTATTTTAATAGTTTCGGTTCAAATAGAACAAGGCCAGCACAGGGTGGAGCATACAATTGCATCAAAGATGGACACATAAGTTGTGCTGATGTTGATATACTTACAAGACAATTGTCTAAAATGTGATTTTCTTTAAAATGGAGCTTGTTCATTATCTTTATACTATTTATAAAACTTATTTAACTGTTTATTTTTAATCAATAATTTTTATATTTTTTACTATAAAAGCTATAAAATAAATAAGCTGAGTTTTTTGCGAACACAAAAAAAAAATAAATGCTGGTGTACATGACAGAATAATAAGGTAGGCTCATATTTTTACGGCTGCTCAAATGTCTAATTTTACACTAACAAAGCTGTGAGTACTATAAACGTCAAACAATAAAGCCAGCAACAAAAACTAGTAAAACTTACATTCGAACAGCTGATTTTGACATCTAGCTCACTTCCTCTCCAATATGCGCCACCCTTGTTATTCTATCATGGGTGGTGTAGATTTTTGTAGCTAGATTTTTCTTTCATTAAATTTTTTTTCTCTTCTTTTTTCCAATAAATTTACATATTTTTTATAAAATTCATGTTTTTTCATCGTTCGTTCACTTTTTATTCAATACAAACGATATTTTTCCGTTTAGTAAGAAATAGGTATTTTTTGTCCACTCCGCAAATTTTTCTACCATCAACTGCAACTTCCAAAGTCGTATATATTGATAAATTCTTAAATTTAAATGATTAGATTTGAAGAAAAGGCATTATCGTAGAACCTTGGCCTGACCGGGATTCGAACCCGGGACCTCTGAGTTGGCAGTCAAGCACTCCTACCACTAGAATGCCGATTGCACGTGTAACACTTTCAACTGCTACCTCATTATAGGGATATACTCTTCAAATTTGACCTCCAGCGATTATTATCTGTTCCCAAACTTAAAGAGGTGGCTCCAGGGAAGGAGATTTATTAACAACAGTGATTTTCCAAAAAAGCCTTCGTTTAAGAAGAAGTATTTTGTTCTCTCTAAATCTTTTCATATGTTTAAAATCCATCAAGGTTTTTACCTCGGTTTCTGAATTTAAAATAAAAACGTTATTCTATCATGGGTGGTGTAGATTTTTGTAGCTAGATTTTTCTTTCATTAAATTTTTTTCTCTTCTTTTTTCCAATAAATTTACATATTTTTTATAAAATTCATGTTTTTTCATCGTTCGTTCACTTTTTATTCAATACAAACGATATTTTTCCATTTAGTAAGAAATAGGTATTTTTTGTCCACTCCGCAAATTTTTCTACCATCAACTGCAACTTCCAAAGTCGTATATATTGATAAATTCTTAAATTTAAATGATTAGATTTGAAGAAAAGGCATTATCGTAGAACCTTGGCCTGACCGGGATTCGAACCCGGGACCTCTGAGTTGGCAGTCAAGCACTCCTACCACTAGAATGCCGATTGCACGTGTAACACTTTCAACTGCTACCTCATTATAGGGATATACTCTTCAAATTTGACCTCCAGCGATTATTATCTGTTCCCAAACTTAAAGAGGTGGCTCCAGGGAAGGAGATTTATTAACAACAGTGATTTTCCAAAAAAGCCTTCGTTTAAGAAGAAGTATTTTCTTCCCTCTAAATCTTTTCATATGTTTAAAATCCATCAAGGTTTTTACCTCGGTTTCTGAATTTAAAATAAAAACGTTGATATGTCGAAAAAGCTTTTTTTGGTGGAAAAAAATGGCGCCCATAATGAACATGAAAAAAGTTTCCTATAAGCAAATATGTATTAAAATTTGTTAAAGAATTTAATCCTTTTATCAGAAAGTCACTAAATCGAAATTTTAAAAAACATCGAATGACATCTGAAAAAATATGAACAAAAATAGAAATTTAACGTATTGGCGTTTTTACAAAACAAAATTTAAAACAAGTGTGTTTAATTTTCACCTACCTTTAATCTCCCTTCTTTTTTTCAATTTTCTCTTATTATTTCTTTGAAAAAACAAACAAAAATGTGAATACAATGACAATTTTTGAATTTTTTGAATTGGTTTGACAAACATCGAACATATGATAAAATAAAAAAATTAATTATATATTAAAATATTTCAAATGCAAACTTCATCGAACTTCAATCGAAAAACTTTTAAACTTTTTATGCTAAAATTTTCATTTTGGCCGCCATTTTGTTCTTAAAAAAAATGCTCGACTGTATATCAACCGTATATTTTTAAAATTCAGACATCGAGGTCACGATCTAGAAAGGTTTTAAGCATAATAAAATATTTAAAAGGCACAAAATACCACTTTTTAAAAAGCACACTCTATCAGAAAATTACGTTCTAAAAACGTTTAACTATCGCCATTAAAGAAAGAATACCATTTGAATTTTCTCCAAAATACAAGGAACAGTGTTTTTCGAATTTTTTTTTGTCGAACTCATTACATGGCGACACTTCAAACTTAAGTGTGAAAACTTTGTTTTGTGAGCGTTAATGGGCTTATTGAGAAATATTCGACATATGTTGTTATAATAATACAGCTAGTTTTCTTAAAAGCACATATAGGCTCAACAACATTTCTTCTTAATAAATCTGTTAAAAAATTGAACTTGCTTTACAGTCACGCCCATAAAAACAAAAAAAAAAAAATAATCATATCAGCACAAGGTGTATAAAGTAGGTCTAGTCAATTAAAAATAACTAACGGCTGCCACTGAACAGCAGAACGTTGGCTGCCACCTCACTTAGAAAATTGATGTCTTATAGGCTCAACAATTTCGAACAACAACTTTTTGTTTTTAATTTGCATTTTATTTACACTTTACTATAATTAAATATAACATACAAAATAGTAACACTTAGTACAATAGGAATTTTATGCTTGCACCAAAATCTTTGTGTAAACATCGAATGAGGCAAACAAAACTTAACCCATTTCTACCCAAGCAGACTTGGTGTCGTAAAGATGTCGATTGTGTTTGCGTCTAGAAGGCTTGAATCCGTTGTAAGAAATTATATCCAAAATAATTTTTCACATTTTTGGACGGGATTTTGGGTTCAAGTTTTCATAAAATATACAAGTTTTTTTCAATTTTTCACTTAAGAAACTCAGGTGTTTGAAAGAAATCTAAATTGGAAGGAGTTTTTACTCTTCTTTTAAATCTTGAAATTGTTCGCCATTTTGGTGTTCTGCCTTGGAAAAGTGCAGAAATCAAACGTATTTTTATAAAATCTACATATTTTTATCAATTTTTACAAATTTTTATCAAAAAGTAAAACGTTTTAATGAAGGGAAATCTAGAGTTTTTTCAATTTTTGAACAAAAGACTTCAACAGAAGGAGGAAGTGTGACTTTTTAGAATTGGGTAAGCAAGATATTTAATTTATTTTTTAATTTGCAAAAAATCTTAAGATTCCATTTGTACATCAACAACTTTTTCAGCCACCATCATCTTAACGAACAGTGATGTAGTCCCTTAATCTATCGGAGTTCTAAATATAAACTGTTCTGAAACAAAAATTTTAGCTATGAAGAGCGCTATCCAACGCAGAGAGCACTGCTCACTGCATTGGTCTGTCTGCATATAATCTTTTTCAGTTCCAATTTCGATCTCGTTTTTTTACTCCAAGATAGAGTGATTTTTAGTCTTTCAAAACAAGTGCTACTTATTTGACGTTGTTCTACGCACAATACAGTGCTTCAAACAAAATGGTGGCGAACACACTGCATATCTTGGGCATTGTTTCAATTTTTACCTTAACGCTGGTACTGAGCACATCCAGTGAATCGCTGGAGCTTAACAATGTGCAAACAAGTAAAACACTTTGGCCACCTACTCGCCTGGGTGCACCTACACAACCCATAAGTGGTGAGCATATTTCGCTTGGATTTTATAAAGCTATTAAAAACGCTGATAAATCTAAAAGAGAACTTCAAGCTATTCTACACAATTTCCTTGAGAATATTCAAAGAAATTTAACGACATCTACAATATTGAATACCGTTGTAAATTACATAGATGTCACCAAATCTCAACGTCAGTTTCAAAAGCTAAACGATCTATTGACATTCTTTCGAGCTTCTTCCGACGCTGCTGGCGCTTTTCGTAAGGAAAGTGGATATTTATTCGAAATCACCAAAAACGAAAGCAGTGCTCTTCTGCTTAAGCTGCGCCAGGTGCCTACCGCTCATCGACATCTGTCCATGCAGGTTAAGTCTCAATTAACTGATTATTTTGCAGAAATGGAATTTTTCCACATCATGTTCTCGGATATCATTGATCAGGCTTTGGAGTTTATTGTAGACACAATGCATTCCATGGAGCGTACATTTCGACGCTATTCTGACATACAGAATGATGTGCTACATACATGGAATTTTAAGCGGGACGAATGGTGTTGCAATAGCTATATGGACTTTCTGCAGCAATGGTCTGTTCAAATATTTAAATGTGCCGCCGGAGCAGAACTTAACATTGCCTACGATGTGTACGCCATGACGGAGGTTACCACAATGTATATTCTCCGCCAGCTTGAGTTTCGTATTCAGAGACTTTTCAACTGTTTTCTCTTTGGTGGTTATGAAATTCGCTGTCGATTTCTCAAAACACCCGAGCAAGACTTTGAGAAGCTACAGGCAAAACTAGAAGAACTACAGATTTATTATGACATCAAAATCAAACGTGGTAGAGTGTCAACATCAAGACATCGCGAACGTAAAAACAGTTTACAAAGCGTTGAAAATATGGATCTGGAACCGGTTAATGTCTGGGATAAGTGTATTCCTTACGGTTTTCCCGACACTCAAATGTTAAGCAGCCTGAAGTCATGTTTTTATTTTTCCATGGCTAATAATAAATAATCAAAAAGGAAATGAAGAGAATAGCTGAATTTTTTAAAGTCTGAACTGTCAACATGCTCTATCTCAAACCTTCAAGTTTGTCATACGTAATATATATTGAACATTTTAAGCATGCATTTAGCGTGCAGGTTGGCCATTAAGATGTTTTCTTTATTGAACAATTTGCTGCCCATTTTTTTATTTCTATTCTTTGTTTCTTTTATCAGCAATTAGATTTTAAACTAGTTTGTTTTATGTCGTTTATATAAGAAGTGCTTTTTTAAAACGATTTAATTGTATTCTTAAGAGTCGCTGGGATATTGTTAAATAATTTCCATTATTATAATTTTTCATTTTAAGTTTTTAAACATGTATTATGGACAAGATTCAATGTCACTTTTTTTGTTTAAATATACTTAGAAAGAAGAATCATGCATAACATGTTTTAGCGTGTAATTTGTTATTTTAAGAAATCGGAAGAAAATTTGAAAAATGAATAAATTTAAGTGAAAAAAGAAACAAATGTTTTATATAGCTTTCACATAAGCGAACTCTTAAGCAACACGGTGGGCATGTTCACACGCTCAATTTATAAATATATTTGCTAGTGTGATACGCATATTGTTCACTTGGCGAGAATTTTTGATTTTTCCCGTCACATAATCAAGTTTTTTATACAACAGAATCCAAGACCCTCTTATCCACACATGCTCGTTCCGCCATATTGTATGACAAACATGATCCTGGTCAAATTTTACTACCGAGATGTCATTATATTTTCATAACCTAGGTAGCCATCAAAAATATCCCTAAGAAACATTTTCGGTTCCGCTGAAATGCTGAAGGTAAATTCTGAAGAACCAACTAAAAAAAAGATCTACAGTTGCTATTTTTCGAAAAACTATTAAATGTGGTGGAAGAAGTGTTATGGTGTGACTGTGTTTTTCATCCAATTCACCGTAGGGAAGGTATTCAGGATGATGCAGCTTATAATGACATATAAGCGAAAGCGACATACAATTGGCAAATGCCGTTACTTTGGACATTCCAGCAAGAGAACGACCCCAAGTCCGTAAAATTTAGAGCTAACAACGTTGAGGTCATGGTTTGTCCAGGTCAGTCACCAGATCTCTATCCTATTGAGAACCTCTGGGAGATCGAGGAGCAGAACGAGAAACGTAGAAAACCGGAACATTATTGTAGAGTTACATTTTAGGGGTTTTAATCTCTCCAAAACATATGCAAATTCTAATGATGAATCGTAATAGGAAACCATGTGAACCTTACATTTAATCTATAGGATGAGTTTAGAAGATTAATGTGAGAAACAACGAGGAACAATTTTGTAGTACATTATAAACTTCTAATTCTTCAGTGTTTGTGTCTTTTTCGTCTTGTGTGAAAAAAGACCAACAAAACCTAAAAAACAGAGCTATAGAGCAGAGTTGTAAATTCTATAACTCAATTGACCCTTTTTGCTCACTTTCATATTTTTGTGTGTGTTGTATTGACTTAGTAGAAGGAGAAGTAGAAGTAGACTTGAAAGTCATGTAAAGCTTTTTGAGAACATATGTATTTCCAGTTTATGACCCGTAAGTCACTCAAACTTATTGTTATACCATACCGAAACTTTAAAGTTGGGGTAAGGGTTTCATTGTGAAAAAACCACTTTGTTTGTAATTTTTTTTTAAGAGTATGGTTTGAGTAAATTTATTAAAACCTTTTGTGTATTATTAAGTGTACTTTTAACAATATTCTGTAATTTTTCATCCGGAAATATTGAAAAACAAGCCGGTTGGAAATTATCTGAAATCAAAAACCATTAAAATTTAGTCAAAGTATCATCAAATTCCCCCCCCCCCCCCCCAACATTAGGTCTGTTTCCGTACGCACTTCAAGTAACTTCGAGTAAAGTTCGGGTAATAGAGAGTAATTTGATTATTTGTCAAAATGAGAAAATTTGTCAAAAAGTACGGAAACGCTTTCAAGTAAGTTTCGAGCACAACACCTGTTTTTTGAAAACAATAAAATTTAATTGCTGTGTTTCTGTATTTCAAACGTTTTCGTAAGCGTTGATTTGGTAATTTTAACTATTTTTATTAATTTTCTAACCAATTGCATACATTTTGTTCGCAATACAATGCAACAATTTAATTTTATCACTTTGACAATCAGCTGTTTGAAGCTCGAGATTCGTGCTCGAAGAAATTTTTCAAGTAAAGTTCGAGTAATAGAGAGCCACAAAAAGTGACATTTTGCTTGTTCTTCTTCACTCTCGAGCTGGAAAAATGTGTACGGAAACGCTTTCGAGTAACTTCAAGTTACTTGAAGTGAGTACGGAAACAGACCTATTATTTGATTATTTTTTTTTCATTTAAAAACAAAATACCGACATGTTGTGGGTGTGAGCCCCCACGTAACAGAAATTTACCTAAACGTTGGGAGGTATTTCATATGTAGAAAATATGTACAAACTTTGAAATAAATAAGCCGTAGTTTTTAAATGGCAGTAAACACAGACTTTGAAAATACAAATTCTGGGAATATCGCTTTAAGGCTTTATACACGTACGTTTGTACGTTCGAGGTACACTTACTTACAAATTCATATCTCCGTTAGTTTTACTCGGATCGGCTTCAAATTTGGACACAATATTCTTGAGATGTTCATATAAAAATGCAAAGGCAAAAACGAATCAGAAGGTGGTGACCGATCAGAAAAATTCTTTTATTGTACAACTTTTTCGCCGCGACTGGGGATCGAACTCGGGCTCCAAGCATGTTAAGCCACACACGTAACCTGCATGCCACGGCCACCACTATATATATAAAAATGCATTCATATAAAAAATGGTTAAAAAAGAGTTAAAAAACCTAACCCGCTCTTAAACGAGATGATCTCGAAACTAATGTTTCAAAAATGCTCGAGCTATAACTCAATAGGTTGTTGACCGATCAGGCTGAAAGTTTGACAGGTTCTCTATATAGTAGTACCGAAAGGATGTACTTACAAGTTTAAAGATATCGTGTGAATCAATAACTTTTATGGGGTCGAAACTATTGAACAAAATAGTCGAATATCTGGACCTTCGATTAAGCAGCCGATATAAATTTTAATTTTTTTCTTATTTTACAGATTTAACCTTCCTTTTAATATATTAGAAATCGAAGGAAAATACGACTTTTGTTTTAGATAAGTGAACAAATTTTAACAGCTACTGCACATTTAGATGCTTTGCACCGGACACCCGAGGAAATAATCCAATGTTTTTTACAGTTCAAATGCGTACTAAAAAGATAGAAAAATAAAAAAATTATTCAATTATGTTATCAACGTCAAAAAATTAATAAAACACCACAATTTCACCCCGTCTACAGGTATCTCATTCCTTAATAGCATACCAAATATATAGAAAGTATTTCTGACATCAAAATTAATTTATTAGTTAAAGATAACACATTTAATTTTTATTTAATGTATTTAATTTATATTTTTTTTTTTTAGGTACATAGCAAGAATGGAGAAAATCCAGTCAAATCAAGAAAATAATATAAGAACACTTCAGACAAATAATGGAGTTCTTTCTTTGACACACACATCGAAAACAAATACGGCTATAAGTCCTGCAGAATCTGATGGAGCAATCGATAACAATTTCAGGACAATTGGTAAAGCTTGTATTGATGAAGAACTAACAAAAGACGCGCAGAAAGATTTGGACAGCACACAACCAAATGCTACAACTGCGACTTCATCAACAATTTTATCTGTGGTATGCGAAAAAAAAACGTACGAGACCAATAAATGTCAAAATAATAGTAACAATCAAAACAACTCATCGAATAATGAATCTCACAATCAAAATTCTACAAAAGAAATTGCTTCAAGCTTAAGAAATCTGCAATTAACTAAAGATTTTTCAAAGTCCAATGATCCAAACATGTCCAGACTACCAGACCTAGTGACTGATGTGAACGCTAAAGGTAATTATTTAAAAAAAAACCAAAAATAAAAAAATTAAATAAATAAATATCGTTAGTACATTAATTTAGGTAGGACGATAACTATGGTCAGAGTTTTATTTTGTTTTGTTAATATTGATATTTTAAAACTTTTCAATTTTGGCATTAGTTAAAAAAATATGGCATTTTAGACGAAACATTGACCTTGATTTTTTTAAAAATATTGCATATAATATTTTTTTTTATTTAATATTTTTTATTAAAACTAAAAAATTGGTGAAGTTTCAATGCATTAATAAATATCTTGAAGGACGTTTATTATGTTTAAAAAAACAAAAACACCCTTATAAGAAAAAAAAACTCATAAGAAAAAAATCAATTTGTTAAATGAAATTATTTTGTCTAAAACGAGCGTGTTGGTTGATTTAGAGTTTGTAGAGAAAATTTAAAAAAAAAGATAACAAAATGAATCTCTCCGTTTAGATTGCATTCCGCAACAATATTGTCCAACAGAATTGGCCCAAGAAAGCTCACTTTGTAATGCCGAAGAAAAAGCTGTGCCATCGGAAGGATTAGAAAATATTGTTAAATTATCACATTCGCCAGTGAGTGCGAGATCGTTCAAAAGTGATGACAACACAGCACATTCCGGAAACAATATGTCTAACGTTAAGACAGTTCAAAGTACTACAGCGCCATTGCAACCAGCCAAGTTACAGTCATTAGAATCACGACCAATTTATCCAAACGTACCGTACAGCCCATACGGCAGTCCATATGGAAGTCCACGTAGCAATAGGAATCGCACACCTTTGCGCGAGTCCAGAAGAATCTCTATTGAACAATCTGGCAGTTTTCTTCAACTAAATCAATACAAACTACTCGATCAAATTGGACAGGTGAGTTTAGACAATTTGCTACATTTTTCGAATAAGTTAAAATTATGCTTAATTAAAGGGTTCGTATGGCCTGGTAAAACTGGCTTATTCTGAGGAGGATTTAACGCACTATGCTATGAAAATACTCTCTAAAAAGCGTTTACTTCGTAAAGCTGGACTTATGAGTCGAGGACCAAAAAAAACAACTTCTCCATTAGATCGAGTCTATCGAGAAATTGCGGTGTTAAAAAAACTAGATCATCCAAATGTAGTAAAACTTATAGAAGTTCTTGATGATCCTCTAGAAGATTCTCTATATCTAGTCTTTGAGTTGGTTAAACAGGGCGAAGTTTTGAATATACCAACAGACAAACCATTAAGTGAAGAACGTGCATGGAGTGTTTTTCGTGATTCGTTGCTGGGTTTGGAATATTGTAAGTTTGCCAATTATTTTTATTGCAATTTAAAGTTTCAGTTTTAAAACTACAACAAAAACTTCCTGTATTGCATGCTAAAACATGTTTAAAAACTTTCTTTAATAGGTGGGATTTGAACACGGCTCTTCCACGGCATATTACTATTTCGCATGCGAAATTTTTTTCATTTTCAACAAACCAAATTGAAGAAAAAATTCATTAAATATCGACACCACAAAATTCGAACACTTCAACTTTAAAAATAAATTAAAAAAAATTGTGACGACATTGAGAGGTCAGGCTAGGTGCGAAGGACTTGCAAAATGTCCCTTTTTAATAATTTCAATTCAGTTAGGTTGTGCTTTTTTATTATTCAACACGTTGATTCATCGAACAGGTAGATCAAAGGAAAATTATTTTTAAATAATTTCCACATTTTAAGCACTACTTACCACACATGTTCATAAATAACCAACTGTTGTTATCATTCATGTGGAATTAAGGGGGAAGCAATAAATTGTTGATTGCATGCACAAACGGTGCTATCGTGCTTATAAACTCCCTGTAGTTAAGGCAACAGTGGCTGAATGCTCACATGTTAGGACATTCGGAATGAGCAACAATTGATAGATTTGCATTAACAAGGTCGAGAGAGCCATAATTTCTGCCGGTAATAATAGACAGCGAGACGGATATTAATGCATTTGACACTGTGCTAAGTTTAATGATAATTGGATTGGGTTTTTGACACTGTTCAGTTTAGGATTTTAAAAAAATCCACTGTTTTGCTTTAAAAGTTCTTTAAGACTTTAAAAATTATGTATTCAAAATATTATGTGTGGGAAGAGAATCAATTATATAGTTTGAATTGTTAATTTGTTCGTTATAGGTGTCACCAAAATGGTCTTGGAAATATTGTCACCAAAGAATATTAAACAATTTAAATTATTTTCTAGCAAGTTTTGTAAGTAAGCACTTAAAAGTTACTATCTTACCCCGAATCAAGATTTGAAGTGCAACTTCTAAAATACAGTGTTAAATATCCGCTTGATCTCGTGTCAAGTTTTTTGAATGTTTTGTATTTTTTATGTTTTTTACTGTGTCATTGTTAGTGTCCGACCGAATATTCGGTTTCGATTTCGGTTTCGGCCAATTTCGGCCCTTTTAATCAGTTTCGGCTATTCGGCATCAATATGGCCGAAACCGAAACCGAAACCGAATATTTGAATGGACACTACTAATTCGGTTCTTACATTTATTTCAATGGTAGATGTGAGTTCGCTTTCATCAAAATTTTTAATGGTGTTAAGTAGAACAAAAACGTGAAATTCAGTCATTTGATTGACCGTGTGGGTTGGGTCCAGCACAAAACGATAAATGTAGATTTTTTTTTTAGATTATAATATTAAGTTATTTAACTTTATATACTAAAAAGTTCCTTAAAGTGATATTAAAATGGTCTCTTTATTTATTATTTTAAAGTTGAACATTAATATTCAAACGGTTTTATTCATAAAAATATCTTGAAATAGATTTAAAGTGCTCAATAGTCAAAAAGCTTTTTAGAGATAAAATGCTTTTTAAAATTTTGTTATTCATAAAAATATTTTCTCAGCTTATTTGTTAAAATAGGAACAATCTCAATTTGAAATGGGAACAGTGTCAAGAATGGTTTGTGAATTTGATAAATTCAATAATTTTTTATTTATTTGTCATAATTTTATCAATATTTTGACATGCAAACAGTCAAAAAAATGTTTAATCTATAGGTGTGTTTCCGTACTCTACACTGTGTAAGTTCTGTGTAAAGTTCGGGCTGCGAGAGTAAAATGAAATTTAAGAATAGTGGCAAAAGTACGGAAACAGCTTCTAGTAAGTTTCGAGCACAAAACAGCTGATTCTGACAGCAGACGTGTCAAACGTAAATAGCGCCAATTGAAATTATCGTCAGTTTGTTTGTTTAAAGCAAAAATATTTGTTTTGAATTTGTTAATTTTGACAATTTTGAGTTGAAAATCAACTTTTCGTCGCACAATTTTTGAATTTAATAATAGCAAAACATAAACAAACGTCAATTTGACATATGCTTGTTCTTCCTGATGCTTCTTCTTAATTTACTCGCAGTCTTGAGTTCAAGCACAATCTGGTAAACTTCTGTACTCGAGAGAGCGATTTATGCTTGTTCTACTTCTCACATTTTAAGCACAGAAAGTACGCAAACAGAAAATAGTAACACACAAGTTACACAGTGTGAGTACGGAAACAGACCTTATGTTCTTCTCTGATAAAAATTGTCACTTATAATTTTTATTTTCAATATTTTGAAATGTTTTCCCATGTTTCCATATTTTTTGAAACAGTTTGAAGTATTTTTGACAATATTTGTGCTCACATTAGAATAAAAATTTTAAAAAGGCTTTATTAAGGGTTTATTGAAGGTCTATTGAAGGTTTCGTTATTGGACGTTTATGAATACTGTTTATGGGTTTTGTTTTTTGTAAAGGCTTTATAAGAGGCTCGTAAATTTTTATGAATAAAGGCAAAAGAATATTTATCGTATATATGCGTTATTATAATATGTTTCAATTGTTATATTTTTGAAAGCTTTAACAAAAAAATTAAAAAAATAATTTGTTTTTTAAAACAATTTTCAAGTAGACATTCAGTTTCGGTTTCGGTTTCGGTTTCGGCCGAATATTACAAAAATGGCCGAAATTCGGTTTCGGTTTCGGTTTCGGCCAAAATTTTGGTTTCGGTCGGACACTAGTCATTGTTGTATCAACTAAGTCGACAAGATTTTTATTTTTGCTGAGATGATATTTTTCCAAAGTTAAAATTGTGTTCTAAAATTGTTTTGTTTTGTTCAATTGCGAAGAAAGATTGCTTGAATCCTAAAAAATGTTTAAGAATTTGCATTGCTGATTCATGCTCTCTTTTGTTAAATTGTTCCAGCTTTGCTGTTTCTGATCTGCATAACGTGTCACAGCAAAAAATTTAAAGAACACATATTAGTTGCCGTTTATTTATTTGTATAAATACATATCGTCGGCCTAATTCTTACACGACGTAAGTCAAAATTTTTAAATATAATGGTTATTAGCAGTTAAAGAAGATTGAATAAAACTACATCTGCGTCTTTTTTTAGTTTTTAATGTTTGTATGAAAAATTGGAAGAAAGAACGTTTCAAAAAATACATCTAGAATAAGCTTCATAATTTTATCTGATAATACTAGCTTTAAGCTAGTTTTAATACTAACTTAAAAACTAATGGGTAGTAATTTTTCTCTTTCGCTTGCTGGTTTCAATTTCACTGCCTATCAAGACTTAATAATAACCCTTTTTCTTTTCTTTTCTTATTGCAGTGCACTATCAACGTATAATTCATTCAGATATAAAGCCGGGAAATTTGCTGCTAACCGAGTGTGGCCATGTTAAAATAGCAGATCTGGGTGTTTGTAATGAGTTCCTTGGTGAGGATGCAACAATGAATAATGGTTCAACTGCCGGGACGCCTGCTTTTAGAGCACCGGAGACTTTAGTACCAGGACAAGTAAGAAATGTCTAGGATAAAAACACGGCCCAATGAAGCTGATGTTTTTTCTTAGTTAAAATTGCCTTAAATTAACTATTTAATACACGAGTAGGTATTATATACAATGTATATCATCTAGAAGATTGCTATATAAATTATAAAAAAAAAAATTTTAATTTTAAAAATGCTTATTAATTTTCTTATAAATACCTTTTTGTCCACCATGTTTCGAGAGAAGCTTCATTCAATCTTTTTGTATTAAATGTATAAATTTTTGTCATTTTAGCATTTATACAGTGGCAGAGCGGTTGATGTCTGGGCCTTAGGTGTTACGCTATATTCTTTAGTTTTTGGAAATGTTCCATTCGTTGCAACATCAATACCGGTTTTATATGAGAAAATTAAAAAAGACCCCTTGGAGCTACCCGATTTTCCAAAAATCAGTGATGATCTTCGAGATTGCATAGCCAGCATGTTGAAAAAGGACCCAGCTGAGCGTATAACTTTGCCACAGCTTAAGGTATATATTATCATGTCCATACATGTTGTGTTTTTTAAAAAAAAAAACGTAATTTGCATATTCCAAAAGCAACATACTTGGGTTACCACTGCAGGCACCAATCCACTTCCAACGGAAGATGAAAATTGTCGCTTAGTTCAAATAAGTGATGAGGACATAAACTCAGTTGTTAAAAGCATTCCAAAGTTAGACACATTGATTTTAATTAAAACTATGCTAAAGAACCATTCGTTTGGAAATCCTTTTTTAAGAGGTGTATCCGGTAAAGCGCCACAGCGTGGTGGCTCTCGCATTGAACGGTTTACTCGTGCTGGACGCTCAAATTCCGCACCAGGTGCCTACCATTTGACTATAGACAGGTAATGTATATGACAACACTTCAAAAGCCTCGATTCAATTTAAAAAATAAAATTTTATTCAATTTAGACAATCTTCGGGTGAATCCGTACTTCCATCTTTATCCGAGAATGGTTCGAGTCCTTAGAACTAAAACGCTAGCAAAATATTTAATCTTATATACATACTTATATATGCTTTATGAAACGCACACTCCCATTGCTATGAACTATATCTATTATATATAGTTCAGCAGTTTATTTAATTTAAGTACTAACCAAAAGCTTCAAAATCTGTGAATTAGTTATACATATTTAGCATATAATATTCTTTTAATATTTGAAATTAATTGTTATAAAATTAATTTAATTAATATGCACAATATACATACTATGGAGGTTGATGCACATGCTTTAAATAAATTCGAGATTATACTGAAACTTAAAAAATGTGTTTGCATTAGTGGAGGTGGCTCAACGAAATTTACTTTTGTTTAAAAAAGATATATACCACAATCAATCAATAAAATCAAATATAAGGTCATCTAAATAATAATTTAACGAATAAAAACTATATAATTTCTTAATACATAATTGTATTTTTTTCGACTTGTTTACGTGGAAGTAAAGTGAAAAAAATTATTATAGAACTATTAACATGAGAGATTTCCCTTTTGAAAACTACAGTTACGAAGATACTAATAATTAATGAGGAAAAATCAAGAAGATAATGTAAGTTTCAACAACTTAAAACTTTTGCTTAACAATAAATTAAAAAATTCAAGTTTTAAATATTAATTCTATTTTGTATTATAGACATCGTTATTTTTATTTCTCAATTAATTTGTACTGTCACAGAGTAAAAGATCATCCTGTTAGATATGGGCTGTAATAGAGAACCTAACTGTTTAGAAAAATAAGCTTAGTTTCCAAGACTAACTGCTGATGAGTTGAAATGGAGGTTTCAAAAAAATTATGGTTTCGTTTCTAATTATTTAAATATTTTGCTTAATTGTTATTCTAAAATTTAAAAAAAAAATTTTTGACAAGAAATGAAATTTATGAACCCGTTTCAAGTCGGAATAAAAAGTAGAAACATCGTCGTTGTCGTTATCAAAATAATCAAGCGGTTGATGGCATGACTACATTTTTATCTCTAATCAAGTAGTTGATGGCATGACTACATTTTTGTCAGTTGTCAAGTGGTTGAAGTCATAACTACATTTTTACCTCTAAGTGGTTTCACAAGATCAAACATGTTGTCAAACCATGCATGACGAGTGTATAAATCTTAATTCCACGATGTTACAAAAATCGATTGTATTGTACTTAAAGTCATGCCCCCGGTACGACATTAAATTCAGCGCCACGGGGAGAAAGGAAAACTTATTTCGTCTAAAAGTTCAAAGCTCAGCCTCCATGAAACACATCGTTCAACGGAATAAGGTAGATTGACATTAGAGGTGTGTAACACTGTGCTTACACTTAGTAGTGTGCCATGTGTGCTAGCACACTATGTTAACACACACAGAAGAGCAAAGTAAAAAAACAACAACGCAAAACCAGCGAAATAAATTTTCTACCCAACTATACCATAAACCAATTGCATTAATAGGCGACAATACGCTGAAAACGGATTGAGACCTTTCCCAAAAATATAATTATGTCATTTTCAATCAATATAAGTATCTTAACGTCTACATATCTTCCCGTTAAGTATAGCAAATCCTGACTTTTGTCATTAGTTACCATTGTAAGAACACTTGCTTACTGACGTGAACACACCTATTGTGTAACTTCTGACGTGTGTTTCGTATTGCTACCATAATAGCCTAAATACTTTAGGCACGACAGAAGACGAGCGCCAAATGGGATGAAATCTTGAAGACTTTGCGACGACATTTAGTCGATGCACATTGACTACAACATGCAATAAACGACAAACGTCAAAAATTGGACGCATGTTTTCTTATGTTAATATCATTTTTGAAAGCAGCACAACAAAAAGAGGATGTGACCACAATTGTTGCAGCCGCAGACCTCAATGTATTTATAATTCGACAGACGACAAAAGAGGACTCTGAAGTTTGTTTACGTTTATGTTTTAATTATATTCAAGCTAGCTGTGCATTTTCCGTTGTGTGAGCCTTGTGATTATAATTTTGTTAAATTCAGTTTGAAAGTAAGTTTGGCCCGTTAACTGATCTCCGAAGTTTAAACTCCTTAATCTCAGATTTCATAAACAGAGTTTAAATTTTAAACTCAGTTAAAATTATTTTCGTACTTATCTCATTTATATCGGCAGTTTGCTTAAACTCTGTTTAAAAATTTAAACTGAGATTAAAAAACATATTTGAGCGGCACTGAAGTAAAAATTCTACAACTTTGACGTAAGACATCAATTAGGGAATTCACAGTTTGTTTCTAAAGTTAACACCTGGCAACTTTAGAAAGATATTTCAATCGAACTGTGAGCACCTCTTTTTGTGTTTTGGAGCTAAATTGCAAAAATAGTTTTCAAAAATTGGAAATTTGCTCAATAACATGCCTCGAATGAACGGAAACGAAGAATTATGGAAAAATATACTTACTTCTTCGACGATCCATTCTTCTTCCATTTTTTACAACAAAATTAAATCCGCTGATTAGTGATACCACATTAACACAAAAGAAAGACATGAGCAGAAGTGAGATAACTTTAGCAACAAGTGGTATCTCAAGTTTGTACGTAAAACAAAAACAATCAAAGTTAACACGTGCTAAAATGTTCTAATGTTAATAACGGCAAAGTTAACAGAGCAGATAATACAGAACTGTGAGCACCCTAAATATATTTCAAAAATTTTTGATAAAATAATGCAAATTGTCAGTTCCATTGGAATATTTTTTTTTTCAAAACTTAAAATATGTTTGTTTTTTGTTTATTGTTTTGAGTTTTTTGAATTATGATTTTTTTATTTTTTATTTTTTGTTTATGATTGAGAATATTTCCAATGTTCTCAGAGAATTTTTGACAAAATCTAAGTTAAAATTTTTTAAACCTAGAATTTCTGTGTTTAAATTTAAACTTGCGTCACCAAGTTAAATTAGATTTTTTGAGATAGGTATCGTCGTTAAAATTTAAACTGAGGTTAAGGAATTTTTTAACTTTGTTTAAAGTTGAGATCAGTTAACGGGCCTTAATAATTTAAATAAAATTCATCAGAAATACAGAAATATAGATTGTTGCTGTTGCATTCATTAGGTCTGTTCCCGTACTTTTCGGACTAAAAATGGTAAAACTGTCAAAAGTCTGAGAATGAGAAAATATCTTTCGAAAAAAGAGAAAAACACAAAAAAGTACGGGAACGCTTCTCGGACTAAAATTGTAAAAACTGTCAAATAAGCTGGTTTGTTCAGCATTGGCTTGATGTGGTGCATTGGCATTGCAGACGAAATGCCTAAGAGTTTTAATAATATTGAAATTAATTCTCAAGTTAAGAATTTATACTAGTTTTTACACATTTTACTATGTTTCTGGGTTCCATTTTAATAGTTTCAAAAAAGTTTTGATGTATAGCAATTTCTTTGCTAACTTGTAAACAGCTGATTTTAAGCTGTTTGACACTTTTACCATTTTTACCCGAAGAAATTTCTCGGACTAATACCCAAATGGCAAAGGCGCGTTAGGTCGGTCGCGCTTTGACAGCCAAAGTAGAAACAACGAGTTGTTATGAAGCAATTCATAATTCGACCTCAAGCTTTGATCGTACTTTGTATCGTAAAAACTGTCAAATCTCGTAGGAAGGGGTAAAGTACGATCAAAGCGCGACCTGCCGAAAAAAGTTGAAAAATGTTCTACTCGGCAGTGCTGCCGTTTTACAATTTTGAATAGTAGTAAATTTCCAGTTTTTGGGGAGTATTTTGTAAGTTTTAGGAGTACTTTAGTTCTTGGAAATAATGACAAAAAATAACTTTACCAAAACAAACATATAATGATATAAAATGTTATTATTTTCTCCTTTTTATTAATTTACCTTGTTTTTTTATTTCATTAACAAAATTTTTTCATTAAAATAGCTATACATTTTGACATGATGGCAATATTACATAGCTTTGAAAATTTTGAAATAATCGCCTTTGAATCATTTTAAAAATACATAATATAGACGTTGCATGTTGTACTTTTAATACTTGTATATGTTGTTATCCAACATGTAGAAAAGTTAATGAATAATAGTGGAAAGCACAAATTTTGCTGTTTTACGATTTCTTGGACTTTGTTTTGGTATAAGAAAATTTTTGTAATTAATCGTTTATCATCTTTTGTTTTTGCTTAATCTAACGATAAATAATATTCAGTACTAAACTGCAGAAACTGAAATTTCGTCAAATTTGTAAAGCAATGAGTATTACTTCCATAAATGGAAAGATATCGCCGAATGGTTTTAGATTCACATAAGTTATGTTCTGAACTAAAAGATTGCTAACTTATTTTCCAAATTCTCAAATTTTTTCCATTTGGCCGCCTCGTTACACTAAAATAATTTTTTGCATTAATGGCGAGTAAACATTAGGCCGTTTTGAGCTATTAATAAATAGTAGTACTTTTTGTGTTTGGGGAGTATAGTAGTACTCAAGAGTCAATAGGAGTATAATACTCCGATAGTAGTACTTTCGGCAGCGCTGCTACTCGGTCGTGCGTTTGACATTTGCTGATAGCGCAGGGTTGTATTTTCATAGAGTTAGCTGAATATGTGGGTATTGTTCAGTTTCTATGGTAAAGACATGTTTGCATGGGATTTGTTATTTTGTCAGAATAGTTATGTTGAAAATGATTTAATTTTTTAATTTGTTTTATGGAAATGATGAAATTCATTATGAAATGCTTGATGAGTTGAGCATTTTATAATTTAATATTAATATTTGTGCCAACATTATTATTGCATACTTTGGGTAAATGGGACTTTGTGGGATTTTTTGATTTGACTGCGTATAGTGGCATCATCTAAGTGATAGACGCACAACATGTCAACGCTACATTATGATTTCAAAATTATAAGGTCGGGCGTTTTGACAGTTCATCTCGTAAAGTCGAGTAAAGTACGAGCAAAGTACGATCAACGCGCGACCGACCTAACGCGTCTTTGCGATTCAGCCATAAAACTTGCAACTTTTGACAAGGAGGGGAAATGTTTAACTCTCTCGATTGCACGCTCTTTTACCATTTTTTCGAGTACGGGAACGCTTCTCGGGCTAAAACTGGTAAAAACTGGTAAATTGGACTAAAACTTTAGAGTACGGGAACAGACCTATTATAATCAAGTGTATCGGCAAATTGTTGCACGACAAATGTTGGTGTCGTCGGCTTCAGTTTAATTCTAATTTCACATACGACAAAAGGAAATTTTTATATATCAAAAAGGAATTTTTTACACATATGTTCGTTTGGTGCTGGTTGCTCAAGTGCTTGTTATATGTTAGTCTGTTTATTCCAATTATTTTTAAAACTGCAAAATATATATTTTAATTATAAAATTTCAAAAACACTTGCTGCTGAAGTTTGCCGCAGTCGTATTTATTATTACCAAGTCGCTCAATATTCCTCTACAACGACAGAGTGGAGACACTGTTTATCGCAAGTCGTGCGCATTGTGTTCAGGCTATAATTGTGGCTGTGTCACGTTCAATATGTTTGGGTATCATTTGCACTGCTTTTGCAATGCATTTGTATACCAATCAGAAAACGTTGGCATGTCTAAACGAAAATTAAATTGACAGTATTATGACATATTTGTCGGCGATAATTGTGCACTGAACTCGGAAATTAAAAACTAAAATAAATAATCACACATTAAAAAACCGCAACTACATAGAAAGCCTGCAAAGATTTTCCTGACCATTTTGCAATGGGTAAGTTTTTTGCCGCTGTTGATCAGATGTAATTAAAAATTTGGAAAAATGCTTTAAATGGAAATTACCTGTTCAATGGGGGCGTTGTATCTAGTATAGTGTTTGAAGTCATTTTTTTATTGTAGAATCCAATGATGCGGCTACGTCATTTAAGCTGGAGAGGCACCTTAAATTGCTAAAGGAAGAGTATACAAAACTCCAGAGAGGATACGCGGACTTGGAACGAAAATATAATAAAGTTGTGGCCACAACGTCCGACAACGAACTAGGCGAGTTCAGCAGTTTTATATCGCGCTTGGTCATAACGGTGGCGTCACTTTATGGCAGGGCCATATATTCCGACTTGAACATTAAATTTAAAGATAAGACAATGCCTGCTCACAAGTTTGTGCTCAATGCACGTTCGGAAGAATGGCGGGAGGAAGTGTTAGCGGATACAAAGGAACTAGATTGGAGTGAAATGGATGAGGATATTGGCATGGCGCTTTTGCGTTGGATTTATACAGATGTAGTTGATTTGCAGCACGATAGGCTAGCATTGGGGTTACTGCGAGCATCGCATAAATTTAAGTTGCCCGGCTTATTGGGACTATGTGAACGAGCGCTGGTTTCGTCTGTAGGAGTGCGTTCATGTGTGCGTTTCTATTGTGTTGCAGAGGAAGTGGAAGCAGCTAGTCTGCTAGAATACTGTTCTGGTCTGATATCAACGCATTGGGATGATTTGACACCACAAGACTTCGAGCACATGTCTGGTCCACTATTATTCAAAATGCTAAAAAGCAAGACAAAATATCCGCTGCATGCTGCTATTCGACTGTTGAGAGAAGATGTCGTGTTCCTTTGTTTAGTGGAAAATGATAGTATGGTAAGTGAATTATAATACATACTAGATTAAAAACAACAATATACTAGGTATGCTCCATAGCACAAAATAGACTGCATAATTTTGAGGGAAACGCAGACAACATATTGAACAGTTATTTATCTTTTAGTGTCACTTTATGGCAATATCCCTTTTAGAATATTTTTTTCCAAGAATTGGAAAAGTGACTTTCCATTTTTTAAATCAAGAACTTTTTGAAAGGTTTGAATGCAAAATTCTGCATCAAGCGCCAAGTGTATAAAAAACAAATGTGATGTATTTATCTTATCTTTATTTATTAAAAACTTTCAAGTTCTCGGAGAAAAATTAATCATAAAAGGGCTGAAAAAGATTAATTCATATATGAGATATCATATTCCATTCCGATGGCTTTTATTTTTTTTTTTTTTTTTGATGGTGAGATATTGTTGATTTTGATTTAAACTCGAACTGATACTGAAAGCATACAAAGCTTTTAAAACTTAATCTTTGTCTCAGGACTTAAAATAAATGTTTGTAGTTTATTATCTGAGTCTGTTGAATGGTGACACACCTTTTTCAACTACATGCTAGAAAAAGCTCTTGGTTCGGAAAAGTATTTAAAAACAAAATTCATTCATATGATAAGAATACTAAAAATTTTCAAAAAATTTCAAAATTTTTGCAATTGCAAAATCATATCATTGTACTTTACAATTTTAATTTATTTCCAAAAAATTCAATACATACATATGTCTATTTTCCTTTTAACATATTTTTAAAACAGTTTTTTTTTATATTTATATAATGATGAGTTTTATTTCTTCGCTGAGAATGTACCTTTCAATAGTATCAAAATATAATATCTTCTAAAACATGAAACATAACAAAGAGGAGATATATTTGAACATTTCATCTAAAAAACATATCATATACTTCTAAGAATAAAGCTTAAATTATTGCAATTTATTTAGGCAGTTAAATAATCAAAAGAAAAAAGAAAGTACACATAGATTTTTTTTAAATATTAGGATATTCGAGACAAATGCTTGATAGGATTTTACGTTAACCTAAAAATAAGTATATTATTACAGTCAAATTTTATTAAATATAACTTTTTCGAGTTTTAAACCATGAACTTTTGATTGATTCTTATAAAGTAAGCAAAGGCACTGTTATTAGTGCAATTATCACAGTCATTGCATTGTTTCGTATAGCAGAATTACACAAATCCCCACGACAGTAGCAGTGAGTTTTAACAGAAGCTGCTAGATTGTCCTCTTTGAATTCACCACATCCTTCCTCGTATACCTCTTGCACCGAGTGTTTTTGTTGCCATTGCTTATTTCGAAAAACCTGAAATATGTTCAATAAGAATATTTAAGCGCAAATATAATAATAACGCATTTCTACTCACTTGTGTTGTATCCTTTTGTTGTGCACATCCTCTTGTTACTGTTTCCTGTTTTTGGCCATTTTGTAAATGAAGCGTAGATATTGTCTTTAAACACATTGTTGAAAACGGGCAATCAAGAATATATTCGTCAGATTCATCAAACTTTGAACACATGGGTGTAACAACTGTGTTATTGGCAATAAAAATCTTTTCAACAGTTACTGCACATTTGTAGCATTGCACAGCGATGCTAGAATCTAAAAGAAAAACGGCCATTAATATTTTTTTAAGGTGTTTTGTGCGTAACTTATTTATGTTAAAAAAGCTGAAGTAAAATTATCTTTCAATATAATTAATGATAAAACTTTTGTTTGTTTGTTTGTTGCACAAATCTAATCAAAATAGCTTGTAGCAATGTAAAGCTATCGTTGTATTGCAATCAACATCGATCATAACTTTACTTAACTTCTGATAGTTATTTTACTATCATTGAGTGCTAGAATTTTAAGTTTAAAAAAAAAAAAAAATTCTTTTAAAACCTCATAGCTTTGTATAAAATGCTGTTCTTAATATAAAATTTGGTTTATTAAAACATATATATATTTTTGACATAATTAGCAGTTTCAATTATTTTATCATTAATTTTTTTTTTTTTTGGGTGTAATTCTTTCCGGTTTCCATTTTATGAGAAGAAAAAAGTTTGATAAACCGACAAGTTTTAAGCGGATATAACAAATTAAAAGCTTGTTGAATTAGAAATGGATAGTTATAGATTAGTAGAAAAACGGTAAAAATTAGTTGGACCCCAGGATAACCTCCCTTGGACATCAATTAATTTTAAAGTTTCTTGTTTTTTAAAAAAGTTAATATTGAAGACCAACTTCCCAAAGTGTTGAATTTTAGATGTTTTTTTGAAGGTAAAGAAATTTTTTTTACAAAACAATATTTGCTCAAAATAAATAAGTTACATGAGCCAAATACAATTTAAAATACTCTTTAGCTGTTTTTTAAAAATATGCAAACTTTTTTATAACGTTGATACATTTTAAATAAAGTGATTTTCTTAAAATAAAGTATTAAATAAATAAATAATAAAATAAAGCCCCGGTATTTATAAGTGATATTTTAAAAAAAATCTTTTTTAATGTTTTATTGAAATGAATACTATGTTTTTATATTGCATACTTTTTAAGAAAAAAGTTATTTTTCTTATTTCTTAACCATTGTGCATTGTGCATTGATGCATTGCGTGATGACGCTAGTTTTCGTTTAACTCGCTCAAGACTTTCGAGTCTAAACTCTGACACCAAAAGTAACATTTTAACTATTTTTTAGAGCTAAAACTCTATGAAAACTGCCAATACCGTTATATTAAACTACAATTTTTCCACAGTTTAAAGTTCATTAAAATGTTGGCAACTGCTTCACTTAACAATGAACTTAAACTCCAAAACACATAAAGTAAAGTGAGTTTTCACAACTCATGTCTTAGTTTTACTCCGCAACCCTTTAGAAATTATAAGAAAAAGAGAATAGCAAATGAACATTGTAGTTAGTCTGATCGTTACTTGAGCTCATAGTTTGTCGAGCTTAAAATATTTTGTTTTTGTTGATAAGGGCTACCCAACCGTTAATAATTATGTTATCGTTACCATTTCTAATTATGTTATACTTATAGCAAAAAGAAAAGAACAAATAATTTTCCATTCGAAAACTAAATATTTTAGTACGCAACCTTTAGTTATTTGTAATCTCAGTTCAAAAAATAAATCGCAGAACTGAGCAAAATATTATGTTGGCAACGGTTAGATCTGATTTAGCTTTCGTAGTTTCACTTTCGTCTATGATTTTCTTTTATGCTTTTGAAAACAAGGCAGAAAAGGCATTATTGATTGAAAAATAATCAATTTTTAAATACAAACTTGTTGGAAAATGTAGGTGGCGATTGTCACAAAAGAACAATCACTCAATTTGGCAATTGATAGCTAGATTGCTGCGATTTTATGGGAACATGGGAAAAGTTCTTGACACTTATTTTATTGAATTTACATTAATAATTCATCCATTCTTATTTTGAAAAATTATAATTGTTATTAGTTTTGATAGTACTCGTTACTTTAATGTGGTGAATGTTAACCCTTATTCGGCACACTGGATTCATTAAGCAAATTTTGTTTGTCTTTTTGCATTCCAATAACTAAAACAACAGATTTTTTTAAATTTCTTTTGATTAGTCTCTCTACTTTTTTTTTGCGTATTTTTAACATGTTTTTTAGTTTTTAAAATTGAAGCTTCATATAGAATTTCTGGTATTATTCCAAAATTTCAGTTGTGATCGTACAAACAGACTAAATCGACTGATATGCATAAATTTTATAATCATTACATAATAACTAGAGTCCGACCGAAACCAAAATTTTGACCGAAATCGAAACCAAAATTTGGCCATTTTTGTAATATTCGGCCGAAACCGAATCGGGATGTCTACATGAAAATTTTTCGCAAAAACATGACAATTTAAACAGATTATAATAACGTATATATACGATAAATATTCTTTGAATATTAAAGTTCAACTTTAAAATAATCAATAAGGAGATAATTTTTAATACCACTTTAAAGAACTTTTGAGTATTTTAATGATAAATAACTTAATATTATAATCTAAAAAACGCTTTTCTGCATTTTCAAAATGAAACAAAATACATTTATCGTTTTGTGCGTTTTGGGCCCAACTCACACGGTCGATCAAATGACAGTGAATTTCACGTTTTTGTTCTGCTTAACACCATTAAAGATTTGGATGAATGCGAATTCACAGTTATGATTGAAATAAATAAACTGAATATTTGGTTTCGGCCATATTAATGCCGTATAGCCGAATTTGATTAAAAGGGCCAAAACTAGCCGAAACCGTATATTTGGTCGGACACAAATAATAACTACATGATTGCGATTTTTTAGTTTTTGGATTTATTTTTAGTTTCTTTTTATTTACCCTGTAGTTTTAGCATGAAATAGATAGTTCAAGTATTTTTGATAGGTCTAGTTTCATATCTTTTGAAATAACTTAGCAGCTGATGAGTAAATATAAGATACTATGTAGTACTTTCTCTTATTCAAGGCTGCTTAGTCTATAGAATGGTGAAAATAATACTCACAATTGTTTGCTTTTGTTGCAACTATAGTTTTAATTGATTTAACTCGAACGCTTTAACGTTTTACAACTTAAAATTCTTTGACAGCTCAACAAAAAACAAGTCCCAAACACAAAAATCAATTTTCGCTCTAGAAGTTTATGAGCTAATTTTATTACAGTCATTAAAAAGTTAATTTTATTGTTTTTTTAGTGAAAGAAATTAACTCGTGTTTTTTATCAAAACAAAAACATTAGAAATGGAAAAATTGTGAAATTTGTTTGGTAAACACATAAAAAATGACAGGCTGTATCAAAGTGATAAACACTTTTCTAACGTGCTTACGTTAGAAACTGGCACTCCACAGAATATGTGCGTGTGTATAGAAAAAAACTGACCTAGGTCATCGTAGTTTGTATCTTTGATCTTTCAATTTTATGGTTCAATCAAAAAATTTTCTGTGGCAATGTATTTTGAACCGTTTAACGGCAAAGTTGTAACTGACCTCAAGTTTGTACTGATTCGATTTTAACTGTTAAGTCTTACGGAGCTATTCTGCATTTTGTTAAAAACGCATTTTCTCAAAACTACCTACCGGTTATCAATAAAATGAATTGATTTCCATTAAAATAGTTTCTTGTTTCCGGTATCAACATTTATAAAAAAACAAATATTTTGATGTATTTAAATATATTAAAATGTCATGACATTCCATCAACTAAATCAAAAGATACGACGTTCATTTACAAAATAATAAAACAATTTAAACCAGTAATCATACTATTGATGATTTCTTGAGACGGCAAATAATATTGGTTAATAATTATCGATTAATCTAGCCATCTCGTGTATAACTATTTTTAACTTTCGCAATTAATTTTGTATATAAATCTTGTACAATGAATTTGAATATGAGCCTGTTCAAGTGTCATATAATTTCAGTGCAATTTCTTGTCGATCAAAAAGAATTTCTTTTCTATCCATATCAGTAAATATTATGCGCAAATCGAAAGGCCGTAACTTTGTTAAAAAAATCACATAAATTATTAATGCAAATTTTCTTACTAGCTCTCTCTATGGGGAGTAAATTTGGAGGGTCATTGTACATAATGTTATTTTTATTACTCTCACACACTTTTAAACATATGCATGTATTTTAATTGTTTCATTGTTTTGTTTTTCTCTTATCAATTTCTTGTACGAATGCGTGCTAATGATACGATGATGTTTTTTTTTTTTTTTCGTTTACAATCAACACTTTTGATGATAAAATGAAATGATTCGAAATACATACGTAGAAAATCAAGAGTTTCCGCTTTAAAATACGTTGTTATTTTAAGATTCATTGTATTATCACTCATAATAAAAAAAAATAAAAACTTGAAACTCATATTCACCAGCAGTCACGGAACTATGCGCCGATAATTATGAATCATTGAATTATAAAAAACAGTTGATGTTTTATTTCAAAATAATTGTTCTGTCTGTTCAATCACTGACCTTTTAATATAAAATACTTTTGTTGTTTATTACTTAAAACGTACAAATATCTAGTTTAGGCTAATACATGCGTGTTTATTTTGTTTTTGTATTTAGTTATTGTTTGTTGTTGTTATTGTTAATAAGAGAAAAGAAATTTGAAAAAGTAAACCAAGTGTATTATTGAGGTCATAAGCTCTTTAGCTTAATCTTTTAGACCAATATCTTGCGCACTAGCCTAGCTACATGAGCAGAATAGTTAATCGAAAACAATAGAAAAATTGAGAGTAATTTTATGAGTGCAAACTGTAAACCCAAAAAAAAAAAAATCTGGAACATCACATTCTAATGTTGCCTGTTTTTATTGTGCTCCACACGCGTGAATGTTTGGCATCAAATTAAATAACAATTTGCAGCGTCAGCTAAAATTTTTAAATTCTTGTGAACAATTTTATAAAGCATAGTTAAGAAAACTACGCAGTAAATTCTAATCGATTCATCAGTTATACTTAAGTAAAAACAATTTGTTACTTAAGCTATTTTCTAAAACAAACAGTGGTCACATTATTTTTGTATTGCAAAAACTAAAATATTAGATCGATGAAGATTTGACGTAGAGGTCTTTGTGTTGAAAGTCATCTTCATTCATTTTGAGCACATTCCAATTAATTTTTATTTTCTTTTTTGCTAATTGTCAAAAAACGTAAACTACGCATTGAGTTTCAATGTGATGCCATTTTATTGCTTTTAAACAATACTTAATTAATGTTTGTGAAACGTAAAAGCGAAGAAAGTCTTGCATTGTCTTAAACGTCTGCAACCTTTCAAAATACTGCTTTGGAAACTATATATAATTTTTTTATAATTATTTTGCATGAACAAAGTTGATTTCTATCCACGAGTTTCGGCAACTTTTAGTTTTTTTATGTCTTTTTGATATTTTCTTCGGTTTATATATTGATGGTTATACGTTGACGCCTCGTAATTGACATTTCATGTATTTTACATTTTGATTAGGAGGGTAGGATCTCCATTTGGTAAAAATAAATTCGAAATTATAACAAAAATTGGTCCAATTCAAATTTTATAAAAATATGAAAAATATATTTCTAGATGCATAACCAAAGGGCTTATTTCCCACCAAAGTCTAGTATAGCCCGTTTCAAAAGAGAAGAACATTTTTTAGTTTCATTTTTCAATGCGCAGTGAAAGTTTCTAAAGCCAGAAATTTTTTTGAGCGTAATTTATTGCTCTTTTTGTACTGTTTGCTGAACTTTATGCTTTTTTGTGTGTATTTTTTACTGTTTTTTGACACAGTACTTTAAAAACCACCGATAAATTTTATTGTGTTATAACGAAATCCGTTTTGGGTCGCAAGATATCACACCTGAAGCTTTAAATCTTTTTTCGAACTATATTTTTACAAATAAATTATTTTCCTAAGAGAAAAATTGTGAAGTGAAATTCCGTATGAAAAATTTTTTTTCTGACACAAATTTTCTTTTCAATTTTGATTGGTTGATTTTGAAAAATAATATTCAGTACTTCCGCAGCGCAGTTGCGATGAACAACAAAATTCAGGAATATACAATCATTTTCAGAGAATATTAAATTTTATTTAGAATGTCGACCAATCAGAATGAAGAACACTCTCAAAATTATTTTCTTATTCTCAAACATGCGCGAAAATGTTCTTCTCTTTTGAAACAGGCTATATACTGTTCGTTTGCGTGAAATTTCACCGGCAACATTAATTTTTTTGTTGCGTGAAAATTTTGACAAATATTTTGTTGCGTAGAAATTGTTAAATTTGAGAAAGTCATGATTTACTTTTAAAAAAAGAGCAAAATAAAAAAAAAAAAAAATGGAGAACAAATGTCACTTTTCACTTAAAAGTAAATAGGCAGCTGCAGCGCTGGTGGAACATTTTATCACGGAAAACAACATTTTCTTACAATTTTTAATTTAAGAGACAAGACAGATTCAACTTCGTTTACAATTTGAAAATTCTTGCTTTCTCACTTATTTCTCATAGCTTTGAGATTTTATATGAGTTGTCAACTTCGTTTTGACATTTACGGCAGTACGCTCTCATCTAGCGAGTTAACATTTACTTGTTGTATCATGGTCAGTTCAATTAAATTGTCGTGAAAAAATGTTGCAAGAGAAATGTTACGAGTATGTTTCGCAGCGGAACAGAGGACTTCTTTGGCAAACATGTTGTGAAAATTTCCACGCGTGTTTCACAGCTTTTGTTTTTTGTATGGAAATTTGAGTAAAATTTCACATGAAACTCAACAGAGTGCTATGCTTAATGACATGATAGAATAATTTTACCAGGTAGTGTTGACAAATGTTGATTCTCTCAGCTACAAGTAAACGAACCCTTGTCAAAACAGCTGTTCGTTGTTATATTCGTTGGCCACATTCAGCTGTGTTAACTGTTGCGACAGCAACACATCGGGGTGCGCTATTATCGGTATTGAAGTTTCAGAAAAATTGTCAAGTTTATGAAATATCAAGCTTTGTATCAAATACAAATGGAAATTTTACCGACAAATTAAAAATTTTCTATTTTTTATTGCTTTTTAATGCGCAACTTCATATTTATGTGCATCAAGTTTTGACTTAGCAGTTGGCAACTGTTGGGTACGCTGAATGTGACCAGTGAAAACTAATGGCGTTTTCGTTTCTACCACAAAATGTTGCCTTTTCATTGCCCTTGCCTTTTTTCGTGTTCGATTCTAAAATAAGTGCAAACGGGTGAGTAAATTCTGTGTTCGTTTCTTAAAATGTCACACTCACAGAGGGCAAAAAAGGCGCATTTTCTGCCTTGCAAAATATCTCAGGGTAGATGATTGCCCTGCATATCAGCTGTTTTTAAAACGATAATATTATGACATGCGTGCGTTAGACAAGGATGGTTATATTCGTTTGTTTAAGTTGACATTTTTCGAGTAGGCAAAAACATGCACTTTTACAGGGTTGCGGGCAACATTGAAAACATTTTGCACTGCGACAGGGCAACATTTTTTGGTAGAAACGAAAACGCCATAATTGTATGCTATGACGGATTGTGAGCGCTCTCTTTCTTGTTATATTTTTTGACAAACGTCCGTTTCCAACAGAAACGTCAATACTACCTTTGAGTAATTATATCATGGCTTAATGGGTAACGGAAACATGAATCCTAAAATGCATTCAATTGAAGCAATTTGTTGGCTCCCTCATTCAAGTTTATTGTATCGTTACTCCTGCTGCAAAATTATTTTAAGTTTCAATGATTTTTTGTTTTTTTTTTTTTGACAATGTAGGTAATTAAAGAAATTTCGAGTTGAAAAAAACTTTTAAAAAAACTTTTAAAAATATTATGTTTGATTTTAATACGTTGAAAAAAGCCATCTCTTAAAACAAAAACCAAAAAAACAAATTGGCCATTTCAGCCCTACAAAGGACTTTGACCGAGCTTCTAATCTCTTGATTCCCACCAAAATAAGGATTGGTTACTTGTATTCAGAAAGTAAATATAAAAACTGAGTTGTTTTTTTTTTTTTTCTTTGTCACACTCGTACCAATAGTTTTCCTTAGAACTTACATGTGCTTCTGATAAAAATTAAACTTTCCTAAACTAAAAATATGTATGTTTTACATAAAATTGCTAACTTTTTAAACAAATTATTCCTTTCTATTTCTCATTTTCATTACTTGAAGCTTGTCACATCCGATACGATTTTAAAAATTGTATCTCACAATGTAACTGTTGCCTAGTATATTGACAAATAGCTTAGTTTTAAATGTTTTAGTTATGAAACATGCACCGAAATCATTTTTGCTAGCCATCCATTTGATTAAAAACTCTTTGGAAAAAAAAGTGTATTTAAGTACAATTAGATACGGAGTAGGTTTTCTTTGTCACTAGGTAAAGGTGTCGTGATCGGCATTGGAGCAATTGCCAAGGGTCAACTTATGCCATTCTACAAAATTAGTCCAGGTAACAGCAAGAACACTTAAGGAATTCTTAAAGTGCTTGGAAAAACTTCTCCGAAATTGTTATTTTAGACTTAGAGAAAAGGTACCGTTCTGATGTCAAGAAAAATATATAATTAATTTCAAAATACAACGGAGTTACTATTTTGGATTCATAACTCACTATACAAATAATGGTTTCACAGCGAATAATGCTAAAAATACCTGTCTTTATTCTCTGAAACTAATAGAAATTTCCAGAAACTTATGAAATTTGTACCTATAATTTTTTTTTTAAAATTGTTCACAATAAATATTTGGGTTGTTTCTTCTGTTAAAATATAAATGAAGATTATTTTATCCATTAATTTTTCTATATAATTTCCATCAAACTCTTACTCGTCACAACCGGACTGATCTAAGGCCCCACCCGTTCCATTTTAAAGTTTAAAAAAATAATGGTAATTCACATTTTTCCAAAAATTTCTTCGCTAGTATTCAACAAAAAATATATTAAGTTTGTCCATATGTTTGTCAAGAATTGTCTCGGTGACAGGTGTTTAAGTCAAAGTAACTATTAAAATAGTATACATTATTGTATTATGTTTTAGAATTTTGAAACGTTGGAACACTTACCAATGAACCTTTCATAAATTTTTTAAAGTTTAAACAGTTAATATCATTTTCAACCCGATAAAGAAGTCAAAACGCCACACCCGCTCTTTGGAATGTGCCAAACTCCAAAATTTTTGACATGAATATCTCATTTTTGAAAAAGAGTCATCTACGAGGTACTGGGACTATCATTATAGAAAATTTGTTGCTAGAAGTTAATTTTGTCTCACTCTCACTCGAATTGGTGAGTTCTTTATAAGAAGAATGGGGCAGTTTATAAGAGAACTTGTTGAAATGTATCAATACCAAAATGAAATTTAAAAAAAGCATGCTAATGAATATATTTTCTTTGATCAAAATCCTCTCTAAGTCAAGAAAGTTACAAAGAGTAAACAAGTGAAAAAAACAAGAGATGATTCAACATTAATTTTAAATGAGTCAATAATAGTAAGCTCGGTCAAATCATAAGAAGCTCGGTCAAAGTCCTTTCAAGGGCTGAAATGGCCAATTTGTTTGTGTTTGTTCAATAATAGTAATGAAACTTAATAATTTTAAAGATTGAATTGTTTGCATGATTTACAAACATTTTTGGCACAATAATTAATCATTGCAGAACATCTAACCAAGATATTTTTATTTCAATTTTGTTTTAGTAATAATTGACTCATTTAAAATTAATGTTGAAACATTCAAGACATGAGTCAATAACGGTCATGCATCTAAATAATTTTTAAAGTGAAATTGTTTGCATGAATCACAAAAATATTAGAAGCAACAATTTATCAATGCAAAATAATTCAACCAAAGATAGATAGATATTCTAAGTACGGCTTTCTTTAAAGTGGCATGTTATTAGAATTAACAATCAATTTTTCAAAATTCAAAATTTTGGAAGCGCGAGTACGAGTAAATGTTAAAATAGTAAAAATTATTCAACAATAATTTTAATAGATATTCTAAGTTCGTCTTTTTTAAAGTGGCATGTTAATAGAATTAACAATCAATTTCTCAAAATTCAAAATTTTGAAAGCACGATTACAAGTAAATGTTAAAAAAGTAAAAATTATTCAGCATTCATTCATTGAGTCCTAATAATAATAATAATAACGGTCATAATAAGTCTCAATAATTTTTAAAGTTAAACTGTTTTTAGGAATCACATAAATTTTAGACACAACGATTTATCATGACAAAATCATCACACCAAAGATATTCTTAATTTCAGCTTCCTTTTAAGTGGCATGTTATTGAAATTTACAATAAATTGTTAACGGTTATCTGTTTAACATTAAAAATTTCTAAAATATGAGTAAATTTTAAGTACTGGGCTAGTACTAAAAATAATTTAATTTTGTTTTACTCTTACAACTCGGTTCTCTGCGTTCGTACGTCTTTAATATTGAGGAAACAATTGTTTCCCAAACAAAAGGTCATAGATCAAATTTAAGTCTTTAACGTACAAATGAAAAAGGTGATCTAACCCAAATTAAAACGTGGCACTAAAATTTTAAACAATTTAACATAGCAGTGTCGATGATATATCTTGCGAATTTCCATAGTACATATACTAACCAAATAAATTTAATAACACAGCTAGTATGACGAAGAGTTTTATGTTATCAACGCACAGAGGGGCGTTAGCGCGTGATATCATTAACGAACGAGTTGTCCTTAAAATCATAATTATAATTTTAATCCTGTTAGTTGCCGCGGGTGTAGGAAATATTTTATCCAAGTTGTTAGAATAATTATCGGTATCTGCCGGTATGTTTCTTTCTCTTTGGGCTGTTCTCTTTTTGCGTTTCTCTTGTCAGCTTGTGTGCAAAGAAAACAATAGGAGTTTAAATATGGTACGAAAGCAGAAGATTATTTTAATCACGGCTGATGACGACGACGATGAAGATTCTGAATGAACCAAGAGTAGATAACAGCAAGTTTCAACTTCAACTTTGTATAGTTTAAGCAAACCCAACAGCTAATAAAAGCACTTTGCTATATTATCTCCTTTTTGTATTTACAATTTGATTCTCAGGTAAAATCTGAGATAATTAAGTGCTACTTTCTCGTTGTTTATGATGATTATTTCTTTTAAGTGTTAGTCATTTCTTCACGTGTTTGGGTTTTTTTTCTTATTCACAATTATAAAAACGGAAAAAACAAAGAAAAATCCATGAAATAAAATGACTAGCGCACGTCCCAACTAACGAATACTACTTGTACTTCGAACGCAAAAGAGCAACTGAAACAAATTTTTGCCATATGACTTGTTTATTCACATGTCCAAACAGCAAACAACCACCAAGAAGTATGTGTCAGTGTTGCCATCTCTTGGTTTCCAAAAGATCTCAGTTGTGTGAGAAATACCCCTGAATGATATCGAATTTTTAAATATAGAAAACAATATATGCACTTAACGAACACAATATTGTTCGTGTTCTTTTGTTGCAGCTCAAAATATTTAAATTTATTTTCAACTAAAACTTTTTCATATACTTCGTAGTTTGTTGTTATTTTGATTATTTTTTGAGTTCTTACAGCCACGGCAAAATAAACAAGGTTTACTATTAAGACAATATTTATTTTGAAGATTTTAAAATCCATGGTACAAAGCAAAGAGCGAATTCTCTTCTCAAACAGTCACTATCTTGTTTATTCTACCATGCTAGCAGCTGTTAATTTCTCTTTAGTACATAATTAAAATCCACTTAAATGATTTTAAGTGTTCGACTCAAGGCGTGTATAGGTAAGGGTACATGTAGGTAGTCGGTTTTTGCTTTCGAGTACATTTAGTTGCTTGTGTTCGATTTTTGTAATTTTGATATAATTGTTTAATGAAATAGAATGATACAAATTATAAAATTCCCAACTTCCTGAGTCCGGAATACAGGCCTGACGTTCTGAAAATAATCAGGACTCTATATCGAGAAGTGATTTTTTTCATAACATATTGTAAAATCGTTACGAATAAAAAGAAATGATAAAAGGAAGAGAAAATGAAGAGAATATTACAATGAACCAAGGAATGTTTTAGATCGACTTTATCAAATAAAATTTTTTTGCAAGAAGACCGAACCAGCCTATATTTAAGATATAAGAACCAGTCTTTTTTTGGAATTTCCTTAACAAAATAGCTACTTTTTCAAGTATGAGTTTAAAATTCAACTCATTATAATTAATCAAAAAATCAAATTTTAAAAATTTTTGCTGACTTTTGCTTAAGGTTAAAAAAATGTTCGAACGAGCATTTCTCATTCGTTCATACAAATATTCGACCGAAATTTATTTGTAAATCTCCAGTCTTAATAAATATCAAAGAGTATTAATATTTTATTCGACGCTATTTATTCATTTAACGCTATGTAGTATTAATTCAAGTTTTTCTTATAAGCCATAATAATAGTTATAACTCTTTTTTTAAATAAATCAAATAATAATTGAGTTTTGTCTTAATTTTCCAGCTACCGGAATTAGTGAATAGCTTATCGGAACAAGGACAATTACCCCTACAATTAGCATTAATGTCTAAGAATAATGCAATATGTCAAACCCTCGTTAAAAATGGTTCGGCCGATATCAATGCGTATAACGCAGAGGTAATTAATTTTTGTCTTAACTTCCTTCTGGAAATAATTTAAATAATCAAAATATTATCTTCTTTCAAATCAGGGCTCAACACTTTTAATTGATGCTATCAATAGACGCGATGCATTTGCTGCAAACTTTCTGCTGGAAAGACAGTGTCAAGTAAATCTAGCTTCACGGTAAGAACGGAAAAATATATCTATGAATAAGAAATTTTAAACTGTGTGATGAAATTTACATTAGTAAAGTCTTATATTCAGTAAACTTGACAGGCATAGTAGCAACTTGACATAGTAGCAACGTGTCTCACATGGCTTTTTGCCGTTTCTCACATGAAGTTGTCTTATCAATATTTATTTTCAAGAGTCACTTGTTACTTGTTGTTGACTGCGTAAAAATACCGTAATAGCGGTATATCACACTCGTTTAAAAAATAAGTGATTTATTTCTTAAGAGATTATTCGATTGCGTACGCGCTAGAAGAGCTGTTCATAATAATGGTAACAGCATAACACTCCCCTCCTTTTTTGCGAAATAAACATGTTTTTATTTTTAAAAAGTAAGTAACTAGCAGTTTATTATAATTTTAACTTATAAATAAAAACAATTATTTCAATATTTCATCAAAACGGGTCGATTGACACACTATTCACAAGAAAAATGTTGCGAAAGGACGGGAAAACCTATCGGGAAATTGAACAATATCATTGGTTGCCCTTTCAAAATGATATCAAATGCCTTAAAATGAAAAATAAACGCAAAACACGTGGACCACAACGTGCCACTTACATCCACATAGACCGAAAAATAGTGCAAACGGCTTAGCAGGATCCTCAAATCAGCTCCAAAAAAATAAAACAAGACTTTAAGCTGTCAACGAGTTCCGTAACAATAAAAAGACGTTTGTAAGAAGCTAAAGCAAAAACATTATGCTAAACATGTCCAAATGGCGAAAAATTCTTTGGAGCGATGAAAGTAAAATCATTCTTTATGAATCTAAAGACCGTCGACAGTATGTTAGAATACCAGGTGCCTTAATCTGTAACGCGATTAGAAAGTTAAATTGTTCGAATTCGGAAATATGATACTCTGCAATTCGATTTTCGCATTAAATATTTTGACATATCTTCGTGTCTTCACACTTATTTTCGCATTTTTGCCGTTTAAAAGTAAGTAATGCTAACTTTAACCGAATATTTGATGAAACGATAAGTTAACTCACTGTCACGAATGCGAAAGAGTTAGTTCGATAAAGCTTTCAAATCGCCTTTAATTTTCGAATCGCGTTATAGAGTTAGACCTCAGTAAACGCTGCTTATTACCAAAAAAACACTGTCAAAACAGTCAAACATGGTAGCGCTAAACTTATGATTTTTTTTTTGGCCCCATATATCAGATAAATGGAATAATGAAATAATTTCTTTATATAAAACGCGAAGAATAACTATAATAATAAAGATACTCGAAGAAATTATGCTACCTTATGCCGAGGACAATATGCCGCTGAAATGGCCAGCTGAAATACCAGCAAAACAAGGAACTAAAGTATACGAGTAAGCTCGTTCATTGCTTAAAGAGAACAAAGTGAACTTATTTTAGTGGCCGGCACAGTCGCCAGATCTGAACCCAATAAAGAATCTTCGGGGTGACGTCAAAAATGCAGTAAGTGCAGCAAATCAAAAAACAGCAAGAAACTATTTAAAAACAGTGCGTGAAGTCTGATATGCAATCCCCACTGCGAGATGGCAAAAATTGGTCAACTCTATGCACCGAAGATGTGCCGCAGTCATCCAAAATGGAGGCCATACTACCAAATATTAGTTACTAAATGATTTTCAGTAGCTACTTCTTGTCTTTTAAAGTTTTTTTTTTCTACACATTGAAAAGTGCTGCTATTTTTGGGAACAACATGAATTCTTATTTTTTCTTCACAACTGTAATAAAAAGGAATGTCAGACTTTTTAGTTTGTTGTAATTTTAAGGCTTTGCACTACCAGTTTTAATAAAAAATTAACGGTGCTGCTATTTTTGTGAACACAACTATATGTATAGGTTAATATTGTATTCTAGTTTACATTATAGTATTGTACAAATCTATTCAAAGGCTAGACAAATAGTGTAACAGATGTGTACTTAAGATGGTCACAATCGGTTAAAGCTTAGGGGTACCTCCTTTGGATCTATGTTAATTTTTAAATTATTTTGTATGTATGGTACAACCAAAAGTTGGCCGGTTTTAACAAACATTGGTCAGAAGACTTAGCAAATAGTTAAAAAAATGTTTCTGAAAATCAAGCTTTACCCAAATCAAGTTCCAATTACTTTTCCATTTTGTTTTTAATCTTAGTAATGTATGTATTCTCTTTTAATTGCAGACCATCAGCGGATACAGCTTTGCATATTGTTTGCTCAATCGCTCCCACAGAGGGTGATCATGAAACATATGCGAGCATGGTAGAGGTATGCAATAAAATTATGGCACTTGAGCCATATGTCAATCTGCAAAATTTACGAGGACAAACTCCACTGCATGTTGCAATTTTATCCGGTAATGTTAAAATGATTGATATTCTGCTAGCCAAGTCTGACATCGACATCAATATTCGCACGTGTGATGAAAAGTGCGCCTTGGAGCTTAGTTTGATACCACCTTTTATTAACGACGATTGTCCACCGTTTACGCTAGCAAGCACACTGCTCAAAATGGGCGCGAGACCAAATCCATTGAAATCTGAAACTCATAACAGTCTTCTGCAACTTTTGACCCTTCAACGACTTCAGAATGCTGCAATGTTCCTAACGGATTTCGCCAATTTGAATCATGTTAACTGTAATGGTCTTACAGCGTTGCACATCGCGAGCGAAATGAATCTGCCAACATTGGTGGCCAAGCTATTGCGTACTGGTGCATCTCCAAATCTTCAATCTAGCATTTCGGATCTTAAGTCTGCTCTGCATTTTGCTGTTGAGGCAGCTGCTGAAGATGTTATACGTGAGTTTGCAGACTACTATATAGAATTTAAAGAACATATAGCCACAGAGAATAGAGAGTTGCCTGATTTCAATTGTAAAAATAAAAATGGAGATTCACCTTTAAGCTTAAGCTTATTATTGCATCAAACTAGTTTGGTACCAATACTAATACGTGGCGGCGCTGATGTGAATGCTCGAAATGGTCAAGATATGACACTGCTGCACCAGGCAATACTCAATCACGATTCGGAAACAGCTGTATTTCTGCTGGATCAGGGTGCTGATATGAATGCATTAACGGGTGAGCAAGAGTCGCCACTTCAACTAGCTATTCATTGTCATATGGCGCAGGTGGTGGATGCCTTGTGCACGCGTGGAGTAACACTTAGTGCTCCAGATAATAAAGGCGACCCACCGCTCTGGACTGCACTTGACTTAGGCTATGAAGACGTAGCACATGTACTCGTACGTCACGGTGTTGATACAGACTGCTGGGGACCGGGTCCCGATGGTTGTCAACAGACATTATTGCATCGCGCCATTGATGAGAATAAAGAAGCCGCTGCTGTTTTTCTTATAAGAAGTCAATGTGATTTAGACTCACCACGGCAGCCAGGACCTAATGGCGGAGGCGGGGACGAAGCCAAAGATAAGCAATCGCCCCTACATTTATGCTGCCAATGGGGCTTAACCAAGGTGCTGCAGATGTTAATTGATCATGGCGCCAATGTGAATTCTTTGGATGCCGACAACAAAACCCCGCTACACATTGCTATTGAAAATCAACACGAAGAAATCATTTCCATACTTCTATGCCACCCTAGCATTGATCTAAAAATTCGTGATAAATCTGGTAATACACCATTTGCTGCCGCTCTGACCATACGCAAGCATAAAGCAGCACAGAAAATTCTAGATCGACTACCGAATGCTGCAGAACAGATGGATCAACGAGGACGAAATTTCCTGCACACCGCTATAATGAAGGACGACCTTGAAAGTGTGCTTTTCTTGCTGTCAATACAAGTCGATGTTAATTCGCGAGTTCATGATGCTAATCAATCGACGCCTCTACATCTGGCTGCAACGTCCAAAAACGAAATGATAACACGCAATTTAATACTAGCTGGAGCTCGCGTAAATGAACGTGATGCTATACAGAAATCACCGCTTCATATTGCTGCCGAGCGTGGTAACTTGACCGCGGTCTCAGCACTTATGCAAAATGGAGCCGATTTCGATGCCATGGATAATGATGGAAATAATGCTTTACACATAGCTGTGCGCGGTGGGCATTTAGCCATAGTGCGAGAACTACTAACCGAATCAAGTGTTAATGCTGAAGCCGTTAATTTGAAAGGACGTAATCCACTGCATGAGCTCTGTCGCACTGGTGAAGAAAACACTGCAGCTGCTATATGTGAGCTGTTTGTTGAATGTATGCCAAAATACCCGATCAATGCGCCAGACATGGATGGTAACACACCGTTATTGTTGGCTTTTATGCGTGGGCAAGCACCGCTGTGCAAAGTTCTAGTAAAGAATGCTGCTTGTCTGGGCACTGAGAATCGCGATGGTGTCACTATTTTTAATTTTAAGCTAGCAACAAATCAATTATTGCATAAACTGCTTGATCAACTACCGCAAGAATCGCCTTGGTCAGAAGCTGATCTTTGTCAAGAGTGTGGAACAAAATTCTCTATTACAGTACGTAAACATCATTGGTAAGTGTTGCTCTATGACATTAATGGTTCGTTATAACAAATTTTCATAATATTTTATTTATTAGCCGGCATTGTGGACGCGTCTTGTGCTCCAAGTGTTCGAACAATGATGTTCCTATACTTAAATTTGGAATAAACAAACCAGTGCGTGTCTGCACTGTTTGTTTTGGAGTACTGCAAGGAGGAAATGGAGCTATTCTTTAAGAAATACTCCATATTTGGCAGTCCATGAAAGCCTTAACCCACTAATATGGGTTCGTTGAATTACACTGAAATTTGAAAATAAACATATTTATTTTCTTAACTATTCTATCAGATCTATGCTAATCTACCGTTCATTGTCATTCCTTGCAATTGCAGTGCATCAATTTGGCTGATATACATCTATTATAAAATTTATAGGAACCAATTTGTTGATTTATAATTGTTTTCACTTAAGATTAAATAAATAACGTTAACTAAGAGTGTTTCTTAAAAAACAAAACATTTAAACAAAAAGTTTTATATATAAAGGTAATCGAAGGTATAGTAAAATCTACTATTTGGATAGTAAAATCTTTAAGAAACAAAGACGATGCCTTAAAGAGAAAAATTTGTTTGGTCGAAGAAGAGCTTCAAATATCTTAAATCCTGAAAACGAATGATATTCAGTAGGAATAGAAATTGAAATGAATAAAGTGCATTCAGTGTTCCACAAAACGAACGATTTCATTTTTTCGAAATCTTTTCACAAATCCTTTAGTTGCTATATTTGGAGGTAAGAGTTTGACATTAGTAAGACGGGTAAGTTTAGTCAATTTCATTTTAACTAATCAAAAATTCAATTTGAATTTTTTAGTGAAGTTTTCAATTTCAAGGTGACGATAGGTTTGAAGAGTTGAATCAAGTTAAGTTATATTTTATAAGATAACCATTTTGGTGCCAAGACATTTGGATTTATTTTTATCATTTATTTTTATTGATTTATTTATATTTATTTTGACCCATGAAATTCTGTAAATCATTTAATTAAAATTCACTCGGTTTCCAATTACGTTTCGCTTCCAGAATTTGAATTTCATTTGATTTTTAAAACGAAAACTAAATTGTAGAATAACTTGTTGAAGCTTCTTCAATATAATAGTTGCATCCACTATATTTTATCACTGTTAACCAGTGCTATTTATTTACATTTATAACTGAAATCCTTTAAAGAATCGAGCGAAATACTAACGTCTGAACGAGTCAAATCAATAATTTTTTTTTTTTTTTTTGCTAGATTGAGGCTATTATATTAACATTCGGAATTTACTTAAACTGGCATAAGTAATCTTTAAGAGCCATTTTATTTCTTGTTTCTTTTTTTTTAATTAAACTATGATGCTTCATTACTTAAGCTTAGACCACAAGCTATGCGCCACACAATGATCCAACTCAGCAACATAGTCCATCATTTCTTCCATACAGTTCTCAGATGTTTTGGTGCGACTATTGACACGGTCATTGCATTCTTGGTACTTGGCGTACAGAGCCTCAATGTTTCCATGAGTTCCACATTTTTCCTATATTTGAATACAAAGAAATTAGAAACTATAAGCAAGTTGGTTCTTTAAATTGATACCCTCAAGGCTGTTTGTGGATCCACCAATTCGGCTTCTTCATCTTCAGCCCTTACATTGGGCATGGAAAAGAATCCTGCGACAAAATTCCTAAAAGCCATTATAAACTTTAATACAATCCTGTAATTTTAGAGTAAGCAGAATATGGAAGAATTATTTATAGTTTTTAAAACTTGATAACTCAGAATTCTTATTTGAAATATGCATTTTATAAATACCTTTAAATTAAAAAGATTTTTGTCGAATTGTGATGCAACGATTATTCTGACAGTGAACAATTTTAGGGTTCAAGCTGAAGTTAGTAACATTTTAGGTTAAAAAAAAATACGTTCGAAAACTCAAGTTTGAAAAAGATTTTTTAGGTGTTCAAACGGTGCGCAAATATAACAATTTTATTTCGATTGTATCTATAGGTCTGTTCCCGTACTTGAACATTCGTACGAATTCGCACGAATTCGTGCTATTTTCTACGATTTCCTGTTCCCGCACCCAAAAAAATCGCAAAAGAGAGCGAAAATGTGAAATCCAGTCCTTGTCAAATGTTGCTATTTTCTGCTACACAAATTTGGAGTTGCAAAACTCGCAGCAATTAGCAAGTGCAATATTTTGACAGCTTATGTCAGCCATTAAAGCAATATGTCGAGAAAAGTAGAAATTAATTGTTCCACATACACATTAAGCAGAATAAAATGTGAGTATATTTTATATAATTTTTTCCAATAACAACTAGCGTATTTTCTTCCTTAGATATCAACTATAGCAATTCTGCCACCAAAAATTTGTTGAAGTTTCATCAAAAGTTGCAACTTTTTGCAAAAAACCTGTTCCCGTTCTTTTTGCAATTTTTCACGCAAAGAGAGCACTTTTTTACTTACTCTCTCAAATTTTTCAACTTGCGAATTTCTGCTACAAAAGTACGGGAACAGACCTATAAGGGGCTTTCGCATGATCTAACATATTGGACGACAAAGTCGGATGGAAAACTAACGGAACAATATGATAGACCTTTCGAATGATCCAACTTGTTGGACGACATCATTAATTACAAACTCTCAAGCAGAACACTTCGGCGCAATGGCTTAAGAATTTTTTGGTGCGCTAATAATTGATCAAGTTTTGAAGGGAGAGGAAGAGATGGAATTTAAAAGGAAATCTTTTTCTTTAAAAAAAAGGAAAATTTCGTTATTAAAAACATATAAACGCGTGCATTAAGTGTATGTTAGTAATTTATATGCATGGATTGAACGTTATTTACTCGCTGGAAATTTATAAGAAATGAAAAATGCAGCGTGTTGGACTAACATTCGTTCACATGTCCAACAAGACGGACGGACCGGCAGAAAAATCAAAAATTTTTGATATTCATCCAACATATTGGATCGACCGTCGTTTTACCTTGCGCATGCTACTACTTGTCGTACAACATGCAATGTCTATCCAATTTGTTGGGCCATGCGAAAGCCCCTATTGAGAACTAGCAACTATGCTGTATTTAAACTTTACATCTGCTGAGTAAAATATAGAGATGCTGAATAACAACATAACTGTCAATTTCAAAATAGTGATTTACAAATCTGATTTTTTGAAAAATATTTATTTTATAAATCCTAGACAACAATAAACATCTCTATAAAAAAAATGTGTGTTATGATTAAAAATAATTATGCAATAAATGTTGACCAAATACTTTAATCAGGCCTATCATTCATATTTTTTCGGAATTAGAAAATAAGGAGAGTTTTCATTTTTAAGATAGCAGATAAAGACATCATTAGTTTTTTATTACACTTATGTTTCTTGACATTTATCAACCGTCAATTTGCATTCAAAATTGAAAAAATTTCCGCTTTATCTTAAAAACACAATTTCCCTTTTCCAATAATGAGTGCAACATTTTCCATGATTGGACTGAATATGTTTATATTATAAATGTGAAAATTTTAATGATTCTTAAAAACATATTAATTAAATTCAAATAATTCATGAAGTCAAGAGCTACAACAACAAAGTTCTTTGCAGAACAAACCGAGCAGACTAGACCATGGTTTATTTTGCTCAACAAATATTTGCCAGATTTGATAAGCTACTTTTTGCGTTATTTTTTAACTTCCATGAACATCTCATGCAATTTTTGAACAAGCGAGTGCTTTTATAATTCATTTGTGGTTTTTTCGTAAATGTTAAATTTTTTACTGATGAGCAATTCTTGAAACACGTTTTAATAGTCGTCAGATGAATGAGTTTCAACTAAGTGAGAGATTTTGTGTGTGATTTTTCCAATCAATGTTGAATATTTTGCACGATTTTAAAAAGCGTGAGATATTTTGTGTGCAGTTAAATTTTTGTGGAATATTCAGCGTGATTTTTTAATTTCTGTGGGAGTTTTAATATAAAATGTCTTTCGAGTTTGACGTTTTAAAAAATTAATCAAGGACATGCAACGTTTTTGGGTTTTAATTTAGGGTATACCTCAGTTTTTAATATTCACCTTTAATATTCATAAAAGAAATATCATAAATTTATAGCTATAGCTCAACAAGAGTGCACAGTGATATGCAAAAATAATATGAAGCGCTCTGCCAAAAATGAGAACAAAAGGAATATAAAAATGTACATACAACGCATGTGTACTCTTTCCGTTGCTTCCAATGTGCGGTGAGTTGTGTACAAACTCACAGAATTGATTTCAAGTCTTGACCAATGTAAAAGGATCTTATAAATTTATTTGTTAATCTTCTGAAGATAAATACAAATTATGTGCAAAATGGCCAAAACAATCGGACCAAGGAGGCAAAGTATAAAAAGTTACTACTCAAAAGTTACTACTCAAAAGGTAATTTAATGACCTTTCAAATATATTTAGTATAAACATCATTGTTACAATATTTTTAGTTTTATAAGCGAATTTATTCCAAAGTTGAATTTTATAATAAAAAGAACCGTTATTTTCTAAAAAAAATACGTTATTAAGTTACTAAAAATATATATTTTTTCGAAAAGCTTACAGCTAGACTTTTTGTTTGATTTATAAAAATATGTTTGCTTTTTTAATTTCACACTATATTACTTAAAATAGAAATTTTCCAATTCTTTTGTTAGTTAAAAAATCTGTTCAAAAACTTTTCTAAGCTTGTGCTAATATCCAATGGATCTTAAATTTATCATTAATGCATTTTTTGGCAAATGATGATATAAATCCCTATTGACTGTGACAACATTTGCATTCGTTAATGGCATATATCAATTATTCAATTTAATAAAATGGAAACCAATGTCCGAAACTGATCGACTACAAATTACAAATTTTTTTCACTGGCTCGAAAATCCCGTTAACTAATATACATTAGAGATGTAACGGATATCCGGTTACCATCCGGAATGCCGGATATCCGGCCTAAATTTACTATTACATTTTTTTGATGACATTTACTGAGAAAGTGCAAAATAGCTGTAGTAGCTGAACTTTAGTGTTATTGCATGTAAAACTGCTATATTAATATGAGCTTCTTTATTATTGTGCTATGTTTGTAGTTAATTTGTAGCTAATTGTAGCTAATTTGTTAACAACCAGCCAATGGACCCACTATCCGGATGCCGGATATTCGGTCATCCGAAACGTTACGTTACATCTCTAATATAAATATTAAGGCTACAATGTTGCCTTAATAACAATTGTTTATTGTATTGGCGATATTCGAAAATATGGAGTAAGAAAGCAAAACATCCAAGTAAATATGAGTGAAATAAACAACTTTTCTTACAAGGGCAAATCATTGTATCAAAAAAAAAACACCACAAAAAGTCAAATAAATCATATATATATATTATATATCAAATGAAAGACAAATTTTCAGGCTTTAATAGTTTTCTTTTTTAATTCATAGCAATAACGGTAATTTTTTAGAAAATAACGGTTTTGTGTAAGAAAATATTCTTTTATTGCATAAAAATACCTACAAAATACAAAGTACTCAACAGATTTCGTTCATTTTCAATTTTTCTAAAAGCCATATATATAACCTTTTAAATAATACCTTAATCGTTAATATCGGTTATTTATTTAGAATATGATAACCAATTTTCTTCATTGACCTCATAACAAAAAACAAAAATTAAAAAATCGATTATCGAAAACAAATCGATAAATCAATTTTTCCTTTGGCTATTCTTATTTTTATTGAGAGTACTCTTCGAATCCATCGTCAAATCGCGGCGCCCCGGAAATCGTAATCTCCCCACAAAAAATACACTTAGCATGTGTTCACAACTTTTCTTTGTAAAACGCAATACTAAACACGACAATCCGTGCATTGTAAAAACATATGAAATTTTCTATTACAACTTTCACGATTTGTATTAATTATCTTGCTGGGGTCAATTTCGCATTTGTTTGTGTTCAGTCTATATTCACCTTAACAGAATAAAAGTTATGCAACACTGGCTTCCCGCTCAAAATAAAATAAACTGTCATCGCTAATTTCGCCATCTATGCTGCACTGAACTGCAATCTTTGTTTTAATTTTATTTTCATAAGTAAATAAATTTCCGGTCCATAGAAATAATGAGTAATGGTAAGATTCGCTTAAAAAAGTTATCAGACCTCATGCAGGAAGCCGAAGCTCCAGTCAAATCAAAAACAAAAACACCGAAGTGGAAGTGCAAAACGGTGCCAGAATCATCAAGTGTTTTGTTATCAGACAACGACTCTGACTTTGTTGATACGAATGCAACACCAAAAAGAGTTAAAAAGCAGAAAGAACTACGAGGAGCACCTACTACTTCGAAGAAAACTATTGAACAACCGAAAACGTCCAAAAAAGTTCCAAAGTCAAACAAGAAAGAACTTGGTGAAGGTCAAACCAAAATTGATAGCTTCTTTAAGAGTTGTTCGAAATCTTATCAGGTGGAAGAAAAGACAAATTCAAACTGGCAAGTTAGAGGAAATCAAACAACGGGTGGAAAATTGCAAAAAAATAAAAGCAAAACCGTAAAAAATATGGGTAGAGGCAGAAAGAGGCTGTTTGATGATACCACCGAATCAGACACAGACGCGACCACAGCTCCTAGTTGTATCAGTGGCATGACTCCAAAGAAACCAGCGCGAAAACGTTCTGTAAAGACCGGTGAGAATAAAAGTGAGAATAACAATTTATTTAAAGAAAAACCGAGTATCGTTGCATGCATCGATCTTATTTCTGAAAGCGAAGAAGAAGAAAACTGCAAGGAAACTGAAGATGCAATAGAAAAAACACAACTACAATCAGCAGCTGAAATTGTGATGCAAATAAATAATGAAAATTCCAAAGAGACGCCACCAATGGTACATGTCAGAATCAGCGAGGAAGTAACTGCTCCTGCAGTTAGGAATGACATTTGTACAAGGCAGACACACGCTATATATTTGGGTAATAAACCTCTACAGACTGATATTGGGATGTTGACACTGTCTGATCCTAGAACAATATCAAATGTAATGCAGCATGAAAGTTCTGAAGTTGAAGATATTGGTACATTAATACAAAAAGAAGAAGAACATCAGACACAATCAGCAATAGACGAAATAACACCTCCCAGTTTTTATGTGAACAACTCAAATGCAGTTCTTCAAAAACTAGATAACACGGATCAACAGTTATTGTCTTGTCATACGATGAACAATTCACTGGCTGATCTTAGAGCGACAAAAAGTGTTATCCAGCAACTAAGTTCTGAAATAGAAGAAACCAGTATAGTAATTCAAAAAGTAGAATTAACAGAAACTCTGTTATGGTCTTCTCAAACGAACAACCTTCCACTGGTTGATCTTGAGGTGTCAAGTAGCGTTATTAAGCAGCAAAGTTCTGAAATAGAAGGTATTGACCATCTTATTCGAAAGGAAGAAAAAGAAAATCCTCAGGCTAACGTGAATAACACAGAAATACTTCATCAGAATAGTATAGAGCATCAGCAATCATCTTTCCATATGAACAAACCAACGAATAGTGATATTGAACCAACGAATAGTGTTAATCAGAGTTCTGAAGTCGAAGATATTGGCATACTTATTCAAGTGGAAAAAGAAGAATACGTGCTCAAATCGCAATCAGTTCTTAGTATCAAGTGTAGTTTAGAGGAACGAGATGCAAAACAAACTAAAGAATCGTACCTGCCTATTAGCGATGACGAGAATTCTCTACTACCTGACGAGAATTCTCTAAAACCCAAAAGTACATGTCAGCGAACCACTAATAATTTGAAGAAAAAAGATGAACTGAATATTTTTGATGATCTTGAGACTTTACATAGTAAGAAAAACTCAATAAGTGTTCCTGAAAAGATAAATTCTAAAGAAGTTTCTATTCCACAATTAAATTCAAAAAATCAAGAAAAACAGCTTCCGGAAACAGAAGAAGTAATTATATTAAATACCACACCTGAAGAAGAACGCACAAAAGCAAGTACTAAGAAAAGAAAACCACGTCCGTGTCCGCCATATAAAATAGTCCAAGGCACAACATTCGCAGTTGATGCCTTTCAGTTTGGCCTCATTAAAGGAGTGACTCATTATTTTCTTACACACTTCCATGCGGACCATTATATTGGTCTAACGCGAAAATTTTCCATGCAACTCTTTTGCAGCCCAGTTACAGGTGCACATTTATTAACTATAGCTAATTTGATTATATTTTGCTTTTGCTTATTTTTTTTAGCACGTTTGCTGCGTGTATTCATTCCTTTGGAGGAAAGTTATATTCAGGAAATCGAATTGAATAATCCACAAGTAATCGAAGGTGTTGAAGTCACTGCTATCGATGCGAATCAGTAAGCATCTGAAATGCTTAAAAAAAAAAAGCCTGAGTATCTGAAATAAATACACATTTTTATTAATTTCCTTTTAGCTGTCCTGGTGCAGTAATGTTTGTCTTTAAGTTGCCAACCGGAAAATGCATACTTCATACTGGAGACTTTCGCGCTTCGCCAAACATGGAGTCGGAACCAATTTTTTGGAATAACGATATTCACACAATCTACCTTGATACAACTTATATATCCAATAAGTACGCATTTTGCTCACAAGATGAAAGCATAGACAAAGCTCAACATCTAATTGAGCAATTCCAAGAAAAGCACAAAGACAAAAAAATACTCTACATATGTGGAGCATATTTAATAGGCAAGGAACGAATATGGTCATCTATAGCGCGTAATAATCGGCTCATTGTTTGGACGGATGTTAGACGCAATAAAGCATTAAGAGCTATGCAGGACTTGGATCATTTGGAATTATTATGTGCGAATCCAATTTCGGCTACCATGCATTTGATACCTATGGGAAAGCTCAGTTATTTCGTAGGTTTGGTATATTTAAGCTAACGGTTATATATTAATTATTTTGTAATTTTAGTCTCTGGTTGAGTACTTTGAACCATTTAGCTCGCGTTTTGACATCTGCCTTGCCATACGTCCTAGTGGTTGGGAAAAAAATAGTAAACCACAATATCGGGGTAAAATAAATATAATTGGCGTTGAGTACTCCGAGCACTCTAGCTACAATGAGTTGCAACGCTTTGTCACCTACTTAAATCCTCAAGAAGTAATAAGTACTGTACCTGTGTCTAGCAACCTGATGGTCACCAGTGAGGTACCGCAAGCGTGGTACAAATATAAAAAGTTTCCCACCCAACACCGCAACTTTCAGCCCTCGATAACAAACTACCTGAAACGAAAAACAAAAAATGTATCTAGTTCGGAACAGAATAGGGATAGCTCAAAGGAAAATTTTTTACCCAACCAATTGTCGCAGAGCGATGAATATGAGGATGTGAAATGCTCCCAAAAGGTATTAACCGATAAGCTATCCCTGTTGCATGCAGCTGATGATGCAGATGATGATTGGCTTTCCTAGCAAGTTTTATCGATTTAAGAAAGTTTAATGTAAAAAAGCCTATATATTAAAGTAGACTAGCTTATAAATAATTTTTATCTATCTGTACGTTTATGTATATAAATAAGTGCATGTACAAATTAAGATAAATTTATAAATTTATGTATGAATATTTTTATGAATAAGATCAAATTAAGAATTTTTCCATGCATTCTGTGTTTACTTTATATCTCATTGTGTAGAATAATTCAATGAAGTGATTTATTTGCCGAAAATTTTGCATATTAGTTCTATATAAGAGTAAGTATCCTACTTTCTTGCAAGTCTTCACTTAACGGTTACATCAGTCAGGCGTGCAGAAGAAATATGTAGCTTTCTTCAAAATTTTCTTTCACTATTAAGTAAGTAATAAATAAGAAAGTGTTTCCAAATTTTTTCGGTAGTAAATTATGACAGAAATGTGCAGATGCCTTCAAAGACGATGATTTTTAAAACGCTAAAAAAACGATAGGTTTTTCCTGATAAGTATACTTTTAAAAATTTTAAATACCTTCATTATAATTCTTAAAATATTACTACTTGTTAAATGATGTTAACATATCATACATGTCTCATAATCATACATGTGATTAAACATGTTTTAATTGAACATGATAAAAAAAACTTGCGTTAATTTGAACGGTTCAGACAAAAAATTTAGTAGATGTATTAAGGCATTTCGGTCTTTGTTGAACGAAGACATATTATCTAACAATTTTCTGAAGTATACTTTCAGGCATAGGTTTATAAAGCTGAATATTTATAACGATATAGCAAATACAACAACCTTTTCAGAATAACTGGAATTCACAATATCATGCTGATACAAAACATTCGGAGTGAGTGCTGATAATGAACTCTTGTAAGCCCTGATATGAAAATGTTTCCCTTTGTGGGAAGAAGTGTCGAAAATATGTGAGTTTTAAGACTAACCATTTTGAGTGTTCAGAGTCTAGTAAGCGTTATATTTTAGAGTTATATCTAAAGCGGCAAATACACAAACGAACATATCCCACAACGCGTACCAGGTTTTCGGTTTTCCACATACTACGCAAACTTGTATGCGGACTTGTTATAGTACTTTAAAATTTTATATGTGATGAGCTGGATTTGTTAAATTTCTGTTTACTTTTTTGCTACCCTTCGATAACAAGACCTAATATTTTCAATTTTATTCCTTAAGTTTCATTCGAGCCAATAAATTTTACGTTTACGCTTTGTTAGAAACGCTTGGTTCGTTTTGAACTTATTTTTAACTTGGAAGGTCTCTAAAAAAAATTTTAAAACAATTCTCCAAAAAGTCCCTCCAAGTTTCATTATCCATACTTTTTGCCATTTGATGTGATTATTGACAATAAAAACAAATAAAATTGCCAATTTTTGCTCCAAAACTCGGAAGTTTCGCATTAAGTACGCGGACACCATTATTAACTGAGAAACAACTTGAAGTACAACCTGAAGCTCCTCCCCCAAAAAATCAAAAAGTTTTGATTTTCTTGAGACCAACTTACGAACCTTCAAATGTGTCTGCCAACAAGGCCACAAATGAGCAAACATTTCATGCAAACAACCAAGTTCGCGAACAAGTCCGCCTGTGTATGGGCCCCATAACATACCGTATATAGTATTAATAGTATTATTCTTTTAAGAGTATTTCAATATTGAAATTTATGACGTCATAAAAAGCTTATATAAGAGCACTTTTTGAACGTGTTTACTATCAAATAGCACTCTGATCTCAGTCTGAAATATGACTCTTAAAAAAAAAAACAAAACAAATTGGCCATTTCAGCCCTTGAAAGGACTTTGACCGAGCTTCTTATGATCAATTGTGTTGTGTGTGTTATTAAATGTTTGCACACAATTAACCGAGAACTGGACCTACATGTTTTATGCCGACTCCGAACGGCTTATGTTCTCAAGAAGCTTTACATGGCATTATTTACTCTCTGAGGTTTGCCATTGTCTGCAGAGAGGTGATGACCGATCAGAAAAATTTTTTTATTGAAAAAACTTTTCGCCGCGACTGGGGATCGAACTCGGGCTCCGTACGTGCTAAGCCACACACTTAACCTGCACGCCACGGTCGCCACAATATGACAGTATGACAATATGATAATATGACTCTTATAGTATTTGATTTCAAAAATATAAGCATCACCTTCATTTATAAATTATTTTATCGGAATTCAGCTTAACTTATATTCGCTTGACTATATCGATCTCGGCACATAGTGATTCCATCGTATTCGGTACTCGCTATCGACGCAGGTTGGACCATAGATCTTGCGAAGGATGATCCTCTCGAGCGCTTCCAAAGTCCCATCATCAGTGCTGCTCAACGTCCAGGTTTGTGATGCGTACATTAGGACGGGCATGATTATTGACTTATAGAGTGTGATTTTCTTTTGTCGAGCCCAAAGTAACACCTGTTGGCAAGAGTTGTCCTTCATTCAATCTCAATATTTATATCATTGGAGGAGTTAGTGGTGGATAACAGGTAAACGAAGTTCTTTAAAACCTCAAAGGAGGTGTTTTCAACAGTTACGTGGTTTCCAAGACGCTGGGATTGTTTGTTTGTTAACAGAAGATACGTTGTTTTAACTGAGCTTAATGCAATGACCATTAGAATCGACTCTTTTTTCTAGTCCGGAGAATGCTGCACTGACTTCACGCGTTTTATGTCCAAAGATATCAACATCATCGGTATATGCCAGTAGCATAACACTCTTATAAATATCGTGCCACTATTTCTCAAATAAGCAGCTCGGAAGATTCATTAAATTCATTAAATTGCAAGTCACACATAACGAATCATCTAGTCTGAAATCTCGCTTGGTATCGAATGAGGGGTAAAGGTCCTTCTCGATTTTCACTGCGCTGCTGGTGCTTTCCCAAGATTTGTTGGAGCGGTTCAATCAGTTGATTTACGATGGGCTTTAGTCTATTGCACAATACGCTCGACAGGACCTTAAAACCGATATTAAGAAGATTTATTCCACACTAGTTGCCGCAAATGATAGGATCGCCTTTCTTGTGGATTTGGCAGGCCACACACAGGTTCCAATCGTCTGGAAAACAGCTCAGGTGGTAGTCTATCGGTTCTTGCGGCCTTGTTGTTTCAAGCCGAGCTATAGCTTTTAAGACCCTGTTAAAGTCGGGCAGCAGAACTTCAACGCTGTCATGCATAATAAGGGATTCCGGGAGATCATCTATTGGTGGGTTTGTTATCAGCGTCACAATTAAGAAAAATAGCGAATAGTTCGCTCTTAAACATCGAAAGTGGCAATGATAATTTTTTGTTTTAAGGCTCAGTTTAATTCTTTTTTGAATTTTTTTTTATTCTTTTGGAAAACATCTTAAGATACTGTAAAACACTTTTAGAATAAAACTCAAAGCCATTTAAGAGCTATTTCAGTTTTAATGAGTAGTTAACGCCTTTTGAATGGGAACGCTTCTATCTTTAAACGTGAAATTTTGTGACATTTTTTGAAACGGCTTCCACTCTAATTCCAAATGCATTCGTTCGATTAACTCAAATCTGGTTTTTGTTTTTTAAACGCTCCGCCTGAACCAACAAAATGAAATAAAATTTTTTTTTTTAAATTTATAACGTCCAATTTAGCGCAAAAAAAATTGGGTTCTTCTTCATTTATGCATCATTTTTGTATTTTTGAATTTTAAACTTTTTTATTTAAAAACAGCATCTTGTATTTTTTTTTAATTTTAAACTTTATGTTGGTTCATGTGAAAGGCAAAAATGTTCCACTTTTTTGGTATTTGGATTTTGTTGTTGTAGGCTACCTGGAGAGGAGATATCGTTGAAACCGTAAGAGATCTTACCGTTCGCGACTTCATTTTTTACACGCTGTAAAACCATTACTATTGATGCTAGAAAAACAAAAACAGTTGGCAATTAAGACTTAACTAAAATTTAAAAAAAAATATTTTGATATTTAATAAAATAAAAAAAAATGCAGTCATTCAAAATAACCCTCTTTTTTATGCAAAAAATTGAAACTGGGCCTTAAAAATTACCATTCTTCCCCTTTAGTAAAATTTGGAAGTACTCGTATTGACTCAAAGCTCAAATTAAGATAACCACCGGCTCTGGCTGACTGTGTGACAACACTATCAGAAATATCTAATCGTTAACACGTTATGATATGTATTTATATTTTTGGATTCATTCATAAAAATCGTGATAAATTTCGATCCTTGGTTCGGAACATTGATTTTCTGCATATGCATACCGCACGCTATTCACGGTAGTTGTTTTCTACTCGCTGATACGATAACTCGTTGGACTGCTGGACCATTCGCCAACATGATGAAATTAACATTTACAGAACCATGTTATAATAAACAAGGCAATCGCATTCGTGAGCTGTCAGCCAGAATTGTCAAAACAATGCCAAACTTCGCTAAGTGGCAAAAAGAGATGGTAGTTTTTTTGTATATTTTTAGACAATTTTGACTCAGAGAGTGTGAACTTTTTCAGCTACGTGACTATATAACTTATTCCGTTGCTATGTACAGAACTCTGTTAGTCTCATGAAACTGCCCACTGGTAAATATAACACACCTGAAATCACTGGTTCGCGGACTTACACTCAAAAACCTCTTTATCTATCTACATTTTCTTTATCTACATTTTCATTATCATTTCACTTCAACACAGCATGTGAAAAACTACTATATATCACCATAGACAAATTAGCTCAACTGTTGCATAAGCAGTGAATGCAAATGATTGAAAAACTCCATTTTTGCAACTCAAATTATTTAACAGTGCACCACCTCCTCTACGATTGCGGAGCCATAACCCACACCCGTCAAGAACTTGGTAATCCAAACCTCGCTGATATCCTTCAAATCGTGAATCACAAAAATATCAAAACATTCATAAAACTTGTATGTAAACTAAAATTATATTTTGAAATTTAAAAAAAACCTTTATGTATACTTACCTGATTTTTGTGTCAAAAGTGTCAAAAAAAAAGACACAAATATATTGCAAGATACAAATTTCATGATATGAGCGGTCTACACTTGCGATATCGATATCGATATAATATATGATGCAATTAAATATTGCAAGTGTAGAAAATATTTGAACGAAATTGTGGCATGTAATACATTTGTAGAGCCAACAAGTTTTTACCAGCGGGTTTTTAAACGTATTCTCCTCGTTTGTGCGTTGTTGATCTCTGCAACTAAACAAAAATTTAGTTAATCGAGAGCTGCTGTTGTTAATAGACGTGTTTTTGAACAATACTACATCGAAGTGATGTGATGTCGCGCGAGTGCTAAATAATTTACTACATTTTTTTTTTCTTTCTTTAATTAATTAATGCCTTTGTTGAAGAGTTTTTTGTAACAACTAAAACAATATATACTGGAAATTGTAAATTTTTAATGTTTTCTTGCTGTTATTTTTTCACATCACACACACACACACACATACTTGGTAAATTTTTTAATGCATAAAATAGTGTACAAATATGTGTCGCACAAAACGAGCTACAGACGGTGAATAAAATTAAGCCTTTTAAGAAGTAGCTGTTATTTTTTTTTGCTTGTTTTGAAAACCTGAAAATGCATTTTCTAGTTCTTTGCAATTGTGAAATATTTCTGAATGTTATATAAAAAAAGTAATTTTTTGTGTGGAACAAAAAAGAGTAATAATTTTACGTTGACTAATACAGAGATACATTCGGTGTCAGTGTATCTATGGGATACAACATTATGAATCTATGAAAAATTAACAGCATTCTGCAATACGCAACACAATCGAGAAATCGTGAGTTTCAACCATGTTTCTTTTTTTTCTCTTTTTAACTAACAATTCCTTAAAACTAATAATAGCAGAAAAAAGGAAATATAGACAGACAGACAGACGGACGTACAGACAGCAACAGCTTCTTGCCAGCTGGCCGTGAGCACAAAAATAGATTTTATTCAGCAACTAAAGTACACATTTTCATGCGATGTTGGCGTAGAGAAAGAAAGCCAAAATCGGAGTAAAATACTAACAATTAGTATTTATGTCGTTCAGAAATTAAGCACGCAGCCCAAACGTTTGCCACACAACTTGTTTTGAACTAGTTTATTTATTATTTTTCTGCTTTTATATTTTGCTGTTTACTTTAACAAAGTTTTATGTGGCTATTTGTGACAACAACTACTACGATTTTTGCTTATTAGTACTTTATTTTGCCAATAATAACTGCTACAACAACAACAAAAACACAAGCAACAGCAACAAAAACAACTGCTACTCTAGCTAATGCAACTTCAATAAAGTTAAGTGGCAGGCAAAAAAAAAAAACGCCACCAACAACAACAAGAAAAACAAAAACACCAACAACATATTTTCAACATATACTATGCACTAAAGTTCACTCACTCTTTTCTCATCTTACATCTACGGTTATTATTTTTTTACTTCCTTCTCGTCTTCTACATTGTTTGAGTTTTTCTTCTCCTTCTTAGTTATTTTCTTAGCTTATCTCTTATATTTTCTTTGTTGTGTATATTTGTCGTACCTGTTTTATTTTTTCTTTTTTACCTTTTACTGCCAAATGTAGGCGCTGCATTTGTTGTTGTTATTGTTGCTGTTAGTGCTGCTGTTGCTGATTCTGCTGCCATCTAACAGCATCAATACACATGCACAGCGACATAACCCAATAGGCAATTAAACCAGCGCTCTTCATACGAAGGCCTGCATTGACTGCTACTTTTGAAGACTAAACACATCCATTCCTCGCTGCTCTTATGAGCACTTCTTGAAGGCCTTCCTTTTCTGCACAAAAGGCAGCACAATAAATTTGTTTTCCCTACAAAGACTGACTTTTCATATACTTCAGGGCAACTTTTTCGTTAAAAGTTAGAATATATATCAGTTTAAAAATATGACGCAATAATGGCCCTTCTTACTGCTATACCAAAGATTATAGATTGAAATTAATCTAACTTAAAACAAAACAAAGGAGAGAAGATAAAATCATAGAATATATAAATATAAATAAATAAAAAAAGGTGTAAAAGAAAAAAATATTTTTCAACATTTTTTGTTTACCCCTACTTTTAGCCATTCTAAAGAAGTGCTTCTATCAGGCCTCTTTTGAGCTATCGGAGCGGAAGGCCTGCGAAATTTTCCCACTTCATATAAAAAAGAAAGTGTAATTGTATATGAGTGCGGCAGTACTACAAAATCCACAGGAAGGCCTGCTAGCAGCGATGTCATTGTCTACTGGGAATCTTCATAATCAGTCAATGAAGAAAAGTGACTTCCAACATTTGCCTCTCTTATGTCTCTCATGCAACTTTCTACATAGTATATTTTCCATGTGGAAATTCTTATCATCCTAACTTTTTCTTATAAAAACTTAAAAAAAAAAATATGCATGTTTGTATTCATAGGTATATGTATGTAAATTTATATGTATGTATGTTCATGAATGAACCAACGATTTTTTGAAAGGGCAATTTTGGGGTAAAAATTTAACATCCCAACTGTTAAAAAATTGCTGAAAACTTAATTTTTTTTTAAGGCTAAAATAAAGTTTTGTTATTGTTTTTATTGCTTACTAGCAGAATACCCGACATGATTTCGGAAAAAGTTAAATGTTTGAACGATAATTTTTTTTTAAAGAATGTTCTTCTTTAGAAATGTTTATTTTAGTAAATAAATATATATCATCATCCGGAGAATCATGTGCTCCAAACGCCATTTTTATAATTTTGGGTTAATGGTTTCATTAGTGGTTTATGTATGATACATAATTTTTCAAATCTGCAATCCCTTTTTTGGCAATCTTTTCCAGAATCAGGTATTTCGTGTTCATTTTTCTCTAGATGCCTTTAAACAGAAATTTTCGTTGACCTCTCGCCCATTTCACTACACAATTTTGTTCTTGATTAACCCTAGGACTATTTGGGAGCCGTCAAGTTGGACCCACAAGCCATAACCTGCTGTCCTTACGATTTTCGTCCTTCAAGGTGTCCAATCGACAGCTGCTAATAGGTATAAGTATTTTAAAATGCAATAGCTGTGTTTGGGTGTCATTATTAGGAGGGGATCTCTTAAGAGAGTGACAAGGCATGGGCAAATACACCAGTTTACCGATTTCGGTTATATGAAAGGTGGGTGTATTACTTGGGCGATTTAGTTCTTTTTCGTACATGCTAGTTGTTACTATAAAATAACTAGGTGCACCAAATTGCATTACTCTGGAATCCTTTTTTGGTGAAATAAACCACATTACCGATTTCGGTTATATGAGAGATGGGTGTATAAGTTGGCCGATTTGGTTCTTTTTCGCACCAAATAGTTTTTTCTTTAAAAAATAAGGTGCATCAAATTGTATTACTCCAGGATGCTTTTTTGGGGAAATATTCCAGATTACTGATTTTGGTTATGAAAGGTGGGTGAGTAAATTGATCGATTTGGTACTTTTTCACACCAACTTTGGGTGTCCCAAATTATATTGGTCCCGGGTGTTGGTTTGTGAAAATATACTAGATTATCCATTTCGGTTATATAAGAGGTGGGTGTTGGTCGATTTGATCACACTTTTGTGAGAACTCTTCTCTTATCAAAACATATTTCCACAAAATGTAACATCTTCCATTTTTGGCCGAACGCTATATTTGATCGTTATGAATTGAAGAATTGTGAATGGTTTAATGCTGAATTTATGACTAGATCGGCACAGCCACGGCACAGACAAATTTTTTTCATAGATCCGTTCTCTAGACACATAAACTTTACTAAAAGCCGTTGGATTTTTATGCAAGCAACATTATCTTTCTGTGAATCATTCACAACAACTGCTTCGACAACTTCCTCCACTTATTCATTACCTCTGTCTGTGACTGCAGTATTCATCCCAGTGTGGAACTTTTTTTCGGAATACATTGCCGCTGTAATAGGTAAATTATCTATTCCGAACGGAGATTCTGTTTAAGAAACTTCTGATTTACATCTAATACCTAAGAAGGTAATAAATGGCAAGTTTCCTAAAACACCGACTCAGTTGTCTATTAAATGTATTTTAATACGAACAACATATAGAAAATTATAGAAAGATGCTTAAAATTGAAATTTTTTGAGACTTAATTTCAATGTGGCTATGCGACATTATGTATAAACTCGAGGTTTTTAGTTTTCCAAGTAGAGCCTTCAGAACAAATCAAAAATAGAAAAATATCCACAGTAATATCAAAATTTTTATCAGATAGTTCAAAAGTGAAAAGCTTAACCCAAAAATTCATTGAGTCAGGATATTCCCCAATACAGGTAATCGATGGACAATGCCTTATAAAATATATTAAAATTACAAACCTATTTTATCACGGTTACAACCGATTTCTAATACTCTGCCCAGTTTAGTTTGAGAAATGTTTCTTAACAAACAAATTCAGGTGTATTAAAGTCGCACCCCCTCCCGAAATTAAATAATTTAGTTAGGAGTTACGTGGCTTAGTTAAGACTTACATTTTATGCAATGAAGTTTTCCATATAAATTATAAACTGATTGTGGATCCTCTATCGTTTTCACGCCTCACCTTCAAGAATACCAACTTTTCTCTCAGTAACTTTCTTTAAATAGCCTGCTGTATAAAGAAACTAATATAATAATAACTAATATTAGCTTAATATTATATTTATACACTTGGTTGTATAATCATAAAAGGTATACTGCACTTGAATTTTTACGTTTTCTAAAACTTTTTTGTCAGTCTTAACGGGCAAATTTTTGTTTCGTATCATGTTTTCATGCTTTGTCGAATATAGCTCAGAAGGCTTATCATACAAAAATTTCAGTTTGGGAGGTATTTTGTTTTTCTTTCCTAATGTCAACAATCACTTTTTAGTAGGACTTTGTTCGTTAAATTCATCTTTGTGCCGAGTTTCCGTGCTTTTTCAAATGTAGATCAAGAAAGAGATAAATTTAAACGTTTTAGAGGTATGTACGGTGTCACGCAAATTTTTCCAATGACCACAATCTGTTCCAGTAAGATGATGTATTAATAAATGTCATAGTGTTAATAAATGGTGGTGAATGGTACCGAGTTTCCATGCTCTATCGAATGTAATTCGAGCATTTCAGCGGTTGAAAGGACTTTGAACGAGTTTCTTTTGATCAATTGTTTTGTGAATGGAGCTTTCATTTTTCTCCACAATTGGTCAATACTGACATATAAATGGTCAAAAAAGATGAAGTCATTGAATGGTGACTTTGTACTGGATTAAATGTGGTCTATCTAAGTCTATCCTTAAGCTTAATATATAGATTTGGGTTGCATGGAAGGTACTACGCCCCGCCGTCTTTTACAATATTCATAATTGTTTTTTTCGTAAGTTGATGTCACTCAATGGTGGTCTTGTACTGAGTTTCCAAGCTCTTTTATATATAGTCCAAGACTTAAAGACCAATAAACGATTTGAGTTGTGATGGATGATGCCACTCCCCTTGCGGAAATGATAATACTTTTTTCCAGTGTAATGATATTAGTAAATGATAGTTTTGTACTACTATGACGTGATTTGTTATAAATAGTTCAGAGTCAATTCAAAGAAATGGTTCGAGATGTTTGGGCGGTACCAAGTTCCTTACTATAATGTCCATAATTTTCATTACTAACATTTTTGGTACGATAAGATTTCGTAACAAGTTTTTATGCTCTATTGCTTATAGTAAAAGACTTGAGTCATATTAAAATTTTTTAGTTATATGGGAGGTGCCATGCCACTTTTTTCAGTTGATGTTTTCTATAGCTTATAATTGATAAGAATTGAAATGGGCTATTTTGAAATAATGGGCAAAAAATTCTGTCAGAAAACACGATTGCATGTAGATAATTCCATAACATAATTGTGTGACTGAAGAACGAATTATTTCGGTAATGCGAGGTTGGGCACCAAATCGCTGTATTATAGGGATGGGCAATTTAAGCAACCCGAGTTAACCTAAAAAATACTCGAGCTGGTGGAGTTAGGTCTAGTTACTGTCCTTGAACACTCCCATTGTAGTACCTACATAAAAAATGCCTTAACAACCAATACAAGGTCGATTCCCAAGATATGCAAGGAGAACATTGAATTTGGTTTAGAAGCTCCAGCGAAAATGTTTAATTTCTTAACCGAATTTGCAAATTGTACTCCATTTTTGACCTAATATGTGAGATTAAAGACAGTGTGAAGATCAGTAGAAGTGAACAACTTAGGCACTTGGTCACTTCTTTCGTCACATGGAGAATGTGATCATTTCAACACCCAGAAGGTTTAGCCCTTGAAAGGACTTTGACCGAGTTTCTTATGATAAATTGTGTTGTGTGTGCTATTAAATGTTTGTAAACAATTGATCGAGAACCACATGTCATTGTTTATGCTCTGAAGTTTGCCATTTGTCTGAAGAGTGGTGACGTCTGATCTAAAAAATTTTTTTCTATTGAGAAAAACGTTTGCACAAAGTGAGAATTGAACTCGGTATTTGTAAGCTCGCACGGCACACACTAAGCACGCACGAGGACCACGGCTGCCAAAATAATTCATTAAAATACTGCCAAAGATAAAAAATTTAATAACTAGTCTAGCTGACTAATTCGAAAAGAGTCTTGTAACTGTATCATGTGTAAAATTTCTGTTACTACTAAAATAAAACCGCTGAGTTGGCAACACTCTTTGCATATACATACTTTGATATACATACATATGTATAACTTTAAATGTGTATCTTTATATTATACATAGTCACGTTGATATACCAACAATATGTGTGAAAGCAGGACATGTTGTACAAGTTAGTAGCTTATGTAATACATAGCAGGATGTTGACCTATATAATAATTTATGTGTTACGTATTCAGCGTATACCATGAAAAATGTATTCTGTATCAAAGATGCTGTTTTGCTGTTTTTAAAGATTTATTATGCTGAGATGAAAGTAAATTTTTAGTTACAAAGTTTACCATTTTTGTCCATAAAAATCGCGGATTTGAATGAAATTATAAGAAATGCGTAGATAGTTTTTCATATTTTTTTTTTTGCACAAAATCATCAGTAGCCTTGTTTTGATAAATCTTTTGATTTTCGAAAACATTTTTTTGCTCCTACAAAAGAATCTTGTGGCTGGCTCAAAAAAAAAGCATTATTAAAAATAAAGTAATGCTATATTATTTTTGAATAACACAGTGTAACATTTTGGAGGTCATGGAACTCAAACAACTTTTTGTCTGCTGTTCCTTAAAGTTGGGGAAGTAATTAGAAAAACCTTATCGGGAATTTGCTAGTTTGCCTAGCGATCGGATTTTGTGATACTTGAAAGATATCGATTGACATCACTTCAACTAATTCAACGTTAGCCACTGACAAATGGGTGTCCCTTATAGCTTGCTCTTTATAGGCTTCAACAATTATTATTCATATAATTTAATTTGATTTAAAGGTCACTTTTCACTTATCTTGTTCAATTTTTATTTTTAAAGTTAGTAACTAATATCTATTAGAGTCATAATATGATGTACATATGATTGCAATTTACATTCAATAACTGTATTTAACTGCATTTGCAATAAATCTCTTTAGACTGCAACCTAAGATCAGATCAATCACCAAGAAATGCACTCATAAGCATTACGATATTAAATGGCAAAATATGTGTGCTAAGTTTGTGGCATGCCCCAACAACAAAAGCGCTACAAAAACCACTTCACAGTTATAACTAGATAAGTATATATTTATTTATATTTTTTTTTTTGCTTACAAACATTACCCTTCTACGCTTCATAAAGAAACGTCAAACTTTCCATAGCGTGACTTGAACCATGGTCTCGTATATCCGCTACTGAGTTTTGCATATAAAATAATATTTTTTTTTCTTGTTGCTGTAACTCAAGGCAGATATATGAAAAAATCACAAACTTAGGCTTAATTTGCGCTGCCGTCTAATGTTGCGCATGCGTTGAAGCCACATCTAGTGCTAGCTGTGCATACTTCAATGTAGTTTCTCCCGGTTGCGCATTGAAAGGTAACGCATGCGAACGTCCTTCAATATTTGTGAAACGACGTTGCTGCACAGTGGTTAAAAAAGCTGTTTTTATGGAAAAGTCCATAACTTTTGAACCGGCAAAGATAATAATGATATTGTTTGTTATCATATATGTTATAAAGGATGAATTAGAAGTTATAATCTTTTGAAAAAAAAAAATTAAAAAGCCTACTTTTATTTACAAAAAAAAAAAAAAAAAAAAATGATAAAAATTGTACTTTTTCAAAAAATGTAAAATAAAGTGACAAAAGTTTTGATTCAATTCTAAAAAGAGAATAGTTTTTGAGCTCATCAAACCAAACAAATGCTTCTAGGAATACGCTAGAAGACTTTTCTTGTGGAAAAAGTCAATAAAAATAGTTATGTTGAATTATATTTTTTTAGAAGTATATATTATTCAATTAAGACTTCATTACAGAATCTAGAGAAAATTCTACAAATGCATTCAAGAAAACATATATTTAACATTTATTTTTTTGCATTATTCAAAAATCAAAAATATAAAAAAATTGATCTTTAGATCGTTATTTTTTTTTAGCTTGAACCAACGCTCAGGGAATGCCCTCTATAAATGCGAAAGCAATGTGCTGATTCGGAAGATTGGTAAGAGATTTGTTGGAGGGTGGAACAATTTAGAAGTTACGGTAAGCATTTGTTTTAAATTTACACAAGCCAAAATTTTCGGCCAGCACATCCGCAGCAAGAATATTCCATAATTTTACCGTACGACTAAAGAACGAAATATCTTGGTAATGTGAGGTTCTGTTAGGTTTTTAGGCAATACTGTAGGGATAGGCTAGGTGAGCTGCTCGTGTGCACCTGGGAAATAATCGAGCTGATAGAGTCAGGTCACGTATCTCGCTTGAATACTTCCCATGGTAGTATTTGTTTAAAGGCTTAAGGGGGGACACGACATTGGCCGTTTTTTTTAAATCGACTTTTTTTATAATTTTGTATTTTCTTAAGATTCAAAGAAAAAAATTCTTACGGGTTCAAAAGTTACAGCCAGATTAGTGAGAGCGCATTTTATTTTTCTTTGTTCACCAACTTTGAACGCGTTTATCTCGAAACCATGTTTTTCGTACTGGTTGCGGCACTAGCGGGTTCATTTTTTGACGACATTTTTTTTTGTTTTGTATTTCTTTAAACATGATTCGCTATCGTTTGACACGAGCTTTTTTTAAATTTTTTTTCGATTTTTTATGAATTTTTAAAGTTAATATTTTTTTCGATAAAATACACTTTCAAATTTGGAACATCACCAAAAATTTAAAAAAAATTAAAAAAAGCTCCTGTCATACGATAACCAATTTTGTTTAGATTTAAAAAAGTTTTTTATAATTTTTGCGACTCCCAGTGCTGCACCCACGAAGCCCCGTTATATTCTCTGCCGCCAGTTTGGAGCTCTATAAAACCATGTTGGAGTGAAAAATATATTTTTTTAATTTTTTTTTCTTGTAATTTGTTATGAATTTTTTAAAAAAAGTCTGTTTTCTCTACCGCGAATATTATGTCCCACCTTAAGGACTCAAAACTGCGTCAATGACGAAGAGAGTTGAGAGAGAATGAAACTTTTGCATTTCCAACCAAATATATCGCAGGGCGTTAAATTCGGTCTAGAAACTCCAAATTAGATCTTTAAGCCTCTGCCCAAATGTGCGAAGCGTACACCATTTTCGGCCTAAAATATAAGGTATAGATAGTGCAAAGATCGGTTGAAGTGAAATATATGTTGTTCACCGTTTTAAGAAACCTAGGCACTTGACCGTACAGAAAAGTTATTGTTCAGTTTTAGATAAAAATTTCGTTTTTTTTACATCTTCAAAATGATCTGACTTTCGTGAATTTTATAAAAAAAATCAAATCTTGAAATTCAAATTTATGAATTGGGAATTCATATTTGAAAATTTTTCGCAACACTCGGAATATAATAAAAAAGGCATCATATTAAGAGAAAAATGGTATAGGGCTTGCTCCAGAGAAAAATGATAAAAAGCTTCCATGAAAAGGAGAGATATTTAAAAATATATCGTTTTTAGAGAATAAGACTTTTTATTTATGCGAAATGATTTCTTTATATTAAAGAAAATACTTCGCATAGTGAATTTTTTATCAAATTATAGGAACACTTTTTCATTTTCAATACATTTTTCTCTTTAAATGAGAATTTTTTGTGCGAAAGAAAGACTTCATCATTAGAGACATTAAAATATTTCAATTTCCCAAAAGTGAAGAAATATTTCTTTGAAAAGGTGAAAATTTATACTAATTCAAGAAAATTTTATTTGAAAAAGAGAAAATTGCTATTATCGAAAATAGACAAATTTTTTATTGAAGAAAGATAGGTATGTTTTTATGAGTGAAGATAAGCATGTTTATATTTTTAGAAATATTACCTACAAAAACAGACTTTTTGCCGCCCATAAACCACTGTGCGGCGTCACGGCTCTTCAACGATGTGTGTGTATTTGCAAGTTGGTGGGTGTGTGTTTTTTAGTGCGTCGGCAACAGATGTTGCACATTTGCTGGAATTTGCAATTCGATACATTGACAGCCAGTTGGAGGGATTCGCATGATCGCTGATTTATTAAGAGGATGGCGAAGTGAAGCTGCACAATATATAAAATAATAATAATAAAAAAACAACAACAACAACAATGATGTTTGGTTTTCTTGCTAGTTTGTTGCCGGTTTAAATGTTTGGCTTACCGCTTGGATGTTGTCCTCTTTGCTCACAATCATGTTAACTTAATATAATTTAGAAATTCCGGCTATGATCATTATTTATCACATGAATGATCACACAATATGCTGGTAACTCTCACCTCGCGACTTCAATGAGCAAACATTCACATTTTGTCAGTTTTTTATATTTATCAAATTGACAATATTGTTTGGGAATTGACTTTGAATAGTATCGATCTAGAAAAGATGACAATACACTGAGCCAAAAACTTACTTATTAACAAAGTAAAAGTTTATTGGCCTAATGTGGTATTTATAAAATTGCTCCAAAGTAGAAGTTCATTGCCTCAATTGCGGTCGAATAGTAAGCGTGCTCGAATCCCGGCCTGGCTGTGGTCTTAAGCTTCAACCTGATTTCAATTTTTTCCCATTTCTTATTGAATGATTTTCAAAATACATCAACACTTAATGACTTTAAAAGTATAATCTTTTTTGAACCTTTAAAAGTCCCAGAAAATTATTCTGAACTTATTTTTGTAAGAGTAATTATTTTTCTAAAAATGCGATAGAGTTGATCCTTCATCAGCAACCAAATAAAAAAAACTGTACTCAACGTTTAAACCATAAAGATATGACTTACATTAGAAAAGAGCAGAGAAGTAAAATCTGTCGAATAAGTAACATATCTTTTAAACTTTCTTGAGCTTGTATTATATAGCCTATAACATAAATATTAATAATGTTTCTTTTTTATTAAAATTAAGACCGATAACGTCAAAACTAATTCACAATTATTGTACAACTCAACGAAGTTGACCCTTAAAACTACGAACTAGTTTGAAACTAATAACTAATACACATTTCCTCTGTTGATCTAGTTGCTCATTAAAAAAGAAAAACAGTTATAATCTTTAGGCAATCAAGTGTGTGAAAAAATGCTGACTGAACTTAAGATTGAAGAAGTCATAATAAAAACTAAACGATTATGTTAATCGTTCGTCTGTGTAAAATTTAAAACGCATTTTACAATATCTTAACCCATTTGGCATTGTTAGCTCAAAACAACTTTTGATAAAATGCCCATAAAAAAAATCGATTCAACTCTTTCATATACAAGTCTAACCAAGAATACTTTCCCAATTCCATGTAAACTTAACAAAAACAAAATGAACGCATAGCAAGCACATCGAATTGAAAATCATAAAAGTTCAATATGAAAGAAACTTTTCAATAATATTGTCAGTTTATTACTTGGCACTTTATTGTTATTAATGTTTTGCATACAACAACAACAATAACAATATTAAAACTGAAAGAAAACGAAACAAAAATATGTCATTCTTAAATGCATTGTTGTATTGGTTATTATTTTTATTGTTTGTCACTTTAAAACATTTTTAAAGTTGTTGATGATGGGTTATTTCGAAAAGTAGGTCAAATTTATACGTCATATTTTGTATGTCAGGACTAATTTTGTAAAGAACAAAACACAAATTAATGTATGAATAAGTTAAATAGTTTGTTTTTATGTAAGAACCGCTACCAAATATTTAACGAACAAAAGTTAAGTTAAAACTCATTAACATAAAAACTTTTGTGCTTCAATATCGTTGAAGCTAGTGTTTCATAACGTAAAGCAGAGGCTGTATTAGTATACATCTGAATAGTGCCAGATAGTGCAAGAGTGAATGAAAATAATTTCGAAAAAATAGCTGAAATAAATTTTCGAATATTGTTCTTGGGAGTATAGTAAAGTATTTCCTTAGCAGAGTTGTAAAAGAATCCAATCCAGCAATCAATAACATAAACTAAAAAAAAATATCGCGTGAAGCATCGTACACGTAATAAAAGTGAGACTTCTTAAAAAACAATAAAATTTTCTGATGTTTCGCAGGGATTTTTTTGCATCAAATAATTATGATCAAATTTTTGTATCTTTAACGTTACCCTTGAAAGCATATATTTGCAAATATATTGAATATACTCCATGAAACCAATAAATTTTATCTGTGTACCTGAAAGTAGACCTCAAGACTAGCATTTTATGTGAACAAACTTTTCTTCTAGCTTTTGTTGTTTTGAATATATAATCAGTTTTATGCAGTCTTTAACGTTACATTGTTTGGAAATTAGTTTCAAGCTAGGTCTGCATTTTCAAAAAAATTACCAAAACTGCCAATGAAAAAATCGGGGACCGAAAATAAAGACTATTTTTCAAATTTTAATAAAAAAAACAACAGGTTCCAAGTATCAAAAAAAACTTTTGAGTACACCGAATTGTTGGAGTTTGTATTGCGTCTTCAAATAAATAATAATTTTTATTTTATAATACAGTAAATATTCTATGGTGACCGTGGCATGCAGGTTAAGTGTGTGTCTTAGCATGCTCGGAGCCCGAGTTCGATCCCCAATCGCGGCGAAGTTTTTTCAATAAAAAATTTTTCTGATCGGTCATCACCTCTCTACAGACAATGGCAAACCTTAGAGAGTAAATAATGCCATGTAAAGCTTCGTAAGAACATGAACTTTAGCCGTTCGGAATGCAAAAATTTAATAACACACACAACACAATTGATCTTAAGAAGCTCGGTCAAAGTCCTTTCAAGGGCTGAAATGCCCAATTTGTTGTTGTTTGTTTCAGTAGATATTCTTGTGGGAAAAATGGGAAAAATATAATCGATGTTCCTATAACACCTTTTTTTGACAACACACAGTCGCACAGTGCAATGATCCCATATAGCGAGCGGTTAAAAATAGAAGGAGTTACCGTAGAATCATAAAACTTTGTGGAAATATATTTTTTGATGATCGTCAGACATATTAGAAAAAGTAATTTCGAGAAAAACGCATTTAAAGATTTAAATTTGCAATTTTTTTTTTGTTTTGTTAAAATATCAATGTTTTTAGTTTTTTTATCGATTTTTAAAAAAACCACAAAAAAAATTTTACCCTTAGACTAGAATATTGCTTTAAGCGTTAAACATAAAATTTGAAAATAATTATTATAAATTGATTTTTATTTTTTTCAAATCAATAACGATTTTTATTTCTTTCGGCTCAGATATATGTTCAATAACTTTTTAATTTTTATTATTTTTCTCAAAAAAAAAATAAATAGTTTTTTGATTTTTATAATTTTGCTCAGAAATAAAAAGTATTTTTGATTTTAAGTTTTTTTGCTCATAAAAAAAAATAATTTTTACATTTTATATTTTTTTGTTCAAAAATAAAAATTATGCTTTAATTTTTATTTTTTTTTTCTTAAAAATTTCAACTCATTTCTTGATTGGTTTTTTCATCAGATATAAAATTTAGACGTATTAGAAAAAGTAGTTAAAAAAAAACCCGTTTTAAGATTGAAATTTTAAAAAATTATTTTTTTTATGTTTTTTTTTTATTGTTAAAATATCAATAAATATATTTAAAAAAACTGACAGGTAAAAAAATTCTTAGCATTTTTTTATCGAATTGTAAAAAACACAAAAAATGTTTACTCCTAGACTAGAATACTGCCTTAAGCATTAAACATAAAAATTAAAAATAATTATTATAAGTTGATTTTTCTTTTTTGGCTTAAAAATAAAATTAGTTTTTGATTTTTAGTTTTTTTTTTTTTGCTCAGACATATTTTGAATAATTCTTTGTCTTTATTATTTTACTCAATAATAAAAATAATTTTTTGATTTTTATTATTTTGCTCAGAATTGAAAAGTATTTTTGATTTTAAGTTTTTTTGCTCATACAAAAAAATAATTTTTACTTTTTAATATTTTTTTAGTTCAAAAATGAAAATTATGCTTTAATTTTTATTTTTTTTTTCTTAAAAATTTCAACTCATTTCTTGATTGTTTTTTCATCAGATATAAAATTTAGACGTATTAGAAAAATTAGTCTCGAAAAGACGCGTTTTAAGATTTAAATCTTTTTAAATTTAAAAAATGTAGTTTTTTTATGTTTTTTTTATTGTTAAAATTTAAAAAAATATCTTTAAAAAAACGGATAGGTAAAAATATTCTTAGCATTTTTTATCGAATTCTAAAAAAACACAAAAAATGTTTACTCCTAGACTAGAATACTGCCTTAAGCATTAAACATAAAAATTAAAAATAATTATTATAAATTGATTTTTATTTTTTGGTTTAAAAATAAAATTAGTTTTTGATTTTTAGTTTTTTTTTTTGCTCAGACATATTTTAAATAATTTTTTGTTGTTATTATTTTTCTCAAAAATCAAAATAAGTTTTTGATTTTTATTAGTTTGCTCAGAAATAAAAATTAAATTTGATTTTAATTAATTTGCTCACACAAAATATAATAATTTTTAAATTTTTAGTTTTTTGTTCAAAAATAAAATTATGCTTTAATTTTTGTCTTTTTGGCTTAAAAATTTCAACTCATTTCTTGATTGTTTTTTCATCAGATATAAAATTTAGACGTATTAGAAAAAGTAGTCTCGAAAAAACGCGTTTTAAGATTTAAATTTTAAAAATTTAGTTTTTTTATGTTTTTTTTTATTATTAAAATATCAATAAAATCTTTAAAAAAAACTGATAGGTAAAAATATTCTTAGCATTTTTTATCGAATTTTAAAAAAACACAAAAATTTTTTACCCCTAGACTAGAACACTGCCACTACTAACACACCCCTAGACTAGAACACGTTTAACATAAAAATTGAAAATAATTATTATAAATTGATTTTTATTTTTTGGCTTAGAAATAAAATTAGTTTTTGATTTTTCTCCCTGAAAAAATTAAATTTAAAAAACCTGAATTTAACTCAATTATTTTATTAACCTAAATTAAATTAAATTCAGGTTTTTTTATTGGCAATTTCAGTATTTTTTTTCAGTAAAACTGTGACCTACCTTGAGACTCACTTTCTAAAAAATGTAACGTTTGCATGTGAAGTGACCTTTAAATAAACAACACCTCGATATTTCACTCTCTATACTCGTCTATGTATCGATAATAGTTTGGTTGCAATTTCAATTTTCACTGAATTCAGAAATAAGAGTTTGTTTTTAAATCATTGCAATCAAAACTGATTCAAATATTGCATCATAACTTTAAGCTCTTGTCTACGAAGTCGCTACCATAATTGATCTTATGATGCACATGATACACTCAGAAAAAAGTTTCTCGGAATATGATAAAAAAGGCATCATATTATCATATCATAATTTTCTGCCTTGAAACAATTTTTGAATTTTTCCGCGTAATATTGACTATTTAAATTACCGTGTCGAATCAACAATGTTGACTTTTTCAAATATGAAAATTTCTACAACAATACTAGAAAAGCTTGTATCTATAGTATATGTACATGTGTACATGGTGTATGATAGGTTAAATTAATATGCAAGTATCGTACAAAATTTCTAAAACAATAACGTTATTAAATAGCCAAATCAAATTGCATTATGTAGTACATGTGTATGTTTTGTCTATAAATTTGTTAAACCAAGACAAATACCCGTAGGTTGGGTACTCAAGTTTCATATTGTTGTTAATCGCTTTCATAGAAGTATATTTTTTTTTCAATTCGTTGTTTTTTATTGCACTCAGTTTTACAATTCTGAATACTTTTAATCACCAATGAAATGATAATGTTGAGTATTTTCAATTCAAGCTTTTTATAGCTTTTATTGTGTAAGATTTGTAGAATTATATTTTTTATGAGACATTAAGCGGCAATTTTAATCTTTTCACTTACATAAAAAGTTGAAAAATTATTTCGTAAACAGCACATCAAATAATTTTTACAAAATGCTTTTTTGTCATTCACTGAAAGGTCATATGAGAATCATAAAACAAGAGTTCAAAATCCTACAAATTGCTTCATTCTTGCAATTACTCATTGATAGGATAAGATATGTACTAAAACGATCAGTATAGTCTTTTGAAAAATTTGAATTTTCAATACGAAAACTAAACTTTTAATAAACAATTTAAACAATACTAATTAAATAAACTTTCAAAAAAATTAAATTATAAAATTGGTTTCTAAATTTTGAATTATTTAAATTTGAAAGATGAACAGAAAAAACATTTTTGAAAACTTTTTATTTGTCTTTTCATTTTTGGTTTAAGTGAGCCCATGGAAGTTTTGTTGTTTGGAGACCCTCTTAATATTTTGACAAAAAATATTCTGGTTTAAAAATTCAAGACGTAGCTTTCGCTACTTCTTTTTTTATGTGCATTAGACCGTACCTTATTTGTATAGGAGGTTTTACAGTTCATTGATTCTCGTTTCAAGAACGAAATAAGCTCCCCATGAGTCTTATACTATGCTGACAGTTTTTCTCAAATAATTACCTGCACTCTCAAAACAGATTAGCTGTAGGTCCAAAATTTTTGGTTGGGTGTTTCGAAAAATAGTTGCTATAAAAATTTTTCGGTTGTTATAAACTGAATTCGTTATTCAGAATCAAAATTTTGTAGAAACCAGAAATATTCGTTCATCCATATAAGAATATGTTTGATGTAACAGAATCGACTCATTTTTCAAGTCGTCCTTGAAAATACTGGAAATAAATGACCAAATAATTGATTCCCTCTATTGAATATTGAATTTAACAACCGAATAATTTTTTGCACAACTAATTGTTAATAAAAAATACCATCAGTATTAAAAATTTGATTCAAGTTCAACTTCATTAAATGTCAATGCAAAATATCTGCAAACCTTGCTTTTATTTTTCTACCATATTGAACTGCACTATATAAACGAAGAATTGAATAGGGGCTTTCGCATGGTCTAACATATTGGACGACAAAGTCGGATGGAAAACTAACGGAACAATTTGACAGACGAATTCAAATTTATGTTCAGTACACGGAGAAAATTACTTGCGTGTGATTCATGCATAGTCGACTCATAAATGTAAATGCTCCTCCCATTTTTGAATTCATACGACTTAACACAAAGATTGTTGCTTTAACTCACGTGTGCTGGCATCCTTATGCATCATTCTTGCAAAGCCTGGCACATAAAGTTATGCATGGCACATGGTTACTGTTCGCATACACCATACTCGAAAATTCACGTGTTAAAGTCTTCTTGCTTTTGAATTTTGAGAACTATTTCATAAGCCATATTTTTTGTTAAAAATTATATTACATTTTTGTGAGCAACTATTGCATGAATCATGTTTTATATTATTAAAAAAATTTTGTTTATAATTCTATATTGAAATAGAAACATCAAAATTCATTGCCTTGTTGGTCGAGCGTGCTGAACGTTGAGATTTAAAAATAATGGACGCAGGTTCGAGCCCGGGTTAGACCAACAATTTTTTTTTTGTAATTATTTTTTTAAACATATATAAATGTCAATATGATTAGTAATAAAAAAATCAATTTTATGGTTCATAGCTATGCTAAAATTATATATGAAATACAGAAACCTTAGTGTTTTTGTTTGAATTTTCTGACAGTTTTTGTGATGAGCAGTTCTAAAATATGTTTTGCTACAATTGATTTAAAGTTACCAACATCTCAGTGGAAGTGTAATGGGCTGGCATGTGGAGGGACGTAGGTTCGAACTCCGGCTGTGTAAGTATCAAAATTTCAAAATTTAAATTTAATTATTAGAATTCCAATTCTATGTCACAATACTTGCTTAATCAGAAATAACATCCGAAATAAGATTGCACTTGCATTCAAAAAATGTGTTGTCTTACATGTAATATTTTATTTAATTTAAAAAAATAATTATTTAAAAAAAAATTTTGCCGCCCTCATCCGGGTTTGAACCCAGGCAGTCCAGCGTTTAAAGCAATCACCAGCCAGCACGGCTAAACTCGAACTTTGGAATTGTGATTCAATTTCATTAAGAAGGTGCCCGTTCGTAGCAAAATTATATCATTTTAGAATTTAAGTGCAAGTAACCACGAATCATGCGATCATAAGTCATATACCATGAATTCTGTTTTAAAGCATAGAATCATGGCTAATTTTTGCATGAATTGTGTGCTAAATGCTTTATTCTTGCGCTCAATTCTCTCCGTGTATGTGGCAAATTCAGATTTATGTTGTACCAATCAACTATCTATCATATCAAGAGAATGGTAAGTTGTAAGATTCGATTTTAAGTTATGAGTAGGGCATGATTTGGTTCTGATTTTCAATAGTTAGTTCATACAACATCAAAAGCATTCATCGCTGACAAAATGTATGCTGCAATAACTTCAGATTTCAGGTTGCAGCAACTTCGAAAATGCGGTTGGGCATTTTTTTTGTTGCCCCAACCAATTCGTTTCCTCAGTGTGTGGACCATGATTTAATCATATAAGGTTATTCCAATATTTGACGTCTTCTCACAAAAATGGAGATAGACCCACATAGTTTTCATTTATATAATAACTTATTAATTTATATATGTATTTATAACTCGGAATAATATACAACAATTCTAAAATTTTTAGGAATTCTCTAAATTCCTTTCATTCGAGGTTGGCTTCTCTTGAACGCATGTTTTTTGTAATTTCATTCGCAAAAATTTCCTAAATAAAGAAAAAGAAGCGTTCAGTAAATGTGTCTGCAAGCATACAAAAATGTGACAGAATTATTGTATAAATGCAGATATAGCTCGCCGAAGTGTTTATGTATATATATATAAATGAGTGTATGCATGTGTGTGTGTATATTTTTTTTATATATGTATACATATGCATTCTTAAGTCTCTAATGCTATTTTCAGTGATTGTTTGAAAGAAGCATTCGTTATTTTTAAGTTTTCTTTTCTGTTTTTCAACTGTTTTCGTCTATTTTTTTTTATTTCTGGTTTTCTTTTTGTTTGGTATATTATCCCAATATATCTATCTATCTATATGTTCTTTGTGTTTTTGTATTGCAAGCATCTTTTTAGCAAATGCAGAAACCTTCACAAAATATGGTTGTTTAAATGTATTTTGTTTTATTATTTTTAGAAAAATAATTAGTCTACATTTTCTTGTTATTATTTGAATGGAGATTTTTATACGGGAACTTCTTATGTGCCCAATAAATTTAAGGTTAATCGGAGTATTTTAAGGGGGACATATAAAATGAATAAATCATTTGAGATTTTTATGAGATACAGCCAGCAAAAATAAACGTATTATATGTACACCAAATTTTAATACTGTGCACTTATATATATGATGTATTGGATGAATATTTTTATAAAGTTTGCTTTTATATTTTACTGATATAGACGAAGCTATAGACGAAGATATAGTATTTGTTTAGCTTCTTTGTACTAAAGAAATTGAAAAACTGTGTGCAAATTTTACTGTTGGTCCTGAACACATTCTAATAATTTTCTATCATTCTAACTATCATTCTATCTATATAAGATTTTAATGCATTGTTTTCATACATAATTGTATGTTGACCTCAGACATAAAAATGAAGCAACAATTAAGACATACATTTTCATTGATTGGCCTTTAGTTCAAGTTATACCGCAAGCATTAATTATTGTGTACCAGATGATCCTTTCATGTTTTCGAATAAACACTCAACAATTAGTCTATTCAATAGCTAATTAAAAGTGTTGAATGAACACTTAAAGTTGATGAATGATAAGACAGATTTTCAATATCTCATCGAAAACTGTCTGTATCACTTATAGATAGATTACTTAGAATTCTATTCAAATAACAAAACTTCAATATAATTGTTCCAAAAATGCCGATTATATTGTTGACAACTGATATATGTTCATATGTATATGATAACAATTATTTATATTCATTAATAAATTTGTCAACAACTTCTAATGGCGCCACTTGAATTATTTAAAGCGATTAATTAAACATATCTTCAGTATATTATGAAATTGCTGAAGTACACATTCAATTGAATTCAATTAATGAAAAACTGCAAATAAATGATGCTTTTCTATTTAAGTTTAACTGAAATTATTTTTTAAAATATTAGACAATAGTTGGCGGTTTGGTTCATCGATGTTGATTTTGTTTCTTACACGCGATTTTTCAATTATTTTGAACTTTCAATTCAGTTATGAATTGTGTTGCTTAAATTTTGATATGATAGTTGTTTGAATGGCATGCGTGTATGCATTTTTAAACATTACATAAATAGCAATATGCAAAATATTCACATTTCCGATAGCTGTATTCATTCCTAATCATAAACTTTAAGGGGGCAATATGCTATAATTGTCTAAAATTAAAAAAAAAATTGCTTGTATTTTTTGACAATATTTAACCATAGGATGCATGTTAAAGAACTCAAATTATTTTCGGAGTAATGCTCAGCTATTTTTTCCAGCAAGCCTATGACATACACTCATGTGCCTATGACCTACACTCAGAAAAAATACCTATTTTTCTCCGATAAAAAATTTTTCTATTTTCAATAATAATAATTTTCACTTTTTCAAATAAAATTTTCTTGAATTAGAATAAATTTTCACATTTTCGAAGAAAAAATTCTTCACTTGTGGGAAATGGAAATATTTCAATGTCTCTAATTATGATAAGTATTTTTCTAGCACAAAAAATTCTCATTTATAGAGAAAAATTTTTTAGAAATGAAAAATTGTTCCTGTATTTTGATAAAAAATTCACATGCCAAGTATTTTCTTCAATAAAAAGAAATTTTATTCTCAAAAATAAGAAAGTCTTCTTCTCTAAAAATTATATATTTTTATATAATTCTCTTTTTCATGGAAGGTTTTTATAATTTTTAGGAAATTTTTAGTATCACATTTAGAGAAAAGCATTTTATTATATTCCGAGAAACTTTTTTCTGAGTGTTTATGCTTGCTTGGACGATTTTATGTCAATTTTACGAAAGATCCTAGTTTCAATCACATTTAAGAGCAGGGTACGGTTTGTTCGGTCAAAAAAAGGCCTATCTTCAAGAATTTTTTGTATATAGCCTGTTTCAAAAGGGAAGAACATTTTTTAGTTTAATTTTTCGATGCGCAATTAGAAATTATTTCTAAAGCTAGAATATTTTTTAGAGTGTAATTTTTTGCTCTTTTTGTTCTGTTCGCTGGACTTTATGCTTTTTTTAAGTGTTTTTTTTACTATTTTTCTATATATTTAAATGCGAAAACATTCAGAACAAATGATCGCAAAAGTACGAAAAACAAATTACATAAAAAATAAACTATTTTCTTAAGAAAAACTTGTGAAGTGAAATTCCGACTGAAAAATTATTTTCTGACACACATTTTTTTTCAATTTTGATTGGTTGGTTTTGAAAAATAAAATTCAGTATTTCCGCAGCGCAGTTGCGATGAACAACAAAATTCAGGAATATAAATTAATTTTTACTCATTAATTTCTCTGCTCAGAGAATATTAAATTTTATTTTTAATGTCGACCAATCAGAATGAAGAACACTCTCAAAATTATTTTCTTATTCTCAAACATGCGTGAAAATGTTCTTCTCTTTTGAAACAGGCCATAACATATTTTTTTAACATCCGATATTTATATATATATAAGGTATACTTATATCCGGTATATTTGACATCCGGTATCAAAATTTAACCTTCTCCTAATATAAAAAATCAAATGTTTGTCCTTCTGTCTGTCTGTCTGTTCCGTATAAGCGGAAGTATGTGGGCGTGGCACTCTATAACAACTTCTAAGCACCGGAACCGATTTCAATGAAATTTGGTATGAAGGTTCAACTGCTCCCAAAATAAAATATAGGCTATAAAAAATTCCAAAGACTTCCGCAAGAGAGTGCTTTAAGGTGAGACATAACATTCGCGGCAGAGAAAACAGACCTTTTTTAAAAATTCATAACTCATGTACGTCAAAAACAAACATTTTTCCAAAATTATTTTTTTATTATTGTAGAGAATTGAACAAATACCAAGAAAAATATATTATATATTTTTCACTCCAACATGGTTTTGTAGAGCTCCAAACTGGCGTCAGAGAAAAAATGGGGCCTCGTGGTTGCAGTTCTCGGTCGCAAAAATTGTTCGATCTGGAAAAAAAATTACTTTTTTAAATCTTAACAAAATTGGTTATCGTATGAAAGGAGCTTTTTTTTACATTTTTTTTCAATTTTTGGTGATGTTCCAAATTTGGAAGTGTGTTTTTTGGAAAAAAATATTGACTTTAAAAATTCATAAGAAATTAAAAAAAAAAACTCGTCTCATACGATAGCGAATCAAGTTTAAAAAATACAAAAAAAAAAAAATTCGTCAAAAAATGAACCCGTAGGAATTTTTTCATGAAATTTTTTTTTCTTAAGAATCTTAAGAATATTTACTAAAATACAAAATTATAAAAAATGTCGATTTCAAAAAACTTCCAATGTCATGTCCCCCCTTAAGTAGTGCGTTTTTAAGACGTAATAACTTCTAAACACCTGTACGGATTTTAATGAAATTTGGTATGAACGTTCAACTCCACCCAATATAAAACATAAAATATAAAAAATGCCAAAGACTTTCGCAAGAGGGCACTTTAAGTAGTGCATTTTTAAGACTCAATAACTCCGATTACTTAACTTATTACTTGACTTAACCGATTTTATTAAAATTTGGTTTGTGAAATAACTTGAACCTGCAACAGAATTGAGGCTATTTAAATTTCAGAATACTTACGTGAGAGGGCGCTTTATTCAATTAACTATGTCTGGCGCATTCACGTCAGAACGGATGCACCGATTTTGATGAAACTTGGTTAGCATTTGTATCTGTTAATGAAATAGGCAAACGAAGTCAAGAACCAAAGATTAACGAATAAAAAGAAGTTTAACGAATACGAGCAGAAGCTATGTAAAAATGAACAAAAATCAACCGAACCGTATCGACCAAAACCAAAGTTGAACGAAGACAATCCAAAAATTGAATAGATGCCGAAAGGATTTCTTAAAATTGAAATTTTGTTCGAGATAAAAATGCATATTAAATGCATGCTAAGAAAAACTTTAAGCGCATTTTTCTCGAAATTACTTCTTTCAAACTGGGTGACCATTTTCCTCAGAAACCAGACGTCAGATCGAGACGTTGAAGATGTCATTTTTAATTTGTAGTCATGTCCGGCAGGTACGGTTTTATGGAAATTTGTCTCAACACTTTCGACGGAGGGTGTTGGGGCAAAATCCCAAAAAGCGATAATTTCAAAATTTAATTGATAATTTAAAAAATGTTATAATGAGCAGTTTTAAAAATCGTAATTTTTCTGTGTTCGAGGCACAGCTCCGAGTAACACCGGGTTACATCCGCTAGTTTTCTATAAAAAATGTTTTTGATAGATACGTTTATTTTTTGTCTGAACCAATGATTAACTTTTTCACTAGAGACCCAATTATGGTCGATTTATAATGAAAATCAAAATTTTAAAATTGCATTTTCAATTAAATAACAAGTAGATTCAACAAGGGGAGTTGAATCAATTATTGGTGGGTCTCCAGTACAAAAGAGCCGAAAAATTGATTCAGTCAAAAATACCAACATTGAATTTTGGTATCGAAATTGTTTGGCCAAATTTTTCTCATACAAGTCGATATACTCTAGTAACCACATTGCAGGATTTCAACTGCATCTTTAGTGTAGTAGATCTACGCAGAGGCATTGGTCTTTTGAGAAGATGATTAAATCTCTGGTAATATTATATATTATATTATACCGTCAAGTAAAGTTTGTTGCTTTGTGCCTGAAAATACGAAAAAAATGTTTTTTTTTTCTAGAAATGAGATCTAGAATTCACAAAAAAAGTCCAGATATTGTAAATTTCATGGAAATTGTTAGAACCATTTTCGAGAATGCTTTCCATCACGTGTATAGAACAAAATTACCTACTTCGTTTGTTATAAAGTTTAAAAGAAAAGAAAAAATGAAACGGAAATGAAAATTCCGTTTAAAAACAAGGTAATTTTCCAGTCGAAATTGTTTTTATTGCACGAATCAATCAATTTCAAATTTTTTATTTTTGAGGTTTTCGGATAGGAAAAATAAATTTATAGAAAATAGTGATGTTACAAGAAATTTTTGTGTGTCAAAGTCATGACATTTAATAGCTTAAATTCATGTTTTGAAAAATATTACATAAAGACGTCTAATGAAAGCAAACTAAAAACACACATTTTTCTTATTTTTAAATTAACCTATAATTAAATATTTTCTTGAAATTCATACTTTTTGCAATTTATGTATATTCTACGAAAAAAATCATTAAAAAATGTAAGTTTTTTAATTCATCATAGTAGATTGTCCCCTTAAAGTTAGACACTGCAAAAAAATCGCAAGAGTAAATTTACTTAAATATGAAACAAAATATTCAGTATTTGAAAAACACTTAATAAAAAGACTGATAAGATCAAACAAATGTAGCTAAAAGACAAGAATTGATACAAAAGAAACAATTGACATGCGCATGACAATTCTTGCAAAAACGATAAGAACGATAAGAAAATATTCTGAAAAATAAATATTTGCAAACATGCAGATAAAGTCAACAAGCAGAAAAGTTAATTTACAGTCTTGTGAGTATCGGCATGATAAAAAACAGAAAAAAAACACCGGCAAACTGTCATTAAAAAACTCAGAAAACAAAACAAATGAACCTGACATTCACAACTTCAAATATAACGTCGCCATATTTTAATTTTTGCTATGCATATTCTATCAAAAATAAGCACGTTCTGTAGAAGATATACAATATTTTTTAAAACTTTGCAAGCAAAAAGAGAAAAATGTCATAATTCTTTTCGGATACGAATAAGTGCTTTAAAAAATAGAGAATGAGAAATGTAAAATAAATACTTATTATATATATATAGATGCATATAACCTGGTAGACTTGGGTTCGAATCACCATCTGACTCAAAAATTTCTTTCAATAGAAATAAATAAGTTTCAAGTTTTTCACGATTTCAAAACTTATTTATGAAGAATGTATTAAGGTTCGACAAGCAGCTATTGTTGTTTAAATACTTTGCCTATCCGGGCATACTAACTATCATTGACTATGAAGATGTGTATGGTCTAGTGTCAAAAATCCTTAGGCCTTGCTTCAACAGAGATAAGCACGCACATACATAACATAGATATGTGTTACTACAAAATCCCTCCAGCGAAAGATACGCAATCTTTCAAGAAAAGCGCTGCTAAATAGAGCTAAGCATGAAGCGCTAAAAGAAGGAAAAGGTTCAACATACAAAACAACAACAACAACAATAACCACCACCACCACAACAACAAGAGCCAATGTTAACAGACAGAGCTCTTATGAGAAGTGGGCCTTGGATGAGTTGTTAATTTTGTTTTTTTTTGTTTTTGTTTTCATCGTCATGTAGTTTATATCAGTTGCTTACATTTATTTGTTCTTGGCCGCTTTTCCAAGTAAATTACAAGTGGCAAGACCAACGTCGTCAACAACAACAACAAAAACACAAACAACATCTATTTAAGCTATCTTTAAGTAGTATATTTAAAAATTTCCCACGTTCCTACGTTATTTCCTTCACACTGAGACTTTACTTCTTCATGTTGAAGACCAGTAGTAGTTCGGCGCAATGCCAGATTCTCTCAATTGGGGCTTAAGTGGTGAAGTGCTTTTTAGCTGGAATTTATTTTATTCTAAGCTGGCTGATGACAGTATCTTATACTGCTGGCACAGTCGCTCTGGTAATGAGCGTGAAATAACTAGTAGCTGAAAATCTTGAATGAAGTATTAAGAAAAATTATATGAATTAGTAGTTTAAAGAAAAGTGAAACGATATTAACGTGTGACAAGCAAAATAAATGCAAGAACACGTTAGAAAAACCAAGAGATGCTTTAAGGAAAAAAAAAAAAGAAACAGTTTCGATAGTATCGTAAGTGTAGACGTAGAATTCCGTTTAAGTTGTAACCTCTTCTGCTTTGTCTCTTTGGTCCGATTGTTTTGTTAAAATTAACAAATAAATTAATAACACTCAATTATGGAGGTATTTTATCGGTATCTTATCGAGACTAAAACAAAGAAAACGTTAAAAATAAGCATGATAAAATGAGCAAGCAAAAAGAAACAAGCAAAATGACAAATTTGTTTGATCATTTCGTTAAGTTTGACAGGTTGCCACTTTCGTCCCTGCCAGTTTAACTTTTAATTTCAAAATAAATTTACGACCCCGATTTTTAAAAAAATCGTATGATGACTATATCTCACGCTGGGCACATGTCCTTTCCATTAGTGTCACTTTCGTCTCTGTGCGATGTTGAGTTTGCGAGCTACACTTTTGTCTCTTTCCGATGTATAGTTTGCGAGCTACACTCGCGGGATCCAAATTAATTTGCATTAAAAACAAAAATTAAAATTGTACGCCATCTATTGGGTAAAAGCATAAAACGAAATATGATCCAACTCGTTTTTTCATAAGAGTTAAATCTAACTGGATCTCAGACCCATTTCGTTAAGTTTGACAGTTTGAGTTAATTGCCTGAGTTGAAAAGAGGTTGTGAATGTAGTACATACAAGAACCCTCAGTACACAAACAAGAACACTCAGTTCTAAGTAGTACATACAAGAACCCAATGAAGAAGCTTGCGAATCAGTTCGAATAATACAAAACCATTACAAGCAAAAATAACGAAACAAAAACAAAGAAAGCAGCAGGAATAGCATAAGCAGCTCATGATTGATTTTCTTATACAAACACATGCATTTTTTTTTTATATATTGTACTATTTTGTGACTTTAATATAAGAGTGACAAACTCAAAAAATAGATATCCAGCGCAGGATATATCTGATAAAATTAGTATATATATTATTTTTGAACGATGAGTATTTAATGCTTTAGGTATACCTTAAAGTATTCGTCAAAAAAGTTTCATGGCATTAAAAAAATCTGTTAAAACGACCCCATACAAACCGCGCTATTAGACGTAATTCTACGTCAAAAAGATCAACATAGTCCAAACTCAAAATTGTGATTAAGTACAAGAATATCGTATGAAAAATTATTTATACTTAATGTCTTCATGTAAAAGTTATTTTCAAGTGTTTCAACGTTTATTTTCTTAATTTTGTTTTTAAGTTTGGGAGAGAAGATCTAGCTAATGTAATTCTCTTGTGCTCTTAACTGACTCAAAATTAATTAAAAACAATTTCGTATTGCTAACACAAAAATTTTTAACATAAAATGCAATTTTTAATTTAATTTAACAAAAAAAAAAAATTCCATAATAAGCGTCTAAAACTAATTTTGCAAACTAGTTTTTTTATTTCAATTTCAAATGTTCGTTTTGCTTCTTAACTTTTAACAATAGTTTTGTAGGTTGCCAGCGTATTATTTCTCTTTTAGTTTTTTTTTTGCATTTTTTTGTTAAAGCCCTATAAATAGTATATTTATTAATTAGTACAGAAACAGACCTTGTTTCTTATATTCGAAATATCTACTAGCTGACACACCCTTTTTCTTGTTATGTGTCTTAAGTTAGTTTTAAATAAAAATTTGATATATTTATACAGGTTATCGCAATCTTTGCAAAGAGTTTGTTGGTATCT